>VZRL01005743.1:555617-698114 GCA_013397895.1 Origma solitaria
AAAAAAAAAAAAAGAGAGAGTATGCTAAGCCTAGCTGTCTTGACAGTAACCAGAACAGAATTGATTCTGCTGCTGTTCAGACGATTTTTCTCCAGATAGCTGCTTCATTGATGAGTCTGTGCTGAGCATCTTTATTGTTGTACAGCCATGGCACAGGAACATGCTAGCTGATGCTGCTAGGACAAGGTTGCAGATAGCCTGCTTTTAATTATAAGAAAGTTGTAATTGCTTAGTGTGCAGATTGGAGAAAAAAGCCCTGCTTTTAATTGTGATAGTTATTAAGTTTTGCCATCTTCCTACTGGAAATAATAAATGCAGCCAGATCGAGTTGATGTAAGTTTCTAAATAAATATATATTTGTATGGGTTTTATGTCTTGACTAAGAGGAGCCTTCTATTGAGCACATCCAGTCGCAGAGTTGGCTGCTGTACAACTGGAAGTCTCTGAGAGATCAATTGTGCATGCTTTAAGGACAAATTGCATTGTTCAGTGAAATTCTAGCTCTTGGCTTGTCTTAGAGAGATAATACTGTATACCAGACCAGTGGGAAACTGAAGACCCATTGGTTTGGAGTTATTCTGACTTTAGCACACTTTTTGGGACAGTTGCTCAAATACCTGCTGGTGGTTTTTTCCATCCCAGTCTGATGAGTATTTCAGCAGTGCTGTCAAAACGTTTAAGCTGCCCTTGCTCACAGTAACTTGTTCCTGTCCTGCTTCATCTGGAGAATTATACCAGTAGTGTTTCTACCAAGCTGGAGTGGAAAACTGGTGTAGGTTATGAAAAGTGACAGCAGAGGCTACTTTTAATACAATATTCCTTAAACCAGTTTAGTTCCCTGATTGAGCTCACAGCATTGCCCCAGAAAAGAGTTGTGCAAGCACAACTCGCTAGATAAATGGAAAATGAATTTTCAGAAGGTATGAACAATATTAAGCTAGTAGATTTTTGCCACTATATAAAGTAGTGCTTTTCCACCCTTCCTGGCTACTGGCTGTGTAGTACCTACTCCCTCTAGTTCAGCTCCAATGCTTATTTGACTCCTCAGTGATGCAATTTAATTTGCTAAACTGTTAGAAACTCAACCAGCCAATGGAGGGAGGAAATTAATTTGTATTTTTGACAGCACAGGGTTGGTAAACAGGCTCAACTATTCCTGTGAAGCTTCACCTGGAAGCACAGATTACTTAATCTGACATTGCTGCCAAAATCAATTCTTGTCCAACAGGGGTTTTACGCAATCTTCATTTCTTAGTGCTTCTATAATGTCGGGAGAGGGGGACTATTGTCTATGAGGCAGAAATCCAAAAGAGTGTATAAAATCAGGTAATCCTACTATACCACTGTGGAGGTGGTAAAAGCAGGAGAATGAGAAAGGGCTGCAGCCGCATCTTTCAGGGCAGTTTTCATAAAGAAAGAAGGTGGAATGTGATTTTTTCTGGAGTAGCTTTTTTTGTTGGTTTACTTTTCTCCTGCTTGCTCTATTTTGGGTTTGTTTCCCCATCAGTCTTCAGGCTTGGATTACACCCTCCCTCTCAGCACACACAAGTACAATTTTTCTTATATCCTTTACATATGCAAAGCACACACACTGTAGGCTTTAGATAAAATCACAGAATCGTCTCACTTGGAAGGGACCCAGACGGATCATCGAGTCCAACTCTGGAGTGAACAGCCCATACAGAGATTGAACCCACAACTTTGGTGTTATTAACACCATGCTTTAACCAATTGAGCCAATCTCAAGGTCAGCTGAAGGTGGAACTACCAAAGATCACATCTTTGGAGGGAAGAGAGGGAGAGCTGCTGGTTCCCTCATCCTAACTGCTATTTCTCCAGCCTTGATTTTCTTACTTTGCCTGTGTTTGGGAATATTAACATTTAAATAACCCCTTTTAAATGGTGATATCAACACCCTGTTGACAGGAACAGGGATGAGGAGAGGAGACAGTTTTACTGGGTTTTGTTTGGCAACCTCTTTTGTAAAATGTTATTAAAAGAGTAATTCCAGCAGTGGTTTTATATTTCCAAATATTCTCCAGAGTACCAAGGTGGGCAAAATGAATTTATTTTTTGCTAGCTTCAGACAAAATTGTAGTATTTGAGAAAATAAGGGGAAGAGCTTAAAATCTCCACTTCTGAAACTTTCCAGGATGTTTTTGTCTATTGGACTGTGGTAGCTGTGGGATGTTATGGTAGCTGTGGGGAGTCTGAGGGCTGCTGCGTAACTTAATAGTAATAGCAATTTTGTAGTTTATTCCAGGTGAAAATGTTTCCCAGCTTTCATATACTTGTAATAGCCACACCTTTTACAGAGAGAAGCCAGAAATATGTACTCTTGTATTTGTCTTGTCGTATTCCTAAATACTGCCTGTTATCTAGACTGTGGGTTATCCTTGTGTTCACCTGAAAAACAATTGCCAAATAGTACTTTAATGTGGTTGGCAGGTCATTCATCCATCATCCCATGTGTGTCTGAAGAGGAGGAAGTTTTTGTGAATGTCTTCCACCTTTGGAAGTGGCCTTTTCTGGGGTCATACTGCATGAAAAGATTTTATCCTCAGTGGTACTTTTATACAATTCTGTACGTGTCCAAATGGTGCAGGCTCAGAAACATTTGTTATGCTGAAGTGGTGTGACTGCTTTAGCTCTTGGTATCATTAGCTTCAGTGGGTCCATGGTGGCTTCCACAATGGGACATTTTAGCTGTTCTCCCCAGTGCAGACAGGTCTTTACTGTGCGCTGTAGGTCACCCCAGCTGGGGTTTAGATTTGGAGTATCTTTAGTCTTTGTACAGAAATTTTGGCACATGAACATATAGGATTTGATCCAGTCAGGTCCCTGCTAAGCTGGTTTCCATTGGAAGCTGCTCAAGATGTAACCTGCAGCATTTGAGCAAGCAGTAACGCTGTGCGGCTTGAGAAAGTGCAAAGGGAACTGCTGCTCTTTGGGATTCATTTGGAAGTGTATCACAAAGTTCCTTTGAGGCCAAACAGGGAACATATTTTGGTAGCAAAATGTCTAACCTGGTAACTTGTCATTCACGTTTATTTTGCATTATGTTGGCTTTTGTTTTGAGATTTCTGCCTGAGTAAAAATCGCTGGTTTTGTCTTTCGCCACTATAGAATCTCAAACTTTTACAATTGCTATTCAATTTGCCCTTATAACATTTGCTTTTTGGCTGTGGTTTTGTTCCCATCTGTGCAAGTGCAATTGAGGGATTTTTTTTTTTTTTAAAAAAAGCAAACAAACCAGTAGTGAGCTAATTACAGTGTCTAAATCGGTAAGGCTTTCAGCATTTTTGACCATACCTCAGTAACACACAAAGAAGGGGTTTACAGAGCTGTTTGATTGCGATCACAGAGTCAATCCTCCGGAAGAAACAACAGTTATGTATATATAGAAAGAGGAAAGCTGATGGAGGTGGCAGACTGTACTTAGTTCCCTTCCAGGCTGACTTGTTGGACGAACTAGTTTGGCTCCCCCTTGGTGACTTTAGCATGATGGGTGAATATGAGAGGAACTCCTGCTCATGCCAAGTCCTTCTCTATTATGTTTTGGTTTGATGATGGATGAAAATAGCATGCATTGCTTTAGAGAACTGCCTCGATCCACATCTTCAGTGGTAGAAGTCAATCTATAATCATGTGTTGCTGCAACATTTGATGTCCTGGATTGATTGCTGTTCTAGACACATCAAAGCAACAAAAATCGGTAGAAATTGTTTGATTTTATACAATGACTGTCTTTCCTCTGAAGTAAAAATTTTCTGTCATTGTATTGCTTCACCAGAAAAGTCTTATATAATTCAATTATTTCTGCACGTTATTCTAAATTTATATTTTCTTTTACTTTGCACACTTCTTGACCTCAGGTCAACTGATTGCTGGTTAACTCAAGATGGATAAGAGTTCTGTAAATGCTAAGACAGTTGCTGTCTAAATGTTTTGTTTTAGGACTCAGGCGTTTGCTCTTTAATCCTTGTCTTAGTCATGGAGAAAATGTTCCTGATTAGAACCTGTTGTGAAAAATCTCTGGCAAAACAGAGTCTGTCCTTTGAAGTGCTACCAGTTTGCAAACACGACGCTTGTTTGTTTGCTGCTTAGCCAAAGTCAGCACTTGGAAGAAAAGCAGCTATTTCAAAAACTGGCTTTGGAAGAGTGCTATGAAGTTTGGCTGACGTGTGCAGCAGAAGGTTGCAAGGATCCATGCACATTTGGGAGATGACAAAACGCATCTATGGCGGTGATTGCTCTGGGTGGTTTAGCAGAATCTGCCACAGCATAGAAGCACAGGAGTGTCATTCTGCTGAAGCTTGGATCTCCTACTGTGGAAAATGTTTTGAATTTTACTGCTCATAAAAGCACATTGAGGGTATTTCCCCCTGCTTTTAAGGCTGTCTGATCATCAGGAGGCTTTTTGTTTATTCGTTATTATTATTGGCTACACACATAGATGTTGTAACACAAAAGAACCAAAGCCATGAAATCCAAGGAGAAAATCTTGTCACTTGACTAATTTGAGTTAGGCTTTAGCCCAGGCTGTGCTTGGATACATGGTAAACTCTGCCAGCACTATCTTCAGGCATGAGTATTGCAACTCACTGCTGGCAGAGAAGGACTTCAAATCACTGCTCCTGTGATATTCTCCACTGACAGTTACAAAAGCCAGCCCAAAAGCTGCCCTCCATGAGACTGGTCCCTGTTGAAAAGATGGGAGGAATTACTGCTTTACCAATAGGGAAAAAAGCCCCAAAACTCTAGCCACATTCTGAGAGAGAATTAGAGAATTGAATCAGTGGTTGGAGAGCTTGTAGTCCTAGAGCTTGTGTGAGCTGAATGACATTGCTGTGCAGCCTGCTGTGAGGGAAAGGAAAAAGAGGAAGATCTGGGGAGGAGGTGCAGAAAGGAAGGAGGGACCTCTTAGTTGTCCTTTTGAACACTAGTCTGCCCAGTGTGGAACTATAGCCGACTCTCTGAAAAAAACAACTGTGAAATAGATTTAGGAGACACAAGAAAAAGTTAAGTAGGAGATGGAATTTTCTTTAAATTTCTTTCTAGCACCCTTACTTTTTTATGTTTAAGTGGTGTTTTATAAAGAAGTTATCTATCTTTGGTGCCATTTTTACAATTGATAGTCTCTTTCTTCAGCTTGTTTAGTAGCAGCTCTGAATCAGCCGTTCCGAACTCAGTAATTAGCAGGAGTCTGACTTGCAAACTGAGATTAGTGGGTTACAGCTTTTAAAGGCAATTTTCTTTTTGCTCCCCTCCTTCATCCCCTTGATACTTGGCTTTCAGTTTCCTAAATATACTAATATGATGCCATAGCTTCTGGTTCACCAATGAAATGCAGCAGTCTATATCTTGGAGGAAAAATAGAAAATGTCTAAGTTACACTCCTGGGGAATGTTAAACCTGTTGCTGCAAGTAGGAACCAAGCATTTTTAAAGGTACTCGACTAATGACAGCATCATATTGAAGGCTGGGTGGTAGCTTGGCCTCTTAAAATCTGAGTAAATAAGTGACATTCTTTGGCAGATTATTGTCTTTCTCAAGCAGGTTGATTCAGCACTTTGGGGCTAGGCATGACTGTTGGTGTGTCAATTTTAAGGATAAAAAGAGCTATGGATCAATCTACATGTTCCGTTGAAGTAACACTGCTGAATGTATTTATGTGTCATGAAGTTGGTGCAAGATGTTTCTAAGTTGTTGACTAAAAGTAACTCTGTGGAAAAAAACCCAGGGTAAATTATTTGCCATGCTTCAAAGACAGCAGAAAACTTGTCCCTGAACTGTGATGGTCGTGATTTTGGTTTATGTTAAATTTAACTACACAACTTTCAACAATGCTGATGACTCTAACATCAGCATTAGTGATGGAGATTGCAAATAAATAAAATGTTCTCCAGGCAATAGGCTACAATGTCATTGAAACAGGACAGAAGATGCTTAATGTGTAAACCTTTATTGTTTTGTACCAAAGGTTTTTTACAAAAATTCTTTACTAATTCAGAAAGTCTGGATACACTTTTTTCCCTAACAGAAGTTAACACAAGTATTCTTAACAAATATTTGAAATCAATTTGGAGTGTTCTTTACCAGTTACTGAATTGTTTCTGTTCACAGCAAATTGTTAGCAATTTACTGCCTCTGATTGTATGCCTGTATGTGAATTTTATGGTTCAAGTATGGGGGGTGATGTATGCAGTAAGTAGAGTACAGATGTTTTAAAGTGTTTTTCCTCACATGCAAGTTTTAATTTTGCAGACGATATCAGAAACTGCAGAAGATAATGAAGCCCTGGTAAGAACCTGATTAGATCATCACCTTGCATACTACCTCTTCTTTTGCATGACTGAGTTCAGGCCCCTGTGCTAATCTTTATATGTAAAACAACTGTGCATATTCATCAGCAAGTCTTCAATCTTCTCTGTTTTCTGCTCTTTGATGCCTGTTAAAATTTTCTGATGAAGCCTTTCTTGCTTTGCCTGTGGAATGAGTGCTTCATTTCCGTAACTTCAGCAGGGGCTCTTACTATTTCCGAAGTAAGGCTTTTGTTTTGTTTTCTTTTTTGATTTCAGCAAACAATTTCCCCACCTTTCCCCATTCCTCTCTTGAATTTAGCTGGATTATGTGGTTGATAGTTGGCAATTTCAATGGTCAGTGTCAGTGAGATGAAAAGTAAGGGTCATTGTCCCAGTTTGAATTCCTATGATTTGTTGTTCCCAGGTAATTCAGTTGTTGCGGATAGCTGCTTAAAGGAAAAGTGTAATATAGTGAAGGGCCTCATATCAGGAAGTTCAAAAGCCTTCTTATTTTCCTGATGATTTTGAACAGAATACTTCCATTTGCTCCAAGTTAAGCACAGGCTTTGATAAATTTGAATCCCAAGAGATGTCCTAATCTCTTGATTGGCTTGCAAATCTGACATGTCAAGTATAACTAAAACCCAAGGAAGCAAAATAATAATCAATTAAGCATATGTCTGTCATTCTGAGAGCTTGATGTGATTTATCATGCAGGAAACACAGCTCTCCATCCAAACCCAAGCTAAATCATACTTTCACAAATCCACTGTAAATCAAGTTCTGAAACTTTTATTTTTAAATCATTGCATAATAAATAAATTATACACTAAGAATAAATTTGTCAGGAAATTTAAATCCTTCCTCTAAGCTCACTTTCTTAACCTAAAACAAAGTAACTTGTTTCATAATAGAAAAGTTTAGATTATGGGGAAAATTGCTGAAGTGGCATGAAGCCTATGGAATTCTTGGCAGCATTAACTTGAAGCATTATCTTGGCAACATTACTTGGAGGCTGTGCTGCCATTCAGAAGGACTGTAACAGGCTGGAGAATTGGACAGAGAGAAACGTGATGAGGTTCAAAAAAGCAAAGTGTATGGTCCTGTACCTGGGCAGGAATAACCCCAAGTACCAGTGCAGGTTGGGGACTGACTTAGTGGAGAGCAGCTCTGCAGAGGACTTGAGGTTCCTGGTGGGTGACAACTTGACCATGAGCTGGCAGTGCCCTTGGGGCCAGAAGGGCCAAAGGAATCCTGGGGTACATTGGGAAGAGTGTGGCCAGCAGGTCAAGGGAGGTGGTCCTGCCCCTCTACTCAGCTCTAGTGAGGCCCCGTCTGGAGTACTGTGCTCAGTTCTGGCCTCCTCAGTACCAGAGATGCATGGAGCTCCTGGGACGGGTCCAGTGAAAGGCCATGGAGATAATTCGGGGTACAGAGCATCTCTCTTAAGGGGAGAGGCTGTGGGGGCTGGGCCTGTTCAGTCTGGAGAAGACTCATTAATGAATATAAATATCTCAAAAGCGGGTGCCAAGATGATGGTGACAGACCCTTTTCAGTCATGCCCAGGGTGAGGAGCGATGGCCATAAGCTAAAACATCAGAAGTTCCACCTCAACAGGAGGAAGAACTTCTTTATATTGACGGCAGCAGAGCACTGGATCAGGTCGCGCAGGGAGGTCATGGAGTCTCCCTCTCTGGAGACATTCCAAATCCACCTGGATGTGTTCCTGAGTAACCTGCTCCAAGTGACCCTGCCTTGGCAGGGGGGTTGGACTAGATGATCTCCAGAAGTCTCTTCCAACCCTATCAATCCTGTGATTCTATTATCACCCCTACTAAGACAAAGTATCTCCTGTCCTTTTAGATGGTGTTTTTTTCCTCACTGCTGTGAAAATAGTTCTTTGTGGAAGAATAGCTATAAGCCTTCAGTATCTCTGTTTCCAAATTCTATTATACTGTAGGCTTCTATGCATTAAGTTTGTCCTTAGGACAGTACTGAAATACTGGCTTACAGCTGCATTGCACCCTGGTTTTAGGACCTGATCCAACTTATGACCTGAATTAATTTTTTTAAACACAGTTTAGCTTTGTTTACTCATGAGAACAAGGCGTTACCCACTTCATCCTTATTAAGAAGATATTTATTGGTCAATGTCGATGTATCACGTCAGTGAATACAGTAGTCAAGAGTGTCTCTCACTAAAGTTTATTCTAACATTGGAAGTTAAATCCTGCCAGTAGAAACTTCAGTTTGCAGGGGGTTATTCAGTTTCATATTTTGCTTTCCAGCAGTAGTATGTGAGAAGATACAATAAAATAGCACAGATTTGGGACTTGTACTGAAAAAGATACTGGAATTGTTGTTCAGGATGTGAAACCAGTAGTTCTGGAAGCTGTTTTGCTCATACCTATGTTTTGAAGGTAAAGTGTTTACACTAGTGCGCTATCAGTGTGATTATCAAGCATCCTGACTATTTTTCACCCATGTGTTAATGGGAAAAGATCCAGTGAAATGAGAACTATAAAAAACCCCACAAAGCTTGATATAATGAACTAAACTTATAACACTTTTCAGCCTCCATTTGCTGTCTTCTTAACTAAAGATACTTAAAGGAACCAAATGCTAATTAAAAAAAAAAAAAAAGCAAGTTACTTGGATGTCCAGGATGTCATAATAAAGTGACAATATTTCATTTTATCTCAGATAGCTTGCACACACTAGCCTGGCATAATTAAATCCTCATTTTCCTAGAGAGGCCTTGTTTAATTGCTTTCTGCACAGAAGGAAGTTCTTCTAAAATGTTTCTCTGCCTTTTCAGTTTTAGGAGTTTCCGTTTCGTATTGGGATTTTATTTATTGTGTTTTGGCTGATGGATGTATTAAAAAAAATCCCACAAAACAGCTCTATTAATTGACTTTTGCATTGCAGTGCTAAATTGTAGTCAAATCAAGCCGACTGGAGAGTGATGTTTTTCCTGTGTAGTAATTCCTGGGCTTTTAAGAAAAGTAGTCCATTTGAGGAAATTACCATGAAATAAACAAAACCAGGAATTTAAAAGATAGGGAATAAGAAAAAAAAGGTAATTCTAATCACATCTTCACTGTGTAATAGTTTCTCTAGGCTAGTTTCCCGTGCTTAATGTACCTTTAAGTGGATTTAGCCATACTCCATAGTAAGAGTATCTACACCTGGATTTGTTCAAGAATATTTACAGTTATGTTTAAATTTCACACCTTGTTTCCTTTAATGAGAATTAATTTTCTGGCATAGAGTTACATAGGGTTACAAAGCTATTTCATGTTCTTGGAATGCAAGTGGTTTTGCATCAGTAAGGCTGATTTATTTGAAAAGGGGTCTTTTAATGAACAGTGAAAATGTACCTCAACGAAATTTTTCAGTAGTGCTTAGGAAGATGAAAAAGAAAAAAATCTGTGTCAATTGCTGTGTAGTAGTTAAGTACATTTTCTGTAATCATCTAGAAAAATAGGGGCAGCTACTACACAGATTGTTCTATCATTTTCATCTGTACTAAGTACCAAGTAGGTGTGAATTGCTCCTACTTTGATTTGACTGCTGCTTAGCTTTACCCTTGGAAAGGTTGCTTGAAGAACCAAGGCAGAGTAGAAGCAGTGGAGAGGAGCAACAGCAGTATAAAAGGTACTTGTTCTCACCGTGCTGGCAAAGCATCCTGCTGCATCATCAGTCTTTTTAGACTTAGTTAGATTCTTACCCCATGGCTTTTCCAGAGCTCTTGTCCTCTGATGATTAGATATATTCTGTTCTCCTGTTTAAATTTATTCATGGCCATTTATCCTTGACAGCTCCAATTTAAAAAGCTGTTCTTACTCTTTGATGTTGACCTCAGTGATGTCAGGCCTTTCAGCTGCCCAGTATTAGGCTGTGAGCACAGATAAGGGACTTAACCACTCCTGCATTTAGTAGTAGGCTGCTACTCTCCTGTTACCTCCCGCCCAATTAACATTGGTTTTTTGCTGCTTTCTATCACACAATTAGAGCTCAGCTTTGGTTCTGTTTTGCCTATGAAAAGTGGTTTGTGTACAGATGTACATTCTTTGGCTTCTAGTCCTAATGGGCTCATGGCTGTATGCTGGTTGCGACAGACAAGCAACAATTAATTTCCAGATTTTAATATGCAAAGGTTTTTTTCATATAAAACATGAAACACTATATCTAGCTTAGTAAAAGCTTGTATTCCTTTATTTGCTACCTGATGGCAGTTGAGCCTGACTAATTATCTTGATTTACATAATCATTTGAGTAGCCAAGTGTTTTTCCCTCCATAACAGTGATAAAATGTTCATTTTGATATGTGTGCAAAACATGGATTGAGATTTCTTAATTTCTTTTTAAAAAACATCTAGGGGATTTGGGTGCTAAAGCATCATTAATTTATTTTTAAAAAGTAATCCAAGTTGATTTAGGCATCTTTCAAAATACCACACAGGATAAAAAGATGGTTCGGCATGTAGAAATGATGCTAGGAAGGCATGTGAGAGACAGGTGTGGTAATAAGGGTCACATGCACATTCCTGTCATTTTTATTTTTAGGAAGGAAAAACTAGTATCAAAATGTCTGGAGTGGTTTGGGTTTTTTCCCTTCAGTTTTTTAAGGTGAGAATACAGAGAATTCTTAGGAATGTAAATTAGCAGCCTTTGACCAGATATTTCCCTAAAGCCTCGAGGTGTGAGATGCAGCTGTTGCTTTAATCTTCAGTCAGGTTTGTCAGAGGTTCAGGAGCCACAGGCATTATTAGAGCATGGCCATCCACTAGAATAGCTCTGGGACAGCTGATGGCATTGCAAGCCTCACCTTTCTGCTGCTTAATAGGCTTTTGCCAAGAGCTGCTGTGGGTGAGGAGATGCTTCATGACCAGCTCTCACAACTGTGGTAAGAAGTGGGGAGTCAGCAAAGAATGGTGAAGCTCCATCATTTGTCCCAGTGTAAGTCATCCAAGAGCCAGAACAGCATTCAGGAGGGCTTGTAGAATTAGCTTGTCTGAGAGCAAAGGTCATTAAGATGTCAGTGTTAATGAGATATGAAATTGCAATTACACAGTGTGTCTTTTTGATCATTTTTCTCCTCTTGCTGGATTAAAAAGTACCTTCATCAGGAATTATCTTCAAATTATTAAGTCATTTTGCCAGTGCAGCAAGGGTTTGATAGTTACAGAGCTGTTGTGCTGTGTGCTACAGATTAGTCTAAAAAGATTTAATGAAGGTCCCATTATTTTTCAGGCTTTTTGTATGATTAAAACACTTACAGAAACCTTGAGTTAAACAGCTTCTACCATGTTTTTTTAAGATTGCTACTTTTATGAACCAGCTTTGATTCCCTTGAAATTTCTTGCCTCTATTCTGTCTGCTGCTCATGATAGCGTGAGTGCATCTATGTGTGTGTGTGTGTGTTTTGAAACGAATTACTTGAAAGACTATTTCTACCTATCTGCTTGTGTTTAACCACTTAACAATGAATCAACGCCTTTCTCCTCCCCCTACAGATGCTTTAATCCTTATCTTGCCCTATTTACCCTGGAGATTGCTTTCATCTTTAGCTGTGCTGCTCCTAATGCTTATCCCTTAAGCCTGGCTTTTGACTTTTGCAATGCCACTCGGTGTATGTGTGTGTGGGCAGGTGTATGTGTACAGCTGTATATTTGAGAAGGACATAGTATGTATGTGTGGTGCTGCATAATAATAGAGTAGTGAACTATTTCTTGCTGCTTGATTAGTCCCAGTGTTGCACCTCTTCACTCATTAGTTATTTGAAGCAGAGTCACTGGAGTGACATCTGATGAGGCATCTGATCATTTAAAGTTGAAAAGTATTTTCACCTTCTGGATCCCAAATGGTTGTATCACTGTCAGATCTACTAAAATCAGGTTTATACATTAAAACTGGTATTGTCAGCTCCATTAGCCCAGTTTTCTCCCCAAAGCTGTGGAGGAGCACAGATTAATCAGTATCAATCAGGTAGGATTTACCAATAGTTTTGATGAGAAGACTTAATGAAACTGATGAATCCAGGTTAATTTAATTCATTTATATTCCAGCCACTGCTCTTCTGAAGATGAATATTCATACACAAGTTTTATGTAGTTTAAGTAGGCTGTCTAAACTATACCTGTTTTTGATGGGAATTAGTTTTCATGTGCAATTATTTTATAAAAGAGCATTCATATACTAAATACAACTTAACTGACTAAATTTAAAAACAATATATGAGAAAATTTATCTCCACTAGATTATATGCTTAGTTTAATGCTGGGAGAAATATTTATCTACTTTTCAGTCTATATGGGCTATCTTTTTAATTTTAAAAAAGGTATTTGAATCTAATTTCATTTCAATTAATAATAATTATTAATAATCATATTAATGCATATAATATCAGTATTCCTTGTACTTGTAGAAGTATTCTGTCATGAAAAAGCACTAGGATTTGGTGCAACCTTTTAACAGAAAGCCTTTGCTAGGGTTGCTGGTTTTTTTGTGCTTTCATAAATAACTATATTATGCAAAAGGAATGAATTGGGGAACATGACAGGACCAGAGCTGATTAAATTTCCTTCAGAGTCTTATTGTCATCTTAATATGAAATCTTTGGTTATTTGGAATGCTAATGATGGCATTTTAAACATAATGTAGTTCTACAATGATTTGCAATATTAAAAAAATCCAACCAAACAAAACAATTACAACAACAACAACAAAAAAAATCCAACATTCTGTATCCCCCAAAACAAACTCCAGAACTTCCAGATAATTTATTTGCAGAATAAAGTATTCCTTGTGGACCTTTTAGAGACACTATTTTTCTTGTTTGCTCTTTGATGTAGGTTTTTCATTTTGTCTTAAGTAGTCAAAGCCACTGTGCATACCCTTATTTACTGCAGGGAAAGGTATTTTGGTGGTTTTTGGGTTATACTCACAAAATGTCAAGAATGGTATGAGGATTTTTTGGTGGAGGGAATCTCAGGAGTTGTAGCAAGAGCTCCTTTCTTGAATGAAGAGGTCGCTAAAGGCTACGTCTCACCATCAGAAATCCCTAAATGGCAGATTAAACCAAATCCAGCTACTAGAGTTGCTACACTAAAGCTGATTTTTCTGCATTATTCATCTGTACTGCTGTAAATGTCTTCCATCTGAGTGGATGTTCACTCATTTGTGTGGGGCTCATGCAGGATAGTAGGATAAACCACAGATTAAGGGATGCCAATTGCATTGATTAACTATGGCTGTACTATCAGACTCAGGTTTTCAACATCCTGAGCTTTGTAGTTCTAATCTGACAAAGGTTTTTAAAAAAAAATTATCTTTTTATTAGGTAAGTTGTTGTATTAAAATCACTGGGACTATTCATGCTGTCTGACTGTATGATTTTACTTGTTAATGGCTTACTGGCAGAGTGCCTTGCAGGCAGTTTGACATGCCCCGAAAGGTAGTACGCTGCTCCCTTTCAGGATCTCTGCAGTGCTGTTTGTATTGAGTAGTTACCTCACAGAAGGGCTTCACTGAATTCATTGTGGCTGCTGACTGTTTGGTGTCCTGACTGTGTATAGAAATGAAGCTAACCTCTAAAAGCTGGGGTTTAACATGAAAAATTCCTGTGTGTCCAGTCACATTATCCATAATGAATTTAAATCCATTTTTAATTTACTGGAGCTCATACAAAGATGTGTTGAATTTCAAACTTCCAGGTGTAAAATGCAGGGCAGTGGCCTGCAAAACCTAAACAACTTGAGATGCACACTTTGCAATTTGGTTGCTCATAGACATAGAAAAGGAGATGCATCTTCAGGTTTAAAGAAAGAAGTCACGGTATTAAATGCTAGAAAGTTGCTGCTCTAGATATATAGTCTCTTCTCGTACATTTTTTAAAATAGATTTGCATCCTTGTAAGAGAAGGAATAAACAATGCTCTAATTTCCCACCAATTTGCTTCATGCATAGGTACCAAAATGTGACACTTCTATGAGGCCTTCAATTAGAAGGATTTCATAAGTGCTAAGAAAAAAATTCACTTCTTTATTCTGTTAGATCTAAATATCTGAATTTATGAGGAAGTTTAATTTGGATATACTGAATGGGGTTTTTTTTTGAGCATTGCATGCAGTGTTCTCCTGGGGATTACTTCTCTTACAACTGCTTTCTTCCAGTTGGCTATTCTTGTTATCCATGGTAAATTGTTTTAGAGACTATCTATAGCACGGCCTCTCTTGCTCTTCTGCTACCTCTTAGTCCATAATTGGCTTCACTTTCCTGCCTTTCTGAAAGCTTCCTGCTGCTTTATTCCCTCGGTCGTTGCCCTGCTGCATTACTGGTAAATGTTGTCATGACTCCTGTCTCTTGCAGCTTTGGAGATATGTTGTCCTTTACACTGACTGCATTTGTTGAGCTGATGGATCATGGGATTGTATCGTGGGATACATTCTCTGTGGCATTCATTAAAAAGGTAAATTTGTAATCAATGCTATCTGTTCTATATCAGTTTAAATATCTGAGGTGAGTTGTGATTTGGGTTTGTTTTTATTTTCTTCCCTTTTTTTTTCCTCAGGTACATTATTTAGGTCATTGGTCAAAAAAAAAGGTACATGAAAATGGGATTAAAGTGTTATTTCAAGCTATAAATGTTTGTAGCTGCAGAATCCGGCTCACCTTCAGTGGAAATCAATTGGAGTGAATTGAAATCAACACAAGATTAGGCTTGTTACATGAGAAATTGCTTGCTCAATTATATCATCACCACCCTGTGCAGATAAAATACAGTTAAAGCAAAAATCAGTATTTTGATTTAATGTAAACTAAAATGAGTAATGCCATATTTCTAGGAAAAAACCCCAGCACTGAAATATTTCCTCTGGGGTATTGGAAGAAGAGAAATGAGTTAGTTTACAATCTGAAATTAGGATAATATCTACTGAGTTAATCAAGCTGAAGTTTGCTCCCCTGAATCTCGCAGTTGAAGTATGTGGTTTTGAAACAGATCTTTCCAGGGTTTGCAGCATATCCTTCTTTTCTTACATGTAGAAGGTGTACAAAGCAGCAGAAATGTGGCAGTACTCTTTAGGTACAGAGATTTAACAGACTTCAGAAAAAAGGTTTTTAAACTGATTTAACACTTCTCATTTTCTGGGGGAGAAAAACCCCAAAACCACATCATTCTTATTTACAAAGAATTTTCAAACCAGATTGAATTTATCATGAATTAAAGTGCATTTGTACAGGTTCAAAAAGTTACTTCACTAAAATAATATCAGAAGCAGTAATGGAATTAATATAACCTGTGGCAAAGTTACCTTCATTTTAGCAGAATGTGTCAGATCATGGACTTTAAATTTAGGTAGAAAATTGCTACCATTGAAGGAAAGTAGAAATTTACTTTTGTTGGCAAAAGTGAAAGAAGGATCAGCTATGAAAAAAGCATTGGATATATTAGATACTAAACCTCAGTTTTGGTCATAAAAAATGCTGGATACATTTTTAGTAAGAAGAAAAACAGTATAACTGGTCTGGTTTTTGGTCTGTTTTTTGAATTTTTTTTCCAATCTTGGAGTCTAGATAAGTTATTATTGCCATTGTTGCTATCTTTTCATGGCAAAGAAAATTCTACAACTGCTTTTAACTGACAGCAAGAGATACAAAGTCAAGTCCAGAAGGGCTTACTCGCTAGGGGAGAATATTACGGAGCATATGAAGAAACTTGCTAAAGTTAGTTTAAAGTGTCTGCTTTGTTAGTGGCTCAAAATTAATGTCTTTGTTCAACTTTATCAATGTCTTTTGCCCTGTGGATTGTATTGTAACAACAAAAGAAAGTAGTGTGTTCCCCCTGTTAATGGCTCATCTCTTCTGTCTGGCACTGCATAGGTTTCCCTGGATAATACCCAATTAAAAAAAACAAACAACCAAAACAACCAAAAGGCACAAACAAAAACATTCTCACAAAGTACTTATGAAAACCAAAACTGGCAAGCAAAACCAAAAGTGAAACTGTCGAGCAAGAAAGGGACCAAGGAGAATAATATGAGAGTTAAAAGAGAAACAGAATTGCAGAGGACAGAGACGGAGGAAAGAGGCACAGGAGTGTCCTAACTCCACAGCTGGGAGCCAGAAAGGCAGAGCCCTCAGTGATGCAGTTTGGGCAAGGGGCAAACCTAACAGAGCACCTTTGGACCATGTCTCATCTCTGTGGCAGCAATCTTCAACTTCATCCTCACTTGCTTCTCTGACCTTGGCTTTTGACAGGTCTCTTGAGGTTCTTGATGGGCTTGCTCAAATGGCTGACAGGATGGATATGGGAGCTGATAAGTTTCTGCTGAGGGGGACCTTGCAATCAAGTGCTTCTGCCTTTTGAAGCTGTCTTTCATGTTAAATGAAAGCCAAACTGGAGTGGGGTTGAATTAGTCTGAATTTTTTCTTGAGTATTTTTTTAACTTAAAAATGTAGAAGCTGGAGGAGACCTCAAGGGGGAACCCCTGACTGCTTTTAATGAATAACTGCTTGGTCTTGGATGCAGACTCTATCCCATCCTTTGGGTACATAAAGACTGCTATTCCAACTGCTTCAAATAAGACTGATGCTTTCCAGGAGAACTTTGTTCCTTATTTTCAGGGAAAATAGCATGATTTGAAAAAAAAGTCCTTATGGTATGCAAAATCTTCACAAGACCTTTTTCTTGCTTATGACAACACAAAGTTCATTTCCAGATTCCATAGTTGCCTAAAGGGCTTGAAAAAAGTTGTGGTGATCAGATATGAAAATTGTCCTGGTTTTGTCCAGGACAGGGTTAATTTTTGCAGTATCCAGGAGTGGGCATGGCTAGGACCCAGAGCTTATTCCATGCCACTTCACATCATTTCCTGGGGACAGGGGAAGGAGTCCCTTCTGGGTCGGGGTAGCGTGGCAGTGGTACACATATTCCTGGTTTCCACGTGGTGACCATCCACATGTGAATTGTTCATCTCTCTTGTAACCTCTGTTATTGATATTGTTGCTGTTGCTGTTCTTTTTCTTATTTTCCAGTAAATTGTTCTCATCTCAACCCAGATGATTACATTTAGTGCCTCCAGTTCTCCTCTCCAGCCAGCCACAGGGTGTAGGGGGGAGTGAGCGAGTGACACATAATTCAGGGTGTTTCAGTGGGAACACTAAACTGGGAAATATCATTCCTAAACCACGACAAAAATGCACTACACAAATTTGGTACTTCCATCTTTAGTTCCTACAAGAGGAGAAATAAAGTTTGTAGTATTGGTTGAGAAAAAAACACTTTTAAAATTCTTTATATAATTGGTGTTTCATAAGTGTGTGATGCAGAGCCTTAGCATTGACAAATTGTTTACTCTACCTTCTAAAATGTATTGTGCAGGAAAACAGGGTGGCAGCCAGGAAAGCATTTCTGCGTGTCACGACTGTCAGTTGTTTTTCTGTAGTCAAGTGCAGCTGTAGTTCCTTACTTTAAAATGATATTCACCCTTTAAAATGTTACTATGCATTCGGACTTAACAGAAAACACAACTCGGACAGATTTTTCTGTATATTTCTGACAACAGAATAGTGCAGGCATATAACTAATGAACATACGTACCAAAAATCAGATCTGTTTCTCCCACTGTTCTTTCCCTATGTGTTTTTTTTTCTGGTGCAGTTTTTTTTTAATCATTGTTATTATTTTTATCATATAATAACAAGGTTTTCTGGATTTTTGTTTTAAAGTTTTGAATTCTCTCTTGTGCCTCTAGTGATGCTGAACCAGAAAGAGAACGCGGATTATCTAGTTAATTTGCTATAGGTTTTTAATCTACCCGCAGATTACAGGTTTAACTCTTATTTCAAAAGAGCATTGGAGCTGAATGGAGCTGAATGTGTAAATTCACAGTCTGATTCCTAATTTCCCTTGAAATTGATAGGAAGTTAAAAATCCAGACTCTTCTTCTGTATGTAGCTATATATGTCCCCATAGGACTATGTAGATTTTAAGGTTACAGGTATTTTGCTGAAGAAATAATTTTATCCTTAATGAAACACACCCATGTGACAGGTTTTCATGTGAAAGTGCAAAGCAATCAAGTTGTTTCTTTCTGGAAAAGATGTTGTGTTTCACTGAGATTGCATTTTAATCATCAAAATTTTTGATAAATGAATGCAGGATTATTTCTGGATGTCGAAAACCCTCTCCGTGTGTGGTGCTTAATAAGCAGAAAACAGCAAATAACACAAATTTGAATTCCTGTTGACTCCTGTCTCTTCTCAAGAAGGACTTTTTTTTTTTTTTCTTTTTCTCACATCCAAAACTTCAAGTGTGGGAGCAGAATTTCCTTTTAATGCAATTTTGCTCTCTCTGGAACTTGCATGACTTATTTTTCAAGGTAGATAAGCCTATTATTTCTGGCCAGACTTTAGCAAGGTGGTTATGAATACACATAGCTTGATGTGCAAGTTACCCCGCAGATGTTTTGCATCAATGTCCAGCGTGATATGTATTTTTAAGCACATGAGACAGATTTATACTTTGTGTTTATGTTTATGATTAAAAGATGTTGTGGTCCAACGTCAGGAGAATAAATAAGGCTAAGGCAGCCCTTCCTAGACTGAGGTTCCATTTATCTGTACTGTTACATTTCTGCAGGCCGCTGGTATGAATATGTTATCTCCCAGTGAGGCATTAACTGCCACTTGAAGGAGCTGCTGCACCAAGAATAATTCATAAATGTCAGGGCTCCTAAAGAAGTGACAGAAACCTGGCAATTTGGGACACAGCCTCGACATATTGTTTTCCTGCTGCACACTCGATCCACGGATGCCTGAAAACTGAGGCACCCAGGGGACACTTGGTTTAATGTGTGAGCAGTGCAGAGCTGCTCTGTGCATACGCTGTCCCTATCGTGGGCCCTGTGGAGATCTGGCAGCTCTGGCTGTAATGCATCGAAATGCATCTGGAATACCATTAAGAGAGGTGGAGTAGTACAGTGCTTCTGAGATGCAGCTTGTTGCTCTAAACAGCACATTATGCTTCATATACTATTGTAAATATTATTTGGGCTCAGGGCTTGCTGGGAGCAGATACTTTTTCTATTCTGGAAGTCCAGAATAGAAAAAGGCTAATTGAGTTTCTTTTATCATCTTGCTTTCTATGCATTCATGGCTTGGTTCTTTACAGAAAATAAAGTCAATGTATATTCTCTGAACTGAGTTTCATTCGGTATAGGATGTTCCTGTTGTGGTAATGCAAACCAAGTAGCAGAGGAAAGAGCAGTGCTGTAATAGATTAGAAAAAGAAAAATCTGTCTGTCTTCTTGTCTCCAGCCAAAGTTGGGTGTTTTGCTCCTTCAGTACTACTTGAAATGTCACGAGTGCAAAACAATACTGTTGTCCATGTGTCAACATCAGCTGGACAGCTTTTTCAAGCATAGGGCATGCCTTTCTTCCTCCTAAAGGAAAACAATGCTTAGGTCTAAGCAAGCATCCAGAATTGAAAACAGTATAACCTCATTAGGGGCTTGTAGTACGAGTGCTGAAGAGGCATGTGGACTTAAAGTTTTCTGGAAGGAACATATCAAACTTGAGACATGGCCCCTGTCAGCTGTTACTTGGCTATAAAGAGCAAGTAACTGTGGTCACACAACATTCTGTCTGCACTTTCTTGGGTGTCTTTCATTTTAACTGTGCTGGTATCAGTGCATTTGCAGAAAACCCATGCAGTTCTCTCTTCCTGCATCAGCAGCAGGCAGGTTTCTTCCCGGGAAGCTGTGTACGTGGGCCGGGCAGCATGTGGAGGAACGCATGTTGCCACATCTCGCTGCACAGCTGTGTTGACTCTGCAGATGACTGTGCAGCTTGTCATTGCCACACTGCAAAATAGCAGAGGTCAAACTTGGTTTTAATTAATGTGCCATTTGCTTGTGGCATCTTGTGGTAAAAGTGAAGGTTGTTAATGCAAAGCTGGACTCTAGACAGAGTTATGGAACCAGTTGTCCTGGTCATCAGCAGTTTTAATTGGTAACCTGGAAAGAGCTTTCAGCATTATTGGTAACAGCAAGCAGGAAAAAAAAGGCATATTTTTCTAGAACATGTTTTGCCAGAAAGCTAGATTCTAAGTTTCTCTTTTGAAACATTTGCCTGAAGCCTAGATATTTGTTTAGAGAAAACTAGCTCCACAAATTTCTGCTGGAGAGAACGAGAAGTAGTTTCCTTGTTCTTTCCAAAGTTTTCCTCACACACACAAAAAATTGTTCCATTTTTTAATGTTGATTTATCATGTTTGTAATGTAATGATGAAGCATACATTTCAGTCATGTGAATATTGACCTAAACCTATGGGGACTTGTGCCACCTGAAGAACCTGTGCTACTGTGTCCTTTGATGGTATTTGCAGTGCCTAGTTGATAATTTTCAGGTATTTCCTCATAACTGGTATGTGGACAAGACTCCATTTTTCTAATGCCTGTCTGAGCCACATCCACAGTTTTCTTTCTTACCTTTCCCTGTTTTCATGACAAGATGCAAATTCTCTGAATGATTGTATTTGTAGATAGCAAGCTACGTGAACAAATTTGCCTCGGACATCTCTATCTTGCAACGGTCGCTGGCAATCCTGGAATCGATGGTGCTCAATAGCCACGACCTGTACCAGAAAGTAGCACAGGAGATCACAATTGGGCAGCTAATCCCACATCTGCAGGGGTGAGTGCCTTTGACCACCACTTGATATGGTGGATTTCTTTTCCCTGAAAAACATCTTGGAAAAAAAGCAGTGGTATAAAGACCAGCAACCTCCTTTCTGATTCCTGCCTTTACTACAAGTGACTGGGTAACTGGTAACAATCATTCTGGACTTGCCTGGTCATTAGGGTGGGTTTTTTTGTTTGTTTGCTTTTGTTTTGTTTTGGGGTTATTTGCTTGTTTTTCTATAAATTACCTGTGTAGTTGGAAGTGGGGAATGAAGAGAAGAGAACCCTCTAGTAATGAAATGCTTAATGCCATTAGCATATAGATATTGTTTTGCTTGCCAGACTCTGGGAAGTGTGTAAGACAAAAATTGCTCAACTTTTGCTAAATGTATTCTTGAAAAGGGAAGGGCTTATTCTTAAATAGTAATGCAAAGTGCTTACATGGATGGAAACTGCCTCTTGTAGCATAGAGTAATGTACGGTGCACAGTTATGCTTGTCTCCTATCTGGGACATTTTCAATGCACCTGAAAAGCTTTAATACCAGCAGATTCATTTCCAGAAGCCTCTAGGGAAAATTCCTCTTCCTGTCTGAAGTTGTCATACATCTGCCAGAAATTGATTGTTGGACTCTTGCTCTGATCACTGGAGGGTCAATGGCAGTTCAAGGGGCAGTTCATTCCACCTTTTTTGAATACTGAGTCTGCCTTTGGGACATCATCTCTCTCTCAAGTAATATATTCACCCTGGTTGTCACGACAGCCTTGGCCACCTAACTTACATGGTTAACATGAAGTGCAAGCAGCTCCTCCACTTCTACCTGCAGTAATGCAGCTGGGAGATCAGTTTGTACAGCTCATGTGCACTTATGTTCTCCTCTCACACTTACAACCTTGTTCCAAACAGGACAGACCAAGAAATCCAGACGTATACCATTGCTGTAATAAATGCACTCTTCCTTAAAGCACCGGATGACAAGAGGCAGGTAAGGTGTTGGGTTTTGTTTACCTATGCATCTGTACGCAAAAAAGTGTTTCATACTCATACCTGCAGTTGTTCCAGTCACACTTTTCCTGCAGTTAATTCAAACTGAAGGTTGTTCTGTTGTTTCATGCTGGGATGTAATTCATTTTAACAGAGCTACCTCCATCTTACACCAGTATTAGGAGGGATTAAGCATTCTTCCATGCTTTTGTAGTTCCCTATGACCTCATATGAACCATATTGACTGTGGCTGACTGTCGTATTTATTGTACTGAACTCTTTGCCAGCACAGCTTGTAAAACCAGGCTATTTTTTTGGTAGAATGTTTTCCCCCCAGATTTTTTATTAAAAAGTGTGTTCCTTTTGAAAACAAAAATATCTTGCCATGTAAGCATTTCATTACTTTTATAGTGTGCTATTTTAAGTTAACTTTAGTGCCAGATATCAGGAAATATTTCAAGATTGCTACTTGCTGTTAAATGGGGATGGAATGTGAAGTGTTATGAAATAGCGAAGTTTTATCCATGTTTATGAAGTTGTTAGCCTGTGTCAAAACAGATTTAGTCATTTATTTATTTAACATTTCTGCCACCAGGAACAGTGATGATAATTCTTGTGGTGACATAGTGTTACTGTCCAGAACAAGTTCACTGAGAGCTGCTGATTGGTTCTGACAAGGACTTTCCTTAGATTTATTTACATTTTTAAATGCTAGAGACTGTTTAAACAAACATCAAAGCCGTAATGAGGGTTTTTGGAAGGGTTGCTTGGTTTTTTGGGGCTTTTTTTGTGCTTAAAAATATTTTTAACATTGCAAACAATGAAAAGGAAAACCATGGCTTAATTAGGAGAAAAAGGCTCTTCCACCCCTCACCCCCCTCTCTTTTTCCTTCTTCCTCCAATAGAGTCTTCTGTAATTAAGGCAAGAAAGCACCTAGTAAACAAAAAATAGAGTAAAACCTTTTCTTTCAATTTTGGCATAAATGTATAATAGATCCTTTTAAGAAACTCAGAGATTTTGCTTTTTACATTTGTGAATAGTTGCTGCTATGTTTCTGTGAAAAGTATGCCTTGGTCACATTTGACGTTGAGGAATAATGTCAGATATAGATAAGATTTTAGTGTTAGCCAGTGGGCATGTGTTCCTTGAATGACAGTACAGACAGGATATTACTGCCAGCAAGCGAAACTGTGTCTTGCCACCTAGTGAGTCTGGCAGTAAGCCAGGTAGACTTCACTTCATCTGTAGTACCTGCTGCTGTGACATTAAACTGTTAGTCATGGAGTTTATGATCATCAGGAGATAATGATCTGGTTTGGCTTGAAGGCTAATAGCTCTGACACTTGCAGAAAATTTTCCTAAGCCTTCAATAACCTAGAATATGCAGTCAGAATCTGTTCGGTTTCACTTTATATCTGTCTTGTGGTTAGTTAATAAACCATACAATAAAGAAGGTAGGTGCCCATTGCCTTCAAAATAGCATTAACAGATGGCACTTACTGAACTCTGTCTTTCTAAGACAATGAACTGAGGTGATGCAGTCTCATGCAATTATCCAGTGATGGGCACTCAAAAGTTAATGTTCAGCGCTCACTGCTAACAGGGTTAGAAGTGAGAAGCTGCACCAAAACTCATATGACTTCAGGAGTTTTGGCACCCTCTCCGCTGTCGACTTACAGGCATGATGTGGATGACTGCACTGCAATTAAGGAAGGGATTTAAATTGGCACTGCTGTCTGAATTCTTTCCCCACTTTTTTTTTTTTTCTCTCTCTCTCTCTGTTTCTGCAATGCAAAACCCAAGAAGTCCAAGATTTTTCTTTTTTAATGAGGACTCCCTGGTTTCTTTGCTTCTTCTGTCCCTGTCAAGGACCAAATAATCTAGAGAAACCTAGGTTATTAATAAAAAAGAAAATAAAAAAGTCTATTGGGAAAGAGCTGAGAGGTTGAGCTTTGAAATGATATTGTGAATGTTTGAAACACTTCTTTGGCACTTGTCTGCATTTTTTGCAGAGATGTTGCTGTGGGAAATGAGATGGCAAATTTGGTCAGATAATTCTTGTTCTCATCAGTTAGTATGATACTTGTATTAGAAGAGTCAGCTTATTAGCTGCTAATGACTATGTAGCCTTTTGGAGACAAAGTTGATTTTGATGGGATAATTGGTTTTTTGAATGCTTGTTGCTTCAATCTATTCTAGTCTAGTGACAAATAACCCCAGTATGTCAATAACAGATTTTTAAATGATAGCTATAAGAAAGAAGTGACAGTTTGATAATCCTTTCAAAAAAATAAATAGAAGAATTTCGGGTTTTTTTTTTTCTTTTCTTTTCGTACTGAATGCAGACACACTGTCTTATACTCTGTACCTGTTCATATTTTGGCAGTGGGTATACAGCTTGACAAAAATCCAGCCAGTCTGTTCCATGTAACATTGAAGTGTATTGTGTGCCTGGCACTCCCCCTGCAGCTCAGTTGCTTGTTTCTGAAAGAGATGGAACCATCTCTGTCATCCATTCCTGTTGTCCTTTGCTGTTACATGCAATTGAAACCTGTGCATTTAGAAAAGGCTTGAACCCAAAGCTGAGTTGCTCTTGTCTTTGGTCCCTCGTTCCTTCTTTTTCACTCCCATGTTCTGTTGCATCACTCTTTACAAAGAAAACAGTTCAACATCTCTGACTGCCTCCCATCGCACAGAATTATTTTCTTTTTCCATGCAAATTCTCACCTAACACTTGCTTTATTTACACTGTTTCTGCAGATGTGTTTCAGCAATCCAGTTCTTCCTATTTTTAATGTAATAGTCTCAGTTTTTCTCTTTTCTAGGGGTTTTTTTAAATATAGAAAAGTAACTAGTATGTATTCTACATTAGCCTTAAGCTTTCACAAAGTCCAGCAGGAATGCACAGCATTAGCAGGCATATCTCCTCATACACACACACATATAGACACATTTCTATATTGATGGAAAAGTTCATGGAACTTAAAAATGGGATGTGCTCTTGTATGTATGGTTAAGATTAGACTCTTATGCTTGGTAAGTGTAAAATATTCCCTCCTATGCATTGCAGGACAGTTTGGAGCACGGACAGTTAGGATCAGCTGCTTAAGCATTAAAATAAAAGCTTATTCACCTTGACAGTGATTTCAGACAGGTCTGCAAAGACAAGTTAATTTAAAGCAAAAGAGTGGACCAATGTCAACATTGCTACTAAAATACAGTGGAGAATAATCATCTGTTATAATGAAACAGTACTGAGTTCTAGGCTGATTTAGTGAATGGAAGTTAGAGCACTTGACTTTGAAACGGCTGAAATATTAAAGTAAATAAGCATTTTATTTTACATCTTCTTTTTAAAATCCTGGACGGCTTCCAGTCTATGCTTCCTTCTGTACTGTTTGTGGGGGAAGGTTGTGCTTGAACAAGTCTGTAAACAATCTCTTGAACCCACAGTGGTCTCTTCTGAAGTTTTTCACCACTGGTTTTGGATCACCAAAGCCCTCATCTTGTGACTTACTTTTAAGTTTCTTTGTCTCTCTTCTCATAGTAGAGTAATCTGACTTTGTGGTCCCCAAGTAATGCATACAGTCATATTGCTGATATGCTGCTTCCTTTCATTCATAAGTAACAATGCAGAAATGTATGATCTTTTAAGTCAGTGTGTTTTTCTAGGAATGACACTAAAATACCTGCTTCTGGCTATTTTTTAAATTTTCTTTTCTTTTCTTTTCTTTTTTTTTTTTACTAAATCAGGAAATGGCAAACATTTTGGCACAAAAACAGCTTCGTTCCATCATCTTAACTGTAAGTATATGGTTTTCAAAGTTACTGTTGAGTAGAAGAGTGAAAAGATGACTCCATTTTGGTGTTCATTGGTCTTATCTTTATATATTTAAATTGCCTTTGTATATTGATATGTTTTGAAGCCTTGTGAAATAAAAGATAAAATTTGAATGGTGCTTGAATGGGTTCAAAACTGCTTTTCTGAAGAGCTGTTTTCCCAGTCAAATAAATTGTGATTTCTTCACGAAAATCTAATATTGAATACCTCTATATTTTTTGGTTCTGTTGATTATTCTGTCTCGGTTGACACCATTTGTCATGACTTGCACAAAAGAAGCATGAAGTAAAGCTAATGAAATAGTTAATGAATATAATATAGAAGACCTGCATCTTCTACCATGGAAAATCAGGGATTTTGCCTTTGACCTTAGAGTAGATTACATCTTCAAGGAAGCAAGGGGAAGTGCTCTTTCTCTGTAATTAGTGTAAAACAAACCAAACAACAAACAACCCCTCGCACTTTCTCATTCATTATCATAATTTCAATGATGCATACAAAATGCCCAGAATTTTTTCCAAAGGCATGTCTTTACACTCCCTGAGCTCATAAGAAGTTTGGAATAATCACATGGATAATATTCTTTGGTGTTAATTTACTGCCATAAAATGCTCCAGTGCCATTTGGCTGACAGATTCTTTTATTCTCTGGAACTGTACAACATCAGTTTTCGTATCCATCTCCTACTTGATGACTCTTTCCTTATGTACTTTGCTGTGTTTAGAGGCCTGGGTCTGTTTCCCATGCAAAACTACTTGGTGTTTTTGGCACACCAGGGATTTTTAAATTGTCCATCAGTTTTGTGTTTGCTTTCTGAATGGGATATACCTGCATCATATGCTAATGCATTTCTAAGCAGTCTTCCTCACACAGAATGGAGTTTTCCAGTAGAGGCAGAACTGTGGTTTGATGGTGACTCCCTGTTGTGCCCTGTTAAATCACTGTATTCTCTGGCTGTGTTTGCAGCCTGGATACTTTTCTGCTCAGACAGCTACTCTATTAAATATTTTCTTAGTATAATCTCTTTTAAAAAAATACAGAGCTCTAATACTCTTGGGATGGAATTAATTTTTCTTTGAAGTGACTTCTCAGGACTGCTTTTTTTAATGCCACTTCTCACAGACCCCCTCTAGCATAAAGTCCTGTCCCTAAAAGTTACTTATGCAGTGTCTGAACCAGTAGTATTTGTCCTGGTTTGATTTTCTGTGGGGTTTTCTTGTGTGTTTGTGTTTGGTGCTTTTTGGTTGTTTTGGGGTTTTTTTCATTGCCAGAATATACATGCACAATTGCAATAGCAAGCACATAGTTATAAAAATGAAAACACCTGACTGCACCCACCGTAATTTCCTGATTCACCAAAGTCTGTCTCTCTTTCTTTGCAGCATGTTATCAGGGCGCAGAGGGCCATCAATAATGAAATGGCACACCAGCTATATGTTTTGCAAGTACTTACTTTTAATCTTCTGGAAGACAGAATGATGACAAAAATGGATCCACAAGATCAGGTAAGCATCTGGCATGATCCGGTCTTAGCAGAAAGAAGAGAAGTCCTCACTGGTGTACCTGAAGCTCTCCACAGAGAAAAAACCCACTTGCTAGGAACATTTACATAAGTCATTCTTCTTCTCTCTCTGTGAAGTTATTTTATTTGATTGTATGAAGATGCACTGGCCATTTCATTCCTTGTGCAAAAGTACAACAAAATGGCCAGGCAATTCTCCTTAGCATATAATTCCATGAACTGAATTTCCTGCCCTCCTAGGCAGAAACTGAGCAGCAGTCCAACATTTGTTTCCTATGTATGCTTCCTAAAAGTACTTCTGTAGAGCTAAATTGAATGTTTACATGAAAACTCTCTGGTATGCTAGAGTTGAAGTTAATCTGTGTAACAATAAACCCCGCGTTTGTTACTGGGAAACTATAAAGTAGTTCTTCATTTGTTTATTGCTCACTGTGACCAAACATCAGCTTTAATACTGTTCACTCTGCAAAAAGAGACACATCCCTAAGAGATTCAACAGATTTAAATATAGGGTCAGTGAGCCATAGGGATGATGTGTTTTGTTTCTTTATTTATGTGACCTCTTTTAGGCCACAAGGAGGAACATGATTTCGTTTTTAAGAGGAAGTTATGTTAAGGCTTGCTGATAATTTGGGGAAGAAAAGGTGCGTGAGTGAGATAGCTGTAAACATAAGTAACAGCATGCTGTAGGATTTTATCCTTCTGAAGTTTGAGAAGGGAAAGTCTTACTCTTGGGAATGTACACGCAGTCAACTAGTGCATACCTCCATAGAGAGTGACTAACAACACAGTGTTGTTAGTATTGATGGTAGGGTGCTTATCACTGTCTAGAGACATTTCCAGCTGCAGTAATTCTTCTCTTGCCTATTTCTGCAGCAGCAAAAACGGGCAGTAACCAAAATGAATGCAGGGTGCTGAGTAATTTTTACTTCATCCAGCAGGGTGCTTAAGTACCAGCTTAATTACCAGCTTAGTTTGAAATGTGTGTGATTTTTGGCTTCTGTGGTTAAAATTAATTGTGTAGTCAGAGGCCTTGCTAACATGGGTCCTGCTTCTGGAAGGCAACACTTAAGCACCTAAGTGGGAACCACGAGGTCATTTTTGCCTACTGTCTCTCCAGGTATGAAGTAGGGAATTTAGACTAAAAAAGTTTGGGTAGTTGGGGGGAATTCCATGTTTTGAAACACCTTTTGTGGTATTGTTTATTAAAGTGAGAGGTAAGTTATTTAACCAAGTTTTTTAAACCTTGTTTTAATATAGGCTCAGCGGGATATCATATTTGAACTCCGAAGAATTGCATTTGATGCTGAATCTGAACCTAACAACAGCAGCGGCAGTATGGAGAAACGCAAATCTATGTACACTCGAGACTATAAAAAACTTGGATTTATTGTGAGTATTTTTCTGCAATGGTCCACTGAAAGTGGATGAGTGTATCCATTTTAGTACATCTTTTCATCAGTCACTTCTCTTACTTGGTCTTCGGTCTATCTCCTAACAGGGAATAACTTTCCTCCTCTTCCGCAGAAAACCTGCTAACTCCAGGTGACAACTTTAGCAGGAGTCATGATGCTGTAATGGGTGCTATGAACTCTTTACAAGGGATAGGCAAGGAAGGAGAGGCAGTGGAGTAGCCCTGTATATTAGGGAGTGTTTTGACTGCCCAGAGCTTAGTGATGGTGACAATAGGAGTGTGTTTATAGGTAAGGATCAGGAGGAAAATCAATGAGGCAGATGTCATGGTGGGAGTCTGTTATAGGCCACCGAACCAGGATGAAGACGCAGGCAAAATATTCCATAAGCATCTGGGAGAAGTTTCAAGAGCTGTAACCCTTGCTCTCATAGGGCACTCTGAACTTACCAGTGTCAGGTGGAAATATGATATAGCAGAAAGGAAACAGTCTAGGAGATTTCCTGGAGTGTGTGGAAGATAGTTGAGGCCAACAGTATGAGGTTAAATAAGGCAAAGTGCTGGGTCCTGCAACCCTATGCAATGCTCCAGACTTGGGGAAGTGTATCTGGAAAGCTGCTCAGAGGAAAAGAACCTGGGGGTGCTGCTCTAACAGCTGGCTGAACATGAGCCAGAGGTGTGCCCAGGTGGCCAAGAAGGCCAATGACATCCTGGCTTGTATAAGCAATAGTGTGGCCAGCAGGACCCGGGCAGGAATTGCCTCCCTGTACTCAGCACAGATGAGGCCACACTGCAAATTTTGTGCTCAGTAAGAAAGATATTGAGGTGCTGGAGTGAGTCCAGAGAACAGAAACGAAGCAGGCGGAGGGTCTGGGGCACAAGTGTGATGAGGAGCGGCTGAGAGAGCTGCGTTTCTTTAGCTTGGAGAAAAAGAGGCTCAGGGGAGACCTCATTGCTCTCTAGAACTACCTGGAAGAAGGCTGTAGCTATGTGGGAGTCAGTCTCTTCTCCCAAGTAACACATGATGGGACAAGAGAGTTTTAGATTGGATATTACATAAAATTTCTTCATGGAAAGGGTCATCCGGCATTGGAGCAGTCTGCCCCAGGAAGTGGTTGAGTCATCAGCCCTGGAGGTGTTTAAAAGATCTGTAGCTGTGCCACTTAGGGGCATGGATTAGTGGTGTGTGTGGCACAGCTGGACTCAATGATCTTAGAGGTCTTTTCCAATCTAAACAGTTCTATGATTCTCTCTGGAAGAAATAACTACCTGAAGTTTAAGCACGTAGCTTTGCATGACATACCATCATTAGAATCTAACTTTTAACTATATTTTGGATGAACAGGCATTACCTAGTGGATCTGCAACAGCCCTGTAAAATCATTGTAGGTTGTTAGCAGTAATGTGGACTGATGAGAACAATAAATCTGAGGTACAACTCTATGGTATTCACTTATAGGCCCTTGTGGTTTTTTTGCTTGAAGTCCTTTCATCTGTGAATAGGTGATGGAGAATCTCTTCTACCCTAACTTAATCAGATGAATTGGAGTTCTGATCTTGCCTGAAACCATGCTGAGGAGAAGAGCATGATCTGGCTAAACTATTGCATACATTTGTGCAGCAATTTATAATGTGTATTTTTCCCCCTCTGGAAACAGAGTGTGCACATGTACAGTGCAATCAATATCTTGTTTTACTGTTCAGGTTAGTATGCTGTTTTCTTTCTCCTTAGGTAAAATGGTATGCTTCGTATCTCCTCTGATTCATTACTGTCAGCAAATATAGTCTGAATATTGTACAGTAGCCACAGTTACAGACAGAGAGGTTTCCAAACCTCTTGGTGCAAGCTGTAGCTCGCTGTGCAGTCTGAGTGCTCTGCCCAGCTCTATGGCACAGGGCTCATTTCTCCCAAAACCACAAGGGAACTGGGTAGAGGTTTTCTGTGTTCTGATAGCTGTTTTCATTATTGATGAGTGAGGAAAAAATTACTGCTGGGTGAGTGCTCTTGTATCTGTAAGGAGTTATTAAGTAAATAGACAGGAAGGGAGAAACTTGGCATTTTGGGGTTGTAAGCATGATAGCAAAACTAGTGCTTTGAAGAAACTTTTGAAGCTCAGTGTGGGGTTTTATTTTTGTTGACTCATCCCTCAGCTTCATTACTCCCATTTGGGCCCTTCATTGGGAGCCTACTGAAAACACTCTGGCAGTTGTCAAGGGTAACTGCAGCACTGTTTACTGTTTGATCATGATAGCCTTTCAAAAGAGGATGGGGAGAAAAGTTTAGGAGGGAGTGGGAACTGGGATTAAAGCAGTGAAGAAAATGTGGGGAAGCCTAGCGGGAGAGAAGAAGAAATATGTGAAAGTAAACTGTGAAAGAAGCTCCATAGCAAGAGCCTTAATGGGAGGCAGACTATCTTGTTAGCAATATGATGAGGCAATGTACAAAGAATAAAAATGTCAAGAGTGAGGAGGGTTATTCTACTCTTGTACATAAATTTTATTTTGAGCTAAGAGTCAAGGTGACGCTGCATGTACAACTTTTTTTAATAGCTGAAGAGGAGTATTACCTTCCTCACAAGGCTGGGGAAGGAAGCAGGACCTCTTGTCAAATCTGACTTGTTATCCCCAGCCTAGCGTATGGGCTGTGTTCTGACCCCTGCCTACCTTCACCCCATCTGCTTCTTTCCATTGAATTGTGTTCAGTGCTTTCATCAGCTGCAGGTAGAGGGCTGCATTAGCAAACTGATCGTGATCTGAACAGTGTGAGGTTTGTCCCCCCTCTGTTTTGGCTGTGTGGCACAAGAAACCCACCAAACAGGGTATTGACAGACTTCAAATGCTGTCATCATTTCTCTGATGCTGGTGGTCAGGAAGCCAATTTCTTGAGCTGATTAAACATTAATTTCACAGGAGAGAATAAAACCATATCTAGCTATTAAGGTCTTCCTGGACTGCTTGCTCTCATTCTGTATGGGAAATGCAAGAATTCTGTTTATTTTTCTCAGCCACATCAAAAATCCTTACCCCACTACAAATGTAATGTCAAAAAGAGATGAAGTCCAGACATGGTTTCAGAAGCTTACAATGCAATTTGTAAAACTGCATAGTTAGAACCCTACATTCAGCTAAAGCAACCACAGGACCTCTCCAGATGGTTGTAATGACCAAGTACAGAGATTTTCAGATGAGATAGTCTTGAGATTCATTAAAATGCTGATGAATACAATAAAAAATGACCCAATTAGGTGATCTGGGATACACTCCACCCTATTGAATTATTTATTATTTTCTGAGTCAATTGCAAAGAAAATAGCCTGAATACTCCTCATTGAATTTGAGTAAACTTAATTCCCGTAATCGAGGTAGAAAATAATTACAAAAACCCTCATAATCCTGTATATTTTCAACATTACTTTTTTAGCAGCTCTACTGTTATTGAGAAGTTGTAGCGAATGCATTTGTTTATAGGCAGCTCTGAACAAATTCTAAGAAACTGAAGTTAACATGCTGGAAAATACAACTCAAATAATCTCATCCTAGAACAGTTTTTCTCAAGTTTTCAGTGTATAGTGCTTCTGAAGGTTTTTGTTTGTTTGTTTTGTTTTGTTTTAATTTTCTTCAATTAAATATAAATTATTTGTATACAAGCAAATACAACGTAGAAAGTGAGTGACAATAATTTTGCTGTGCTGTCCTGGAGTTTATTAATATGGCAAAATAAAATGTGGGTTAATGAAGGAGATATGAAATCAGTAAGGAACTGTCTGATAGAAGGTGACAATTAAAGGGGAAATTAGGATTGTGGGACATTCTTTAAAAGGCAGGCATGGGCTTGACTTTCAAGATATTGGTGGTGGTGGCATGAGAAAGTGAACATATGCTGATGAAATCTGATGAAATGAACATGGGCAGCAGTGATGGAAGAATCACCATGTCATTCACAAATTAGATGACCTTTGGATTACAGAAACAGAAATAATGTAATTTTATCCTGTCATACAAAGAACAGTGGTGTTCATTTAGGACATTTGCAGGCAAGTATCTTGTTTGTGGGAAAAGATAAGAGAGATTGTGTGATGTCGCCACAAATAAAGTTCAGCGTTGAGCTAGGGTATATCTGGAAAGTTATTTTCAGAGCATATAAACTGTGGAGGCCATTTTTTGTATTTCTTAGACATCATCTAGAACGCTATATAATTTCAGGAATCTATGCAGCGACTTGTGGATTGACTGAATGCAAGACATGTGCAGAGGGTGAGATTCATGCAGTGATGAGGGAGATGTCTTACAAGAGTTGACTTTAAAAGGCTGCCCTTTTAGCCAATCAGGCTGAATGCTGTGAAAATCTCAAGTGTGTGTGCCAATGCTGACAGGGAGGAAGCCATGTGTAAGGTAAAAGGCAGTGATGGCAATTCATTTATGGGAGAGATTTTTAATCAGAATCATGGGGACAAAATTTGCTACAACTTCAAAGATGGAGGTCAATCCTTTGTGAAAAGTTTTATATAATTTATTTCACAATGGTGGGTCCAGGAAACAAAGCACATGAGTGCTATGTGAAAGAAAAGAACCTCAGCAACGAAGGTTGCTTAGAGCAGTTTGAAGTGAGACATGAGTAACAGGGTGAATGACTTAAATGGCTGCATAGTTGATTTGTTAGACATTGCAAAAAACATCTAATATGAGGAGAAGCAGCACCAGAATAGATAATTTGGAAGATTTGTCCAAAAGATTTTGGAAAGAAACTTCAAAAACAGTTGAGAGTTAGCTAAAGCATGCCTTAGGCAAAATATAGACCTGAGGAGTTTCTGAGATTTCTCCCAGTCTTGCATTTTTTTCTCTTCTTCATGTCCCAGATGGGCAGCTACTTTTTTTAATCTTTTGATCATCTTCTTCAAAAATCCCTTGTTGTGCAGTACAATATCCAAGTAGGACTTTGAAGATAAGAACTAAAAACTTTCTCATAGGTTTTTCTGTGGTACTTCTCATGATCTCTTTGAATAGTTCATTAGCTGACTGTCCACAGTAACCTCCTCCATATCATGATATATTCCCCAGATGCAGTCCCTTCTCTGTGCTGAAAGGATTATCAGAAAAATACTTTGCAATTGTGTAATTAATGCCTTGTAATCATTACCTGCAAGAGGGGTAAACTCAATTGACTCCAGCCTTTAATCGCTGTCCTCTTCAACCTACCTAGCAGAGCTCTGGTGTGTTTAATTTCCTCATAATCACTTGGGAGCTTCTTTTCCCTCTCCCTTATTTTCATGACATACTGGCTCTGTGTCCCATTCCTGCCCCAGGATTTCAGAGTGAAGGATTAAGTTTAATCTTTGGAAAAACATGGGGGGAAGGTGTTGTTTTAATGTTTGGTTTTACTTTTCATACCTATTTTAATTGGCAGTGAATTGAATTGACTTTACAGAAGTCAAGTCTGTTTTGCACATGATGGAACAATCTCCCTGTCCTTCTCTTGGCCAGTGAGCTTTTCCATTCTTTTCCTGCCCTTGCTCTGTTGAGCAGGGGAGTAGGCGAGCAGTTGGGTGGGTGCAGGGCTGCTGGCCAAGGCTGACACACCACACCTTTCTGTATTTTGCTAACTGTTTCTGGGTTTACTTACTGAGCCGTGGTAGTTTGGAGGCTCCCTGTTTTCTGTATTCTGTTGAGTCTCTGTGCTTTGCTTTCCTTAGCTTTTCTGGCCTTTCTCTCTCAATTTCTTTCCCTAGTGTTTGGTTTTGATTTCCCACTCCCCTTGTGCTTTTTGTTCCATTTTGACGCCCAGTTGGATCTGTCTCCTTCCATTATGTCTGATTATTCATCCTCATTGCCTCATTTATTCAATCTCCTTGAATTTCTACTTTTTTACATCCTCACTCCCTCTTTGTGATGTGTTTCTCCTCTGGGTTTTCCCTAGTCTCCTTCTCTCCACCTCTTCCTCCCATCCTTTTTGTTCCTCCATCAGTATGAAGCCTGCTCAGTCATTTCCAACTTTTGCACTGAAAGTTGTCAGGGCTTTCTAAAGACAGGCACAAATTGCTTTTTCCCGTGCTTTATTTTCAGAAATGGATGCACTAGGTTTAGCCACATGGATCAAATATTAGCATTTACCTCAGTGTGAAAAATTCCAGTTGCCTAATAAGCATGTTCCAAGACTTTAAAAACGGGGAACAGCATCTAGAAATGGAAACTGTTAGGTAGTTGCAACAACAAACATCACTTCCACTTTTCAACTGATCTATAACTTTCCTATTTTTTTAACATAAGGTGTGGCATTCTGACTTTAATATTTCAACCACAGTTTGATTAATTGTTTTCTAAAGATAGGGGGCTACTGTTTGCTTATTATTCTGGGTTGTGAAATAGTTGAATCCTCGTTTTGAGCAGTTTAACTTCAACTGTTGATATATTATAACTTACTATTAATGATAAATTATTTGTCTGCAGATTTGAGTCACAGGTTTACTGGTGATGGTATGTGTGCACTCAAAGAAAGTTCAGATTTGCATTGACAGAAAGGCAGTAGATAAATACTTGTACACAGAACAGTAATACCAGATTGTTCTGTGATGATCATTCACACTTGATTATTGACTGACAGAAAGTAAAGAGTCAGAAGTCATGCAGTGAAAGGGCAGTGCACAATTCTAGGTAATTTGCATGGTGTGGATGAGTGGTAGTCAATTAAGCAGTAGATTGAGTTGGGTTCCAAAAAGTTAAAATGGAGCAGGACTGGGATGGAGTTGGGATGCCCAGCCCTGCAAGAGTACAAATAGTCCTTAAATTCTATGGAATTACTAAGGTCATCTGGATCTCTGAAGCCCCCTTGTTCCAGCTGGTCATCTGGATTAATGGTACCAGTTTGCCTGGCTAGGGAGGATAAAACTTTCCTAGGAGAGGGGGTGAGAGGGATATGGACAGAAGCAGAACCCATGTGATGCATTTACTTAGCTATTCTTGTTGAAGACTTGAGGATGGTCATCCTTTTTCTTCCTAAAAAAGAAAGGCCTGAATGCTTAAAGTCTTACAATGTTGTGAGTAGTAGGACTGGGAAAGCCCTGAACAGGAAGCTGAAGTTTTGTGATTTGAGGCTGAAACTGAAACTGGTATAAAATGCTGAAAAACTAAACGCAGAGGTCATGAGTGGTCATCTTCAGCTGTTTAGTTCACAGCTCCTTGGTATTTCCTCCAATAGGTGGTACTCTGCAGTGGTCGTAGGTTTTTATCCTTTGGGAAAGCTTTTCAACTACAATAAAAGCAATGCATCCCTACATTTAGATTCTCTTGTAGGCTTTGTCAGTGGTAGAGAAACATTTTTATGTTCATACTGCATACGTGCCAAATTAGTTCTGATCCTTTTTAAATTTTAGATCTTATCCTTTTTAAATTTTGGATTGATAAGATTTAATCACTGGCTTAATGGTAGAACAGCATGGATGACAGATTTTCTGTACTACTGAAAGCTATTAGTAGTTTTCCATCCTCCTCCACGCTTTCTACTCCTACAACCCTCTCTTTCTCTATCTACTATTTCAAAACTTGTGAAATCGCTTGTTGCTGCGGAAAAAACCTAACTCTGAGAAGATTTTGTTTTGCTGAGCTGTTCATATATGCCGTGCCAGACCTTCAGGTCAGTTGCCATATTTCTATATGTAACAATGGCTCATTCTAAAGTAAAACCCTTTGTAATTTAGTAATACTGGACAGTTAATAAGACAGCATCTTTCAGCACAGAAAAATCCATGTCTTATAGCCCTCCACCAGAAAGGAGATTATTATTTTCTCCTTTCATTGTAATACATAGTTTTCATAGATTTGAGTATCCTTTTATTTAGCAGAATTAAATTTGCAGATGGTATGTCCAGGTTAAAAAAAAAAAACCCAAAAAAACCACACTCTGCCCTTTGCCACTAAAATTCCCTTAATGTTGGAAGAGTGGGATAAGACAGGACTGCAGATAGGATTGCTCCTCTCATTTTTGCCTTTAAGACCATGAAAGGTTGCTCTTCTCCATTGTTTGAGAGCTTCATTTTTCTGTCGTTTTGAAGATGAAATTTTCCAGTGGCTATCTTATAAATAAGCCATGACTAATTTATTCCTCAGAGTAAATTTTGAAATATGAAGAATAATCACACATATTTATTTCTAGGTGTTAAGGAAGAGTGTAGTTGTAATAGTGACTGTCACTTTCAGTATCTGATCATCTTTTAAGAGCGATAGTTGGAGTTTCATATGACTGTGTTTGCTTTTGTAAACACTTATTTGGGAGCGTTTGAGACAAAACAGTTCTTGAGGACCAGTTCCGTCATTTCTGTTTTCACAGAGTAGTATTTGTCTGTATAATCCTGTTGGTGTGTACAAGAATATCACAAGAACATGACCTAATCACTGGGAATAACAGCCCAGGACCTCAAGTAATACCGATGTTAAACCAATAAAAACATCTAAACTGATGTGAATGTTTGAAATGCTTGTGAATTTTATTAATATTGTGTGCACCATCTGTCTTGCTTTCTGCCCTAGCACTCTTGCACTTTTAAGCCTTTCCATTCCCAAATTCCTGACTTTGAGACTCACCTTTCACTATTCTGTGCACCCTTCTACTGACATTCTCTTTCCATGCTTCTCCTGGTTTGCTTTTTTCTCTAAGCATGGAACATGGGCCCAGGGAATGCTGAGGACAGGCAACATCTTCAGAAAAAAAACTGTTCCAAAGAGATTTGTTCAAAATAAATTTCAAGACTGACACAAGAGCAAGTCTTAGAAGTTTTTCTTGCATAGAAGGAGTGGGCTGGGGTTTTGACAAAATAATTATGTAAAAATTGATTTAGTTAGAGCAATGCAGTACTAAATAAAACATTCCAAAAAAGGATCAAATAATTTGCTAAAACTTGCTAAGGCTTTTGAACAGAAAGAAAAGGATAAACATTCTGCTCTAACACTTAAAATAATTGTAATGTATTAGAAACTAAAGTCTAAAAATGGAAAGTGTCAGATAACCTGAAGTGCAGGTGGCGCAACCAGATGTACCTGTAGATGTTTTTCTCAAGTTTCCCTTTGCTTCTGACATCTTGCTCCCCTGATGTGTCTGTGAACATTGCTGCTTGCTAATCTCAGGCAGAGCAGCCACAAGGAGAGGTGCTGAAACCTGTATGGGAAAGATGAACAAAATACATGAAGTACAAGAAATGAATAACAGAATGGAAGAGTAAGGATATATAAATAACCTGATGATGGTACTAAAGATGTAACTAATGGTTTTATTAGTCTATATTGGCATTTGGAGGAGCTGCAATCTGCAAGCCAGTTGTTAATTTTACAGTTCATTTTTCTGAATCTATATGGAGTTAATTCAGTCTGAAAAGGGACTTTTTAGTTTATTTCCTAAAAATAAACCAAAAAAAGAAAACTAAAACAAACCCACAAAGTCCCCATTTCACTTGTTGAAATCTCCACTTCACTTGTCGAAAAACAAAATAAAGTTTGAATTTAATGAGATGAATATTTTAGATTATTTTACAATATGCAGCTCCATGTGGAAGTCTCACATAATGTTTTCTAAGAGAGTAGTTAGATCTTCTCTTTATAGTATTACCAAATGTCAGTTGGGATTGTCTTTCTTTATAATTCACCTAAAGATAGAAATACTTGATTTACCTGCTCTATATGGCTTGATATTATTTGAAGTGCAACAGAACCTCATTTTAAAAGAAAGCTGGTAGCTAAAGTGTAATACTAGACAGCAGAGGGCACCAGTATCACACCAGATGTCAGTTCCTCACCAAAGTTTTTCAACAGCTCGCTTGCATGGATACAGAATCTTTTCAGCCTTAGAAATAGTAGAAGTAACTGGTTTGGGCTGTAATTCCAATTTCTCAGTTGAATGCCAGCAGATGTCAGATGTTTAGGCTAAATGATACCTCTGTGGGTTACTTAATTAGACTTGCAGGTTATGGTTTGTTATACAGTGCACTGTAAATTGTTTCCTTTCTGGCACTTACAGGTGAGATATTTTATCCCCCAAAATAATACTCTGTTCCTGTGTCTGAGTATTTTTCAGCCTTGTGTAGGCTCTGTGGTGAGAACGCTTTCTTGCGGTCTGGGGCTTTTTAGTTCTTTTTTTAAATTTATTTTTTTATTTTTACCCCCCAGGAGTCCCTACAAATCTGTAAAAAGATGAGACTTTGGAAATGTAGTTACAGATCTAATCAGAAAAACTTATGTTTAATGCCAGCTCAGACTGTGTTCTGAAAATGTGAGCATTAGCAGCAAAGCATCAGTTTCTTTTCAAACCTGAGAGGCAGAAATACAGAAATCTCTCAAGTTTACTTTCATGCTTGGTGCTGTTAGGAACTCATAGGTGTGTGACCAATTGTGTTCTTTCCCATAAGCAGAGTTCCATAGTTCTAGGTTACTGTTTGCCACAGACAAAGCATTCCATGGTTCCATGCCATGCCATGTGTTGGTGCTTGGCTGTGGAAAAGCAGGTCCATGCTGAAAATAGGATTTCTGCAGGTAGAATGGAGCACTCCACGCTGAACTTTACGCTTGGCAAGGTTCATGCTGAAACTCCACTCTCCACACTGACACAGATTTGCTGAGACATCCAAGTCAATGTGTGGTGGTGGGAGATAACTCCAGTGGTATAACTCAGAGCGGGGTAGGCCCTGGAGTTAAGTGTTTGATCCACAAATCTCTTCATTAAGCCCTGCACCACTTTGAGCAGTGCAAGGAGGCGTGGGCAGGTGCCTGCTAGGCACGGGCAGGGGAACCACTCGGTTGCCCTACACGTGAGTGAGGGTGTACCCCCCGAGGGAGAGGGGTGATCTCCTCCGGCCACAGGGGAGAAGCTGCCAGGGGACTTCACATCTTCTCAGCCAAGTGTGATTGCAGTGTGGAATAAATACTCAGGAATTTCAAGGTATGAGATGGGTGGTGAAAACTGTGAATTGATCGGTAAATCGAAAGACTGCAATCATTTTTCATTGTCAGACTGTTGTCTGCTGAGTGCTAACAGAAGAATGCAGGAGAATTACTGCTGTTTGAAGGCATGAGGTTTTAAATGGCTGGGAGAAAACTTGAGGAACTTTCTTATTAACAAAAAGGCGTTATGTTTCAACCAGGAAAGCCGGACCTTATGACATGTGCAATGGATGACATCTGTGCAGTAGAGAAACTACTAATTTTGTATAGACTTGGTGCTGTTGGTCTGAGCTGATATGCACAGGATGAGGTGCCTGGGTCAGCTGCATCTTTATAGTGACCAGAAAATCCATATGTTAAAGCTGCTGCTCTTGTTTACCATGCAGCTGCATGGGATTTCCCAGGATTACTTGTCAGGAGCTATGGGCATCTGACAACTTGAATATTGTTAAAATCAATAAACCAGCTTTTTGCCATATGCAGCTGAATTCCACTTAGCTTCAGTCCTTCCATAGGAGAACAGACTTAAATGACAGAAAAAAAAATCCCATCTTAGTGGGCCACTGAGCTTCCTTGACCTTCCACTATCAGTTTAAGACTGAACTTAAAACTAACCAGAATGAAATACCTGTGGTTGTGCGTCTGTGAGTGTGAATGAACTGGCTCTGTATCATATCAATCCTTTTATATTTTGATTTTTTAATGTTTCATTTCATGATTTTGTGCTTATTATAAATATTAGTTGAAGGAATCATCCTTTAAATCAGTTTCTTAATGAAGATAGGTGTTTTGAGAAGAGAGAATAAAAGGTTGTTTACTTAGTATTTTTATATATCTCTCCAGTATTTTCAATTGTGACCTTGTAAAATAAAAATATCAAACTCTGTGATTTGAAAAAGCATGCTTCTCTTGAAGAAAATCCACTAACAAATGTAAATGTACTAATTCAAAATTAGGCAGAATGGAGCATTGCATTTCTGGTTATCTTTTTTTTTTTTTTTTTTTTTTTAATATACCATGTGTGGTTTCACTGAATTGTTTTCTTTACTGTGTGCATCCCAGTTATGAACTCGTGGGGGCAGGCAAGCTCCATGGATTTGAATGTAGTTGGGCTCAGTATGTTTCAAGTGTATCATAACAGAAGAATGGTTTTCTGACTCCTTCACTGGGAGATGGATCTTGGATGTCTTTCTCTCCATATTATGTACCACACATGTCTCAGAATATGCACACACATGCAAAAAATAAAATAAAAGGATGGAGAAACAGCCCCCACAAAACTGGTCAGACATAATGAGGTCTCTATTTTGTCGTGTGGGCTTCACCTGTTTCACATGACTTGGCTTGGATAGCTGATTCCAGACAAACCCTTGCTTGATATTAAATGATAGTAGTTTTGTGAAACTGTGTAAATTCAATTTAATGTTAATTACTGCAAAAAGGTTTTTTAAGTTCATGCAATTTTTCAGTGTACTCCTGCATACAAGCAGATACGTGTGTTACTTGTGCATATTGCTGTTTCCTCCTCCTCTTATTCCTCGTGGGGGTTTTTTTTGCCTGTTGTAAGATTTAAAGGACAGTAAATAGCATAGCACACAAAATATTTAGATTTTCTTCATTTGCAATGAGTTACAGGCATTCTTTTTGAATATGAGATTTCATTAACTGAGGCCTGAGAATTAATTCAAAGAGAAGGGGAGAAAGGCATCTTATTTTTAAATAACTAATATATTTCTCCAAATGAAAACCACCGTCATACCTGAATTCTGAATATTTTGATAGTTAAATGTACTCAGCTTGTTACATAGCCTCTACATAGAATCACAGAATAGCAGAGATAAGTCTTCTTTTAAAATTTCCTTGTTTTTTTAAAAAATCTCCCTACATTTTGGTGCAGCTCCATCCTCTTTTTGATGTATGTCTGGAGGAGACTGAAGGCAGAGCAGAACAATATCCAGACATGCAAAACATATTAGCATTTTGCAGAGCCCAGCTCTAGTCACAAGAGCTTCGTGTTCCTGTAGAGGGAGGCAAAGAAAAATGGAAGTCAAGAGAACTGAAATTCTCTCATGAATGGATCCAGTGCTTTTTTTGTCTTTGTGGTTTGTTTTTGGGGCTTTTTTGGTTATTTTTTTTACCTCACTGTTGAGGAAAGATGAGGGTATCCTACAGGATGGGCATAGGTTATTGTTGACTTAAGGCAGAATATGGACTCAAGGTTTTGGGAGGGGTTGGTCCTGTATTCCAAACCTGTCCATGACATCTACAGAGCCTGGCTGTTTGTGCTCAAATAAGGGAAAGATTTGACGGCAGAGCTGGTAATTTTGTACTTGGGAATGTCCATCCAAAGGTAGCTAAGATATCATATATGTTGACAGTTCCTTTGCTGTAGGTTGGTTTCCAGCTTATCCTCTGTGATTATTAGAAGCTTGACCTGGTCACAGGTAATAAAAGTGTCAGCGTGTGAACCATGGAGCTCCTAATTGGTGGTTGGCTTTTCTGCCCAGTTCTGCAGATCTGTATGCCTGGCTGCAAATGCCAGTCTAGTTCTATTTCCTGGAGCTCCAGGACAGAGTTTTTTCCATTTTAAATTTGCACAGCTGTTGTATCTGGCTGCCAGGCAGCCAGTAGATTCGCGTGGCTGATTCATTTTGAACTGGGGCTTCCTCAGACACAGGGCTGAATTCTCTCTATTCTGTTTGAACTAAACACAGCCTGGGTGGCCTTTCCGTTTGCACATGACAGAGGTTTTAGCCAGCTTGCATGAAAATGAAAATCACAATACCTTTCTCCTGAAATATCTAAAGGGGAGAGCAAGATCTATCCCAGCTTACCTTGTGATGCTTGGCATTGGGTTTACGTTTCTCTCAGAGCTCACTGTTCTCAAAGAAGAATGGATTGTAAAGATGCAGGGATGTCCTGAGCCACCACAGACATCAGTGTTGATGAAATTCCAAGAGAACTATAATTCACTGCACAAATGGAGTGTCAATCTTCTTGTTCTATGGTTGTGCCTACCACATACACAAGCATCATATCCTTTACTGGAGATGATAGTTGTTGCAGCAAGAAGGATCCTGTTCAGAATTTCACTCTTTAGAGTGAAAAAAGAGACATATGAGAGAGGCCACTGCAGCAATTAAGTGGCTGCTTCACATGAGGCTTCCCTGTAGATATACATCCTTAGGAAAGTTGATTTGCTTTGATTTTACTTGATTGCTTATAATTTAAGTAATTTTTCTTTAAAAGAAAATACAATTAATGCACCTTAAATTAAAGAAGCAAATGTTATGTCAAAAAAGTTAGGTTTAGATAAAACTGACTGGACTGTAACTAAAACAATCAAAAATATGCTCTCCTAGTTTTAGGCTTAGAAATCTCTGATTCAAGCAGCACATGGTTTGGCACAATTTGGTTTTGAATTTTTCATTTTACTTAATAGAAAGGTCTAGAGATTCCTTTTATTTCCCTGTTGATAGGCAACATAACCCATTCGTTTTGACCATATGCCAAAGTATATATGTACATTCATTAACTATTTTATACATTTTCCTCAAATTTTGTAAAAAATGGCTGTTGAAGAGCTCTGAATTTTCCCTGAATTATGGAGCCGTTATACTTCAATAATGAGTGGAAGTCACAATCTACCTTACTTAACGGACACTAAACTTTCCCAAACTCAAAAATTTTTCTCATGACAAAATTTGACTTAGGAATGATAAGTCTAACTAGTTGACACATTTAATAAGGTTTAAAATAAGATAAAATTACTGAGGTAGATTTTGATTCTTGTGGGTATGACTTCTGTCTCATTGCAAACATTTAATCTGTGTTTATTTGCAGTATTCAGGTGTAGATGGATTAATTTCCTTGGCTTTCTTTTCCTGCTGGCACTGTTCACACTATTTTCTCACATAACTGTCTTCTTGCTAGCTTGATAATTCTCCTGCTGGGCAGGATGAGAATTCGTGTCTTAGATCCTATCTCTATAGAGAAGGCAAACTGCTTTAATGACATCAGTAAAATTAAACCAATCATCTCCTGACACATTCCAAAGTCATAAAAAGCCCATATTTATAACAGTAGTTCTTTTTAGGTTGGGGGTACTCTGTACCAGTTGCTCTGGTGTACTTCATGAGTGTTGTAGTTCAAACAGTACAAAAATGGCTTGCTGGCCAGGACATGGTAATATATTCCATTGTAATTTTGTGAGAGTGGGAGCTATCTGAAATTCTGTAGCTCTTGGTTGCTCTCCAGCAGCCGTGGCTGGAGGGACACCTGCTTCACACCCTCTCTGTTGAGCCTCTAGAAAGTCTCATAGGAAGTGTCCCTAATTCCCAGCAGTGGAAGCCATCTGGATTAGCTCATATCCCATCCAGGAGCAGTTTAAAGTGGATTGGCTTTGCCCAAAAAATCAGGGAAGACAGGAAATCTGTCAAGGTCTGGCTGTTAAATGATCTGGTAATCTCAACTGTGGAATAGTACTAAACTAGTATGGCTTTTAGTGTCTCTACCCAGTCCTGCTATAGCAGCAACTGGATGTTTGGCGGCTTATTCTGTTTCTCTGTAAGCTTATGGTGAGATATCTGAAAGTAATTCTCCATGCTGAAAAAGTTTAATTGAAATGACCATGTCCCATTGATTCATTCTATATATGCCTGGAAAAGCACATGGCATCTTACTGCTTGATAACAACATTTGCCCAGAAAACATCACCTCAGTAATAAGAAATCAACAACCTGTGAAGTGCTGAGCATGTATCTAACTTTAAAGTCTGCCCTTATTAACTAAAATAAAACCTGAAAGGTGGCTCACACTTTTCATGCATTGGATAAGATGTGATCAATCTGAGTTAGAGCACTCATTTCAGATTCTTGTCAGCTTTCAAGTTATTGGCAGCCCATTGAGCTTAGAATTTTGGAATCCAAAGCATTAGCTCCATGTAACATAGGTATGTGTAAAATACAAAGAATTATGCAAGAGCTTTTTGTCTTGCTTTATAATGTGTAATTTATTCATGACTGAAAATATGTAGTGCTTTTGACATGCCTGTTATGGTCTAGTTAGTGATTTTTAGCTGATTTAATCGCACCTCCTTAACATTCAGGTTTTTGCAATTTTTACCACTATAGCGTCTTCTCATGACTGGGGCAGATTTCTGATGGTGACTTACATAGAACTCCATTGTTCTTTACATTAGATTACATAGTAGCTCAATGAATTAAGGATACAAGGTAGTCAAATTACTGGTTTTTTATCTTTTGTAGGGCAAATGATGTACAGATTGTACTTAAAATTTCTTTGCTATTGAGAAGGTTTGGTTTATGTTGGTGAGGTCAAACTTGATCCAGAAAGTCTGTTGCTCAGAATGATACTCAGATAGGAATGAGTTTTTTTATTGGAGGATAACATTTGTAGTCTACTAATACGTATTCCAAAGCTGTCATGACAGTAACAACAAAAACCAAAAAACAAAACAAAACAAACAAACAAAAAACCCCACAAAAAACAAAACAAAAAAAACCCCAAAACAAACAAAAAAAAAACAAACCAAAAAAAACCCCAAAGTTTCTCCCTACTTGTAGAAATGGACAAATATTTGCTTTGGATACTTCTCACTCGAGTTAGAGTCTGGGGGTTTTTGTGGCTTTGCTTATCTTGTTGGGTTTTTTTAAATTCAGGAATCCTCCAGATACATTTTTATTCTAGTACTAAGTTCTGCTGTAAATTTAAGAAATAGGCATTGGGAAAAAAAAATCACATTTGCATATTTAAAGAGTTATCAAGAGAAAAACAAATCTGCTAGTTCTTGATTTCATTGATTACATAGAGGTTGAAAATTACCAAGTCACTGTTATATCTCATTAAGTGGGATGATGGAGGCTGTGTGCATCATCATCATCCCTTTGAATATAGTGCTGTTAAATAAAAAGACAAAAATATTTCCTCATTAAGAATTTTAGCTGACTACCTCTTCACAAATGTTGGTTTTTTTTAATGTAGCATTTTTCCTGGTTTGTAATTCTTGTGTAAACGAACAGATGGGAACGTTTTACATGTAAAACTCCAGGTTTATTTAGGGAAGGGGTAAATGGTGAGTCTTTGTGCTTGTTGATACTTCTAGCATAAGTTCACTGTAAATATCACTTTAAAAGTTCCCACTCTTCTTGTCCTGAGTTCTTAGGAGCAAGCATCCATGTATGTACTACTATGATTTCCTCATTTGATCCAGGGAAGTTTTTTTCAGAGGTGCTGTAGAACCATGTAGGTGATTGCTTTCCTTCCTAGCCAACAGAACAGTGGTTTAGATTTAAAAGGAAGAAGAAAATGAGTAAGCAAGTAATTGAAGTTGGGAGAAAGAAATTGCTGTCCCTGGTGTTATCTTGCAGACAGATTGTTCCTTTTTCTGTAAAAAAAAAAAAGATCATTTTTGACAGGGTTCATTTTCGAATGACACCATTAAAATTGGACTCTTCTGACATTTGGAAGTTCTTCATCATCAGTTCTTTTACAGTCTTGATCTTCCCTGGAAACTTCTGATGTGTTTTTGTCATACCACTTACAGAAGTGAGGCATGCAGAATAGGGTTTCACCTGAGCTCCTTTGGGATTTGCAAAACAACTGTTGCTGGGTCTAACACCTACTCCAAGCTGCTTTCAGGATGAACAAGCATGACTTGGCCACTGATTTACATGGCTGCATACAGCACTGGTGCAAAATCTTTGATTAGTTGTCAATACCTCTCAAGAGAGCAATAAATTTGTTTGTTAATGGCCTAGAAATGCAGGGAAATAGAGACTTTCTTTGCATCAGCATAATCACATGGAAGATAGTGTTGTTAGGAATAGCATGAACCAGTGGTCCTTATTCCATCAGCAATTGCAGGCAGTACACCACTGCTGTGAGCAGGCATCTCGGAGTGAGGATGTGTTCCTATGACTGTAACCTATAGATCCCTCAGAGGTTGCCACGGAAGCCAGAAGTGAGACAGTGAAGCCATTCAGGATAGAGAAGAAAGCTTTACACAGCTAGAACTGCATCAGAATGCTAGGCTGTCTGAATGTGATTGCTGCACTGGGATTTAGCCAGAATAGCTTCCATATTGTGAAGCATGCCACATGATTTTTTTTGTTTTTTAAATTTTTAAGCAAAAGCAGATATAATTTTGGGTTTTCATCTTATAAAGAACAATGAATTTTTGTTTTTACAGTATTCTATTAAGTTGGCTAAAAAATTCTTGATGCTTCTGGTATGTTATCATGTACAGCATAAGAGAATAAGCTGTTAAATACCACTTAGATGCTGAAGCTAAAAGATACAAAGATATTAGTCAGCCTAGTGGAAAAAAATAAAAAATTATCTGAAAATTTGAGGTAAAAATCGATTTCATTTGTATTTCCTACTCTTTGCTTTTTATAAAGTGAAAGATGCCATAGATTTTGTACTAAACAGATGCAACTAATATGCCTGAAGTGCTGTGTTCCATATATTTAATAAATTATATTGTAGGTGTGGTGTTTGCATACTTGTGAATTATTCAATATAGCATTTTAGATAATTTAGGTTTGCATATCATTTCTAAACCCACTCTATATAAGTTAATATTTCAAACACAAATATTAATCTTGTTAAGAAAAGGCTGATTTTAGGGGGAGGGAGGAAGAAGGAAGGGAACAAAGTGTCTGACATTCCTTTTGAATTTGCAGAATAATTGAAGGTAATGGATGTATTGTCTCACACATGCCAGAATTGTCTTGAGGATCCTCAGCTATTATCTTCTGGCGTATTTCTAGTTATTTAAATCAACAGAGCTGAAGATGAAGCCCTAGTTATCCTGGGATCCAGTGTGACAGAAACTTTTGAAAAACAGAAACAAACAACTGAAAATAGCTGATAATAGCTGGGTCTATAGGCTTGACTTGGAGATAAAGTAAAAGTGATGGAGATACGGTTTTTCTGATTGAACGTAGAACTAGTAGTGATGGTAACAGACAAAATGAGTCATCTTTACTAAATGTGGTGGGATTCCTCATGTCCTCACTGCTTTTTGTTGATTTAGAATGGGATAAAGGAAAGAACTATTCAAGCAATAGCCTTTTTATTTGTGCCCTGCTTTTATTTTAACATTGTAAATGCCAGTGAAATGAGTACTAGTATTTTAATAACTGGAGAAAGGTAGTTGGGTCTTGAAACTCTCTCTGCTTGTCAGGTATTTATCCAAGTGTACCCTACCTGTGCTGTAGCGTGGGAGCCAAGTGCATTTTCTGCCCTATGCTGTAGTTCTACTTGCAAAAGTTTTTTGTAAAACAGGTGCTGTAGGGTTTCCTGTTGACTGGTGCTTCCTATGGTTCCCAGTGTCTTTCCCAAGGAAATGTCCCTCATGAACCTCATGACGCAGTTAAGTATCAAGCAGTGTTCCTCAGGACTTGCAGTTTGTGGCCAAAATGGAGGTAAATTCAAATGCATATAAGGATTTGTAAGGTATTCATGCTGAGTTGGGAGGACATTTTAGTGTCTGCTGGACACAGCCTCTCTTGAAATGCCCTTTTTGAAATGCTTGAAAATTGTAGGAAGGGGTGTTTTCTCCTCCCAGAAGCTGAAGTCTGTAGAGCTTATGATGTATGTAAAGCAGTTCTGTACTCATTTTAAAGGTTCTGGCTGATAAATGCATCGATGTGGAAGATGAAAAGCTGAGCTGGGGAAATAGCCAATACAAGGGTATTGTCTGTCATTCAGATGAGCAGATGAAAGTGAAAAAAGAAAGTTTAAAGAAGGAGAGTTCTGGGGACTCACAACTCAGTAAGACTTTGGTTTCCGTTCCTAGACTACTACTACCCTTCTGAAATATCTACTATATAGATCTTTCCATATAAAATCTAGAATTCTATACATCCACTTGATTCCCTAATGAGCCTGTGATTGTTTTGCTCGTACGCTGGTACTCCTAAGCTGGAAATGTACAACCAACAGGTTGTGCATGCCACCTTCAGACTAATATACTTGTCTAATTTTGAGGTTGCAGCCGGAATCTTAATGTATAAGTTTTGCTTTCTAGTATTTTTAATCTTTTATGTGACTGTGAATTATTGACTGTCTAAAACCAACCAGTTTCTACCAACTCATTTCTACCAGTTTATGGCCTGACAGACTCAACAGAAGGAAAAGTAGTAAAACCCCTGCTTTTATCAGTGAGGTGGGTGGATCAGACCCTGAGCACACTGCAGAAACAGAGTAATGGAAGGAATCTGTGCTGATCTTTGCTGGTTTTCTGGTGGTAACTGCACTTTTAAAGTCCCTGTCAGCTGGATCTTGCCGAATAGAAATGCCATTGCAAAGAAGCTAGGGAAATCTTTCTGTGTCAGAATGATGAGTGGAGCAGGAGGCATTGCAAAGGTGATGCTGATAAAAGAACATAGCAGAAGGGAGGCATTTTTTGGTGGAAGTATACTCTTGTGACTTCTGAGCAGCTTCTTTGGTGTAGCCAGGCAAATATTCATGTCTAAACCAGGAACTACATGAAATTTATTCAAATGTGCATTTAATTGCATCCAATCAAAAGATCAGCTGGGTTAATTAATATTTTGGGCAACTGTAGTTTTTTCATGTAGTCTGTGAAACTGAACATCTGAAATATGTACGTGCATGGGGAAGCTAACAAGTTCTGGTTACATTTGGGATGGTCATTCATTAATTCCATAGATGAAATTCATAGCTTTAGAATGTAATAAAAAATGTACCTGAATTCCACAAAATGAATCTGTTTAATTTCATATACTTTTGTTTGAGGCTCTTTGTATTCAGGAGTCTACAAGATCCAATAGACTTAATATAGGTGTTTAGTCCAGTACCTTTTTTCTCCTTTTTGTGGTTTACTTAAAATTGTTTCATAACAGTTGTATAAATAGATGTTTTTGTGTCTGTTTTCTCAAATATCTATGTTTTTATGTACTTTTATTCTGTAGTACAACCAAGGGGTCTATCTGCCATGAAAGATGAGGGTGTCAGCCCTCATTCAGCCTTTGGGAAACTCCATTCCATAGCTGCAGAAGTGAATTACTGAAATGCTATCATCATAGTGTCTGCATTTGGTTTTAAAGTTCTTCAAGGCATGGACCATTTCCTTGTTAAGAGTTTGCCCAACAAAAAGAGCTCTGTTGCTGGACATTTTTTGATGCAGAATGCTAACGTGCTCACCTTCGCTGGGGAGCTGATAGCTTTTGTAGAAGTGCTCATTCAGAGGTCTTGCTCTCTTTTTGCAGAATCATGTAAACCCAGCGATGGATTTCACACAGACCCCTCCTGGAATGCTGGCCCTCGACAACATGCTGTACTTTGCTAAACATCACCAGGATGCTTATATTCGGGTAAGACTTCCTCTTGTCACTGGGATCTTTGCCTCCTCACAGTGATTATGTCCTGTTTACAGCTGACTTTGAATAGGAGGTTCAAAATCCTGATACGATTAACAAACTCTAGGAAGATGAGCCACACGACACTAAAACATGACACAAGTTTGTAGAAGCTCTGGGAGAAAGCTGTGCAGGTGTCTAGTCTGTCATTATATTCAGAGTCAAATATTATAGATTTTATTTTTGCAAATGCTACTTTTTGCTTAGGCCTGCAAAGAGAAGGGAAATTAGCCTGTGCCTTTGCCAGATGCATAATGGATGACCATAAACCTGGAATTGAGTAATTATGCAGAATTCTCTGACCTGCTCCAAGTCTACCAAAAACTGACAGTGGCTTTTTGTGTGCAAAGGAGGCTTTGATGATCAAATGCCTTGACAGGTGAATGAGCTGGCAGTTCCTGAGAGTTAACATGCCACTAAAACTACTGCCGTGGAAGAGGTCATGCTTGAAGTAAAATATGTACAAAGCATCATGATTCCTTTGTGTAACCTGTTCTTGCCCCCTGCCCACTCCGCTTCCCACATGGGTTATTTCAAGGGTAGTTAGAGCAGGTTGTGTGTTACATCCCTACAGGAGGCATACAGCTGAAAGATACCTGCCTCTGAAGGGAACAACATTTCCTGAACTTCACTGAAACCAAGTATTTGCCAAGCATTAACCTAGCAGGTACAGATGGGAGTGGAGGATATTCCAGAAAGTCAGTGTCTGGAGTTCATAGGGATGGTTAAATTCCCCAAGAAAAAGTGCACATGCAGACCTGGTAAAGAAGATTGTGTAAAGCAAGGAGACAGTAGACATACCAATCATTTCCACTAAAAGTTCAGAGTGAGCTTTTAATATACATTATCTTTTCTTTTTTCCAAGTAATTTGATGTCAAAGGTCTTAAAGGTTTGCAAAGGACCTGCCGATATCCATGGACATAATACTAGATGATGAGATTGTAGGATTTTCTCTTTAAATAGATCTTTCTCCTCAGTCTGAATCTAGCAATAACTCTTTAAAAAGACACTGTGATAGTATGCAGTACAACAGTGTTCATCAATCCCTATAAATCCCTGAAATAAAGGGCTATCTCAGGTAATGCACAATGAGTATGTTTTCTGGATAAACTGTGTTGAATAGTGTTTTTGTTTATAAAAAGAGAATTGGTTACTGTTTCTCATTAAATTTGATAAGATCTGGACTGTGCTACTTCATACTTCTTTTGAAAATTCTGAGTTTAGAGAATGTACTTAGTAGAGGTAGACAGTGCTTCCAAATGAGACAGATACATTTTAAAGAAGCCTGAAAAAAATTTGAAAGAGGACAGAAAATGTTGAAATAGAGCTTTCATTGGTATCTCTCAATTTTTTCTTATTTTTTCATGTTCATGTTGCAAATGCTGTCTTAAAAATTGGGTTCAGTAAAGCACATAATTAACCACTTTTGGAAAGGATTTTGCTGCTGGCTCTGCCGTGTTTCTGTAATGCAGTATTTTTGCTGCTGCGTTACTGAGAATTTTTGTTGTTTTGAGCTGCCCAATTTTATTCCTGCATGGCTCCTGTTAGGAGAGTGCCTGAGTGCCTCATGTATTTCCCTCCTGAGAAAGAGTACACATCCACTAGAAGTGCCTTGCAGAGGCACTCTCATATTCAATTGCTTGCCTAAAGCTGCTTTGGGGACTGTAAATGTGCTTTGGGAGCATATTGGGCTATCCACCACTCCGAGAAGCTCTACTTAGTGTTTATACAGCATTGCTGGCACAGTAGGAACACCTCTGAGATGATGGTGTTGTGCAACTCCTACAGTGTTGATAGTCTTTGATTGCAAAAGACACCTACTTTCTATCGTTCCATCTCCTTGACTTACTAACTGGTGTATAGCAGTTTCCTGTGGGCCCTGACATACCAATTTCTTTTTCAAGTTCCTTATTTCACGTCTAACATTACCTTTCCTTCATGGCCTTCGGCTCCCAAAGCTCCCAGAACACCAATTTGCTCTCCTTGTACAGCCTGTTGACCTTGCTTAGTTTTTCAGCTGTATTTCTACTCCTGTACCCTAATAAAATTCCTTCTGTGGTCAAGTTAAAGTTTCCACAAGAAACTGTTAGCTATACAATCAGCAATACACTTGCATACTGAAAAACTTGTTTGACAGGAGCACTTATCTTTTCATTGTTGATAATAGGAAATAGTTTTGTTCCTTGAGGGAGAGATTATTTTCAGCTTGGCTCTTTGCAGTGCAATTGATTCCTGTGCTATGGGTTAATTCCTAAGCCCCAGATACTATCTCTGCTATGCAGTAATTAGAAATTGAGGCTGAAAATCAGGGCTGGATTGAAACGAACTGGGAATATCTGAAGTTTTCCCTGATAGAATGTGGTGTATTAAGCAGAGGCACTATCTGGAAGTCATAATGGTTCACCGAATGTATTGGCAGTGCTGCATTTTAATGGGCAGCACAATTCCCTGCAGTCTGACCTGTGATTTTCTTAGGATACCCCAGTGGCATGACCCTTAGTTCTTGTATTAATGAAAATAATGGATAAGCGGAAGTTAGAAGAGAATACAGTCAATAAGTAATCTCTTCCCTTTTCAATGCTTGTTCTGCCTCTCATAAGAGATTCTGCTTAGAAGTAATTTGCATAATAAATGGATTAGTTAGGTGGGAAGAATGTCTGAAACTGAAATGCCCTTCTGGAGGCTTCAAAAACCAGTAGAAAACTAATGTACTTTAGCACACTAAAGTAGGAAGAGTAAATACAATTGCAATCTGTTGAAGAACATAGGTGTTAAGGCAGAGGAGCAGATGGGTAACTCTGTGTCTTGAAAGCAAAAGATGTTTCAGGGTGAAAATATGGTTGTCACATGGTGAAGGAGGAAACAAAAATAACCACACTTTTTTTCCCTGTTGTATTCTTTTTTACCTACTTCCCCACAATCCACTTCTTTCATTCACCTTTTTCATGTTGTATACTTATTCCTGCAAGTGCAGTAATATGTTTTCTTTACTTGCTGTTTTCCTTCAGATAAACAGAGAAACATAGAAACTTTGAGTTAACAGATTTTGAATCTCGGTTTTGTTTGCTATAAAATATGACTGCAACCTCCAATAGAAAGGTTTTTTAGTGAATGGGAAAAAACCAAACATGTTTTCTTTGACTGTTTGAGATTGCTAGCTGTCATTTGGATTTTAAAAGAGTTTCCTATTGAATTAGTTTCCTGTTGAGTTATCTTTTCTTTCTCTTTTTTAATTAATTGTCTGGTGCTATCAGTGACTGATATGCACTGGTTTTTTTTTCATGTTGCACTCAAATAATCAATCACTATCATCAGAGGCTTGGCTTTTTAAAGGTGATGACATAGGATATGGAATGCATTGATGGAAGTAATGTTGAATGTCTGCAAGAAATTTTAAAATTTTCCACAGGAAATAATTGGCAGCTTCCCAAGCTCCATAATTATAGGACAGCCAGAGTGTATAATTAAATTTAACAGAGAGGAAAATGATTGGAATAAAGCTTTGTGACAGATAATTTTTTTGTTCTTTTGTAGCAGACAAGTCATGTGTTCCCCCGGTTTCAATTTACTCCTTTCCAAAACTACTGCAGCTTCACATTCTACTAATTTTAAAAATAAAATTATAAGTTACCACTGAAGACAGAATTTGTTCAGTACAGACATCTTGAAATTTTTCTTCCTGGTAACTTGTAGAAGCATGCCTTTTAATGTTTTCTGAGTGTAAAGAGGGTCTGAGGAAAAACCTTTCTCATTATAATGAATTTGATTTTAATGACTGACAAATTGGTGGCTCGTCTATATTTTTCTTCTTTGTTTCTGACCAGCTATATTCTAGCAGGACTCACTGATGCTTTGGGGTCAGGTTCTGCCTTGAGAAGACACATACTGTGTCTCATCATTTTGTTTAAGCACAAGGGATTGGTGCTTCAGGCAGAAAATGCAAATAAAATTAGCAGCTCTGGGTCTGAGCATTGGCCAGCTACCTATTTTGGGTCCTGTCCAGCTGGCTGCCTAAGTTGAAGTCCAGTTCTTTGCCCTTTATTAGATTAGTAGGCTCTTCATCTGTGTAGGAAAAAATGCCATTTTACTCTAGCCTGAAATTCAAGTCTCATCTGCAGAAGAGAAAGTTTATTCCTTTTCCTACTGATTCTATTTCATTCAAATATTTGTTTGATATTGTATGTAAAATTTTCCCTGTAAAATATTGTCGCAGGGGTGGGAAAACAGTGTTGAGATCCATTCTGAAAATTTTGGCTTATCAGTCCTTTGGTATGTTTTATAATGGATCCAATGCTACTGCATTTTTGTGAGTGAAGTGTGAGATGATTAGTGTTATGCTTTTAGATTTTCTGTTCTTGAATTTGAAACAAATTTTAAAAGTTATTTAAATGTTCCATATTAAAAAAAAATCCCAACATGTGGTATTTGGTTGTATCACGAATTACTTTGATTGCCTGAAAATTAGAAGCTGATCTGGTTTATGGTCAGTAGTAGAAAATCTCCCTTCCCCTGCATTTGCTGAGCTGATAATTTGATTATTCACACAGTTGCAATGCAGGGACACTTCTTCCCCAGCAGCTCCATTTGGGGTGGCTGAGGAGGGAGCTCTTCAGCATTTGAAGCTTTCAGAAGTCAGAGTGGAGGAGCAGGTGCTGTTTGCGAGTGCCAGTGATGCAGGCAGGAAGATTGCTGGCATCCTGCAGAGACCTTTCAGAACTTAAATGGGTTGAGTCACAGTCAGACTGTCTGCCGTATACTTTCTAACCCATGCAGTTGTTGTATAGGAGGCTGCCTACACATCCTTCCGTCAATTCACAAAGTCTCCTCGTGCCTACTCACTCTATCCTGATCAGACATGAGGAGTCCAACGTATAATTTCAGCATTTTCTGAAATAAAACTGAGCTTGATTTCTGCCATGATTTCCTCCACCCCCCAAATGGTAGGAAAAGGGATGTAATTTATTTTTGTTCTGTAGAAGGTAGAGAGAAAAGTGATCTTTGTTACATGAATCTTCCTGGTGAGTCTCATGAAGGAATGCAGTTTTCTAAAAGACCTAATAGCTGAAGCCAGGTTCCGATCCTATTAATGTGTTCTTGTCTTTTCTTTTCTCTGCCAGGCTTTCCATTTTCTGTTCTTACCTTCCACTTACATATCTAAGTGTCTTTCTTCCTGCCTTTTGTTTCTTCCCAAACATCACTCTGTGTTTCTCCTTTACATGACTACCCTGAGGGCCTCCATCACTGAGGGGGATGGAGATGAGTCCCTCCGCAGTTCAAGAGGCAAAATCCTGGAGTGGCTGTTCGCAGCATAAACACAGAGTTAAGTCAGCCCTGAGGAAGAGAACTGTAAGGGAGTCATGGCAGTGTCTGCACAGCACCGTGTGGAAGGTGCAGTGGGGTATGTGTGGCATCTTACAGTCCCGCATGCGTTCAGATCACTTTCCACCATTCACAGCACACCTAAGCTTTTCCAAGTTTATGGAAGCTGTTGGTTAATGATGGCCTGATCCAAAGGGCCCAGAAATCGTTGCAAGGCTAGTAATTGTTTTCAAAATGTTTTGAATCACACCACGGGTTGCAGCAGTAGCAAAAAAAGATTTGGCTAGTTTTGGTGGAGTCATAGTCCTTCCACCTGCGACACTGAGATCTGTATGCATGAAGAGAGAAAACTAGCTCTGGATTGTCACAGGTTTTCCCATTTAATCCATTCCCAGACCATTTGTGATGTGACTCTGGCTGCCAGGCTCATTGGTGTGCTATAAAGGTTATTGCTTTTCTCATATGGCCATACCACAATAATATTAGGGCATCTGTAGGGCCTGTTTTACATTATGCAAGAGAAGAAAATTCAAAAACTTACTATATTCTGCAGATATTGCAGTTTTCTGCCCTCCACCTCTGCCACAGGTGAGCAAGGAGAGAACTTCAGGAAAAGCACTGCCTTCTTACATTGTGGGGGGCATGGAGGGAGAGGAATACCTGTCTGGTAGTTTTCAAACTGGACCAGTTCAGTGCCAAATACCCCTCCCGCACCTGTGACTGTGCAAGGGGAAGAACACATCCTGATGGTGCTTCTGAAGATGACAGGGCAACTGAGCTTTCTCATCTTGGGCTTTATCCACCACAATTTACAATTATTTGGTTGGTTCTGCACAGAGTAGCAAAGAAAGGAGGAAGATACAAGACAAGCCACTGCATATTTATATTTAGATGGAAAATAAAACTTATAGTCATGCTTCATGTTAAGGTGTTTATGTGAGAAATAAATTTTTTTGCTAGGTGAGCACCTGCAGAATCATCCATATTTAGCTTGAGATAGTTTGGCACTATATTTGCTTTAAAAGTATAACCACATCATAATTTTCCAGAAGAAATCCCAGATTTTAGAAATTTTAAGTCATCTCATGTCAGCAGCTCCTTTCTTTTTGTTATTCAATATCTGTAGAAGGTCTCAACTTTGCTTTCAGATCTTGGTTTAAATAGCAATTCTAGTGTCTTCCAGAGGCAGGCAGAAATACCTGTTGCTTTATTTTAGTTTTGCCATGAGAAACTTCTATAATGACTCAGGAATGCGATGGAAGAATGAAATAAAGGAGAGAGGAAGCAGGGGGAATTGAAAATACAGCATCAGAGGGGACAGTGCAGAGTGAAGGATGTTGGAAGAAGACTGATGATGAAGCTGAAGCAAATGACAAGCTACTTTAAGAAAAAAGCAAAGCTGGTGATGAGGCTGAAATGGAAACTGAGTCAGTCTGCAGCAGAGTTCCTTCTCAGGGAGCTTATCCTAAGGACTTGCTTCTTAGAGTCACTTAATGCACCTGAATGAGGAGGGAATGGTGAAGCCTACCATATGTGATAATGAGGCTTAGGAAAAAGAAAAGCAGTATTGAGAAAAGAAAGAACATCCCTGCAATTTCTGGATATTAAAATGCTGCTTGACCTTTCATTTTAGGTCTAAGGAGGTTTTTATGATCTCTACTAACCAGCTCTCTGAACCTCTTGATATTAACCTGCAGCAGACTGCTAAAAAACTTGTTCTCTATTAAGACAGGATCATTTTAGATAGTACTACAAAATTAGTCTGTGGAAATGCTCCTTTTTAATCGTGCAGCAATATTCGTTGAATTGCCTGCTGTGGGACTTATTAGAAGTATTAATGCAGCTACAGTGGATCTTGCCTTTCAGTTCTGTATTTACTTCCTAATCACAATGAATCTCTATTTCATTGCCAAGCTCTGATTTTGGCTCAGGAATCTTAGAATTACATCTGACTTGTCATGGGCAATATGCTTTGAGACAATTTTGTCTTTAATGTGAAGGATTAAGGGACTGGCTAAGTCGATATTTCTTCCCAGTGAAGGAGAAATATTTCTGTCTGGTGGTTTCAGCCTCCTGGATTTTGATGAGGAAGCTTTTGAAGATACCTGTCTTCAAAATTTCGCCTTTTGTCAGTCATTAACTCTTAGTTGCAGGTATAAACTTCATTACTGAAGCTGATCCAGACTTTTAAACCCATGGTAGTCAAGTGTGGAAAATCCTTGACTTAGTCCACTGCCTTCCTGAGAGTCTATTTTGAGCTCCTGAGGTAGTGACAGACTCAATGAATAATTCAATGGAAAATCATAAAGGCACGCTGCCACAAATTTAGAAAATCTTTTGGTTTTGAGGTTGGTGTCTTGTTAGGAGTTTTTTTGCTACTGAAGAATTTGCATTACTCCTCTGTGATCTTGGGATGATACATAAATTTATTTTATCTTAAATTTTAAATGAACTTTTAATATATTATTTTTCATATTTATATTTTATATATTTATTTTCTTTATTACAAGTTTTATTGTTTTGTTTTCTAAAAATAAAAGTAAGATTTAAAAACAAATTTTTAAATTTGTTTTATGGCTGGGCCATTGGTAGATATCTTGTTGAACCTTAAAGAGTTGTCCTCATGCCATCCATCCAGTCTGTCAAATCCTTCTGCAGAACCTTCCCGCCCTCCATCACATCACCACTCCTGTCCAACTTGGTGTCATCTGTGAACCGAATGAAGGGACACTCGGTCCCCTCACCCAAACCACTGACGGATGTTAAACAGGACTAGGCTCAGTACTGAGCCCTGGGGTGCAGCACTTGTGACTGGACACCAGCTGGATTTTGTTCCATAGATAGATGGATGTATATAGTATGTAATTAAAAATAAGAAAAACTGTACAGATCTGTATTCTTATTCTACTACAAATACTGTCAAATTCCCATGCTTTAACAGGCTACAGAGTTGCATCTGTAAAACCATAAAGACAATGGATAACTCTGATTTCCTAGAAATTTCACCTCCTTACATTTAAAAAATACATTTTTAAACCTCTTCCTTTCTCTTCTCTGCTAGTCAATTAATCTTATTCTACATTTTCTTCTCATTCTATGCTTCTCTCACTCACTTTATCTCTTTTTCCTTCCATTTTCTGAGCTGGTATTGTTTTGTTCTTGTTTATTTTTTAAAGAACATCACTCAGACTTTTCCTATCTGCCCTCTCTTGGTAATTTTCCTTTCTTTTTCTACTGAGATTTTTGTCTGGACTTTTTTGCTTTTCCTTAAAGACAAAAAATATGTTGTTGTTGAGCATTACATATAATGGTGTATTTTTTTCTGCCTCATGGTAATGGGCAGTATTGATCAAAGGCCCAAGAAAAAGAGAAGAGGATCTGCAGAATTTAATACTCCTGTACCGTGAGCTCATTTTGGTTTTTCATTCTATAACATCTAGCATATTCTAAGCTACATTTCCATGTCTGACCTACCCAATTCTATACCTTCACAAGGACTGAAGAAAGGAAAAACTGGCAGAAGCAGGTTTGTAGTATCAGAATAAAGGGCAGCCAAGCAGACCAGTGCTGAAGGCAGATGGAACATAAGCCAGGAGCGTGCCCAGGGACCAAAGAGGCCAATGGCATCCTGGCCTGTATCAGCGACAGTGTGGCCAGCAGGACCAGGGCAGTGATTGTCCCCCTGTACTCAGCAGTGGTGAGGCCACACTTCAAATCCTGTGTACAGTTTTGGGCCCCTCAGGACAAAAAGGACATTGAGGTGCTCTGGAGCTTGTCAAGGGAAGGGCAAAGGAGCTGGTGAAGAGTCTGGAGCACAAGTTCTATGAGGAGTGGTTGAGGGAGCTGGGGATGTTTAGCCTGGACAAAAGGAGGCTCAGGGGAGACCTTGTCACACTCTACAGCTGCCTGAAAGGAGGTTGTAGCCAGGTAGAAGTGTCCTCCTCTCCCAAGGAAGAAACTATTGGACAAGAGGAAATGGCCTCAGGTTGTGCTAGGGGAGGCTTAGTTTGGATACTAGGAAAAATATCTACATGGAAAAGGCTGTCTACAATTGGAACAGGCTGCACTGGGGAATGGTTGTCACAATCCCTGGTGGTATTTTAAATACACGTAGTTGAGGCACTTGGGGTGGACTTAGCAATGCTGGGTTAGTGGTTGGACCTGATGATCTTAAAGTCTTTTCCAGCCTGTATGATTCTGTGATTCTGTGGTACCAAGAGTTCTACTGCAATGTCCACAATCTCTGTCTTTAAATATTTGTTTTCCCCAAGCAAAATGTAACCATTGTAGACGCTGATTGTAAAATGTCTGATGGATCTGCAACTCATTGTGGATTTGTGATGGGGAGGAAGAGGAAGATAATAGGGTGGAGCACTTAATGAGCATTAATGATAGACCTCCATCTGAAGAAAGGTTGTGTGGGCTTGCAACTTCCTCACAACTTTCCTTCCAGTGGTAAAATAACTGTTGTGATAGAAACGTGACTCAAGCCAGGCGTATGCTCTATAGATATAAAAAGGTATTTTCTGTTTTGAGCTGGTATTGTTTTCACCAGTTTATGAAGTGAACATGTCCATTGCCTGCTTGTTTCTCCTCTGTAACCAGAGCGATAAAAGAAATAACATTAAAATCATGCCCTTATCAGCTCTATTTATAGCATTTTACTTTGGAACAGGATATGAGTCGTAAAGTCGTGAAAAGAGTATTACAAATATAATAATGAATATTGTAAATCTGTTGCCAAGACTAGGAATAATTTCTCTCTGGATATTTATAAGAACCTCTTTTTTTTCTTTCCCTTTTTACTGTTCCTGTTTCTTGCGGAAGATCTATATCTGTCAAATTTGCCTACAGATATTTAGATGCGGTAAAAGGCTGTCCATCTTCCTTCCTTAGAGAAATGTAACATGGCAGCGCTGCTTTATTTTGTACAGCAAATGCTAAAAAAATTGATGCTTGTAGAGAGTGTGTCTGAGGATCATTTCAAGGCTGCTTTACATATTGATTACTCAAATTGCCATTTAATTTGCTGTATAGCAATACACAGTGCCCTAACTATTTCTCTGGCATTCTTATTGATTGCTGTAATTCTGCCTTGCATTATATGCATATATGGTGTCACCATTAAATATTTATGTGCTCATGAAATGTTAATATGTCGGGTTAATGTGAGACTCAACAAAGTGCATTTGCCAGAAGTGAGCAGAAACACATCCCAGTGCTTCCCTTTCCCTCCCCCTTGCCCTTTCAATTTGCCTCTCCATTGATTTTATTGCCAGTGTTTCTCTGCTGTATCTAAATCTGTGTCGAAGCAACCCCCTACTCCAGTATGCAGATTTTATGTTTTATTATGTGAGAGATAAAACAGGGTAATAAAAAGAACAAGAGAAGTGATCTTAGGGAGGTATTGAGACACACAGCTTTCCCTTGTGTTTGTGCTACTGTGTCAGTGCTCCTGCTTTTGGGTGTAGAAATGTAGCGCTATCCTCCATGAGACAGACTGAAGCAGGATGACTCATCCAGAATATAAAGTTATTTTCACATGTTTCTTGAACAGTGCTGCAGCAACGTAAAACAAAAATAGCAGCGGTGTTTCTTTGATTTACTGTTACCCAGAGATGATACGGAGCAATTACGTGTCATTTAAACCAAAACTTTTAGAAGGAAAAGTCCTCTTGACAGACTCTGGAACATGAAGCTGTACTATTGGAAAAGGCCAGTGAAAATTCATAGTGGTAAAATATATATCATATCCCTAATGACTTTCTAAGCTTCTGTGGGAAGTGTAAGCAATCAAAGAAAACATCACCACCACTGGAAAACAAAACCAAGAGGTCGTGGTTTCTCATAGCACAGAGAGCATTCGTCCTGTTGCATCCCTGGGTGATGGGCTGGGAGCAGAGTGTCAGCTAGAGGCTGCCCTTCGTACAGTAGAACTAAAGCAGATGCTTGGGGAAGAGGCTTTGGCATGCTGTGTGAAGAACATAACTTTCCTTCTTGCCTTTGGGTTTTTGACTCTTTTCCCACCTGTAAGTGCTTCACAGGAAAGGCTTCTGGACCTAAAGAAACAAAACCAAGATCTGGGGAGAGAGGGAAAGGTTTTAGTGTCATCTAGCATTGAACTGGTCCTCCCCTCCACCTTTCCTCCTGGTTTTGGGTGAAATTCCAGCCTTGATGCCCTTTGCAAAGCTTTCTTTGCTGTAAAATTGAAAGATTTAAAACAAACAATTAAAAACCACAATCAAGACCACAACCAACAGAAAAAGCCAAACGAACAAAAGCCATGATGAAGATGGGAACTTATGAGACAGGAGGAATGCAAAGCAGAGAGCAATGCCTAAACACCTGTTTGTGAGGAAAATTTAGAGATCCTCTGGGGACCTCTGGTGCTTGGCAAAATCTCTTCCCTTCGAAATTGCTTTTCTTCTTCTGTCCCTCATCCCTAGGCTATGCAGCATCTGTTTAGGATGCGGTTTTTCTTTTTGTGAAGTGGGAAAGTTTGTTCTGCAAAGACAATTCTTGCTGCAAATTTGTTTTGACCATTTCATTTTTTTTCCAGCCCCTATTTTGCTCTTTTTTTCAGCCCCTATTTTTTTCTTTTTTTTTCACTCAATGCTTCAATGAAATCTGTAGTATTTTCATAACTTTTTTAATTTCTCACTTAGTTGTAGTGCCGAGGAAAACTTTATCTCTACGTATCAGATATGGCAGAACTTAATGGTTATAAAAATGTGGAAGGAGTTATTTTCTCCCATTTATTTTACAGTGTCACTCAATAAAAAATGCAAAGGCTCTCCTTCAGTCCTTTTTGCAGCATTCATTGGCTTGATACAAGAGTGACAGTTCCTTGAAATGTTTTGCACATGAGCGCAAGTTCTTTTCATAATAGAGAGAATGCAGACATTTTCTTCCTTTGTGAGCTTCTGTTTGATACTTGAGCCTTCTTTGAAGACTGAATCCAGCTATGAAAATTCTGTCCCAATTTAGTTTTGTAGAGCCTTCTAGGTGTGTTTATGTCTATCAATAATTTTATCTCATTTCCTTTAACCAGCACATTTAAAATGAAACTATTTCTTTCTCTTTGGCTTCTGTTTCAATTTCTCCAAGTCAGGGGTGGTGCAGATCAGCAGCATTGCATAGCAGTGGCAAAACTTTCCAGTTGGTCATGGAGCAGCACTGCTTATGTGTTGCTGATTGCCTCAAACATAGAATCATAGAATAGTTGGGGTTGGAAGGGACCTCAGAAATCATTTAGTTCCAACCTCCTTGGGCAGGGACACCTTTCACTAGACCAGGTCACACAAAACCCCGTCCAGCCTGGCCTTGAACACTGCCAGGGATGGGGCAGCCACAGCTTCTCTGGACAACCTGTTCCAGTGCCTCACTGCCCTCACAGTAAAGAATTTCTTCCTATATCTTATCTAAACCTACTCTCTTTCAGTTTGAAGCCATGACATAAATGGCATAGGTCATTTAGCTGCGTGGAAGACTAAGGTTTATGAAAATACATTTTCCTAAATTCCGCATAGTTTCCTAAACTCAGTCTGGCATATCTTGTAAATGTTGGATGTGGGGAACAGTGTTGCAACTCATGAGTTCTTCAAACTGATTATTTTCCCTTTTGATTCCACCTTCAGATTGTCCTGGAGAACAGCAGTCGAGAAGACAAGCATGAGTGCCCATTTGGCCGAAGCAGCATTGAGCTGACAAAGATGCTGTGTGAAATTCTGAAAGTAGGAGAGCTACGTAAGTTGATCTGTTTGACCTCTAAGAACCACAGAGTGAGTTCAATCATACCTGAGCTTTTTTAATGCAAGAATTTTCTTCCAAGAAACTTTTCTTGGTATAGTTACACATCAAACACTGGCACTCAGAATGACTATGTCTGTTTTCTCTCTCTCTTACTAGTTCATGGCATACCAGGGATAGGGTGGAGCAGAGGAAATGGACACCTATTCTTTGACTCTCTTCTATAAGAAAAGGGTAGTTGCATAATTTCTAGAGGAGTCAGTTCATTTCCCATCAGGTGATTTGGTGTAGGAGACTTCATGGTTGTTCCATTCCACAACCTTGTTTGTAGGTTGGTTTTATAAAAGCATCACGGTCATTCTTTGTGGGATTGCTCATTTAAACTGACACATCCCATTTTCTCTTAAATATCTGAAGCTCTATCTAAATATCAGATGATAGATGTATCATTTACTCTAAAAGTGTGATATGAAATACTGTATTTCAATACAGAGTAAACAAGCTATCTGTGGCTTCAATTACAGTCCCTTGACAAATTGTTAGATACTATCAAACAGAAGAGCATGGCTGTGTCTTCATTAGTCAAGAGTGTTGGCATTTATTGATATGCATAAACTTCAGTTACCCATCAATAATATTTTGGATCCAGCTGCAGTCTGTTTTGGCAAGCTCTACCAACAAGTTTCATTTTCTCATTGCAGAAGCAGGGGGCACAACTGGGATGCTTTGCTTGCCTCAGAGACATCTTGTTTTTGAATTTTTTTCCCTAATAAATTTATTTTTCTTTTACTTTTACACCAAAGTCCATGAAATACAATGAGAGAAGAGCAAAGTAAAAGGCAGCAAGAGAGCCCAGAGGTATCATTGTTCCTACTAGCACTGGAACAGGCATCAAAAGCTGTTTTAAAAGTATGATTTGGCTGTTGTTACACTTGAAGCTTTTAAATGTAGTGTCTTGAGAGAATTTATTGACCAAAGAAAAAATCTGTCTCTGTGCAATGGACCAGGATAAAACCTGTGCATTTCTTGCAGCTTCCAAATTGATATTTGTGTTTGACAGATAAAGGAGATGATAGCTGCTTTTGAATACTATCCTAAGTAAACCAGAGTTATTAAGGACTGCATTCACTATGTCTATAAATAGAGTTTAGCAATAATTTTAGATGTTTGGCAATGATAGTGGGTTGTATAAGGTTCAGACTGTAGCAGACACGACTCTTTAAAATAACCTTACTGCTGCAGTTGAGGTGTCTAATGCCAAATCACGCATGACAGATCTGTCTGAATTTTTCTGCTGGTAAATGTGGGAGGGACATATGATCTCAACAAAGCTGTAAGCCTACTTGAAATAAGTGCTAAAGATCAATTTTATTTTTACAAATGCACAGAAAAATATCTGACATCCAAAGTACAGCTTTGTACATGGTGTTTTAATGCATGTCCCATCACTCCATGGGACTTTCACTGGAATTTGTTGCTAAGAAAGATGATCTATCTAGAGGTTATCCAGGTGTCTCAGGTGTCCTCCTTGCAGTGTCATGAGTTATTTGATAAATAAACTTCTTTTTTGCCACAGACAGGTTTGTCACCTGTATGCAGGGGGCTGTATGTAGATAATTTGCCATGTATGGTACTGTTTGTCCTGATTGCTTCTGACTTCTGTAGATAGCCCCCTTCATGTTTTAACTTTTTCCTTATCTGTTATTTTTTTAAAGTGGGGACTGTGAATAAAATAAGAGGATTTGGGGTAGGAACTCAGTTGCCATGTGAAGAAAATTTCTTAGTTTTAGAAACAAAATGAACTGTCATATTTTTAAATCTGTTTTTTGTTTTGTTTGTGGGCTGGTTGTTTGGTTTTTGTTGGTTTTGGCAGGGAGGGGTTGTGTGTGGTTCTTTGGTTGGTTTTTGGTTGGGGTTTTTTCTTTTTGGTGGGTTTTTTGGGGGAGGTTGGTTTTTTGGGGGTTTTGTTTGTGTGTTTGTTTTTTTGATAGAGTAGCTCTATGGTTTGGAAGTCTAGGGTTAGAAAAAGCACAAAAAGTTCTCTGAGGATAGCTTAAGGGATGTTACCTGCTGATGTTCTGAAGCCACTTGTTTTGGTGCAACTGAGGCTGCACGTCACTGGCCTGCTCGGTGTGCTGGTGTGCAGCAAGCTCCTGTGGTGGTCATTTATAGGTGTGGGACATCGAAAAAGGTTATGATGCTAAGGAGAAGTGTACTGGTACTTCTGCTGATAGAAATGTAGCATGACTGAGTTTTGTAAAGTCATGCTGATCTACACCCACAGAACATCTGTCTCTGGATGTAGCAATAAGACTGTGTCGTGGCCTTATATTCACAGGGAACAGAGCTAAGGTTACCTTCAACTCATCTTGGCAATTCACCTGTTTGCCACTGTGCTTCCCTTAATGGTTTTGTTTATGTGGAACTCTAATTTTCTTTTTAAAAGGCTGTAATAAAATATGCCTTTAAAATAATGTGCATAAAATGGATTTCTTGAAAATGGCTGTCACAGATACACATCTTAAATGACCCATGATCAGCAGTATATTTTGATAAAAAATGTAAACTAGAACTGGTATCTCAGGAGAATGTACGTTCAGATTTATTCTTCACTTGAGATTAAATACGTTATTGCTGAATAGGATAGGACATCTTAAAAATCAGTAGTTATAGTTCAGGGCAAGGATGTCCCCGGTAGTTTGTATGTGGTAGGTTTCAAAGTATGTATTTAAGGCTGCCTATATTTCTCCAGATACTTGAAACTCGGCATTATTGCATTGCAACATACAACTTTTTTCCTAACAGTTTCTGAATTGTATAATTTAAAAGCCACAATAAATGACCTTTTGCTCATGAAATATTCAGAAGTAGAAACTTTTTTAAAGTGCAGAGTAGATAAAAGCTAGACTGTCCATTATTTATGAAGAGTACTTTAACGCTGATTATATTCCCCTTGCTCAACTGTTTTAAATACCTTTGGGCAACAAGAAGACATTTTACCATTTCTTTTTGGTCCTCTCAAGCACACATTCATCCCAGCAAGGACTCACAAGACAGTGTTAAAGGCATGCCATTCTACTTTTGTATGTCCACAAAGCCAGGTTCTGGACTTCTTAATTCTTTGACTTTGGTTCCAAAATGTTCTCAGCTTGAAAACTCATCTCTTCTTCAGCAAAGCATTTCAGTGTATGTTTAGATCTTGTGTAAATAGAGAAAGCTCAAGTGCAAGCTGTGAGTTGAGCATATGGTAACAGCTTTACAGAGGTGGACTTGCAGAGTAGAGGAGGTAAAACTTAAGAGGAAGGTTGGTGTAGTGTTTTAGTAACATGGAAGCTAGAATGCAACATACCCTCTTCGCTAAAAAACTTCTGAATCAGGAAAGAGTGGGATATTTAACTATAAATCTTTTAATCTTGTGCTACTGTAGCTGTTAAAAAGGCATTGAACAGAATGTCTTCAATGAGTACTTGCCCAGGCACTCATCTTAGCAAACACTATAGTAATTCTGATTTCTGCAGTAATGGCTTCCTTTGTATATCTTGGTTTACAAGAGGATTTTCTTCTTGTCCTTGCGTCTTGGAGATGACATCAGACAGGAACACCGTGACCCAGTGGTCAATCCTTCCCTTCCTGTACAGTAGGGCACTTTGACACTCCTCATCCCTAGTACACTGACAAGCTCATAAAGGGGAGAAAAGATCAGGCCATTCATATTTCCTCCTTAGTAACTACAAAAGCTGAGGTAACCTCCATCTTCCCTCTTATTCAAGTTTTAGTAGATGACATATATGCTCGGAGGAGAAGGAACAGACTGCCAGCTTTGATGGGAGAGAGTAACATTGCAGATAAATATAAAAATTAGAAAAAAGATCCAGAAAACCTTTGACCTTCCAGATCTGGAGTTAGTGTATTTAATGGGAGATTAGGAGTTCATTAAACCTAATATTTGTCATGAGTAAGAAGTTCACCATTTCACATAAGTAGCCCTAATGCTCTCTGATCTGTGCCTACAATGTTCAGTTCTGTGCACCTCTGCTCAGCATGTGGATGTTTCTACCCTCAACATCCCTTAAAACTCTCATTCCTGGTGGGAAATGGTACTGGACCACATTACCTGATTTACACAGAACTAGTACAACTTGTCGGACTCGTTGCCTTCTCTCCATACATTTCCATACATTTCCATTCATTTTCAAATGAAATTGTTTAGCATCGCAGCAGGTGAAGAGGCAGAAGAATGATAAATTAATGCTGTGTGCACTGAGGAAAGACAGTGCTACCAACCAGTTGTGTAAAGATTATCACTGCATGCCTGAAGTTCTTCTGTAGTTAAGACATGTCAGACTTCATGTATTTTTCAGTGTATTTTTGAGCAGAACACAGATGTTCAACTGCCAATGTTCTTATTTTATTGTTTTGATGGGGGGTGGTTTTTTTTGGATTTTGCAAAAATCTACACTCAAATATAGAGCAGACCACAGGGGTATATACCACGTCAGATGCCTGTGTAGGGATTGTCCTAAAGCTTCTATCAGATAAATATCTTCACTGAGGCTTTTGGTTTTGAGTTTGGGTTTTTCTGTTTTTCTGCCATGGGGAATTTAATTATCATAGGATTTGTTAGACTGAAATTAATTTGCAGTATTCTTTTTCCTCAAAAGAGAAGATCTAAATGCAATTGTATTTTAAAGCACTTGGTGCTCTTTGTGCATGTTTTTGCTATAGATTTCTCACTGCAGTTATTGCCCAGGTTGCACAAGTGAAGTATTCTTGTATTGTTGTCCCTGTCTCAGAATGTGCTGGGCAGTAGAAGGTATACAGTGACATTCATGGTTGTGCCCACTGAGATGAAGGTAATCAAATCTCATGCTTCAAGGAGTAAGCTGATTGCTGCAAGGGTCAGGAAGCACTTTTTCTCTTTGCACAATTTTTCCTCTGCATTGCACAATCCATAGTGTGCAGTGTAGTTTGTTTCTATTGACCTTTCCCTGGAAGCATATTGGTCACTTCAGGATCAGCATTCCAGACCTGAGGGCTCGTGTGGTTTGATTTTCCTTTTGCTATGGAAAATGCAATATTTTTATGACTGAATGTCATATTTGAAATTTTTTCCCCCTTGCTTAAAAGCTAATTGCCTTTTTATGCTCTTCTTCCTTCTCCTTAAGTTTAAATTGAATAAAGCCCTAGGAATAATAAATAAGATTTTTTGGTTTTTGGGTTTTTTTACTGTTCTGGCATTTCTTCTTGTAATTTTATTTTCTGGAGAGCGAAGGATTTTATGAGTCAAGAAATGTTTCTTAGGAAGTTGAAAAACTTTTCTGGTCAAAGAGTTATTTAGTGGAAGCTAGCAATTTTCTCTTTCTTTATGAACTTTCATTATGAATACAATAAAAGAATTAAAAAGATATTCTAACCTCCTTTGTTGTAGCTTTTTGCTGCATTCATTCTTACCTATCCACCTTTTTCGTCATCTTGCCCAAGCCATCACCACAATAGATAACTCCTGTTCACAGCAAAAATTAAGCAAATCATGATTGAAGGCCAGAAGATAAGGAACCTTTGAGAACTGTTTCAGTAGCAGGGAGGGGGTTGGGGAGAATATTTCCTTTAGAAACATTGTGAGCAAATTAGCCATTCCTGACTTCATGGATATTAAATATGCTTGTTCTTCTTGATGCAAAACCAATAACTTGCTGAGCAGTCTAAATTGTACTTTTCTTTTCTTTGAGAGCAGAATCTTATTTTATCAAACAGTCCTCTCTTTCAGTTTGCTAGCACAATCCAACAGGAGAGACAAAATGAAGCTTTCTTTTTCGGGGGAGATACAAATTTCTTTGCAATTAACCTCTTCTTCCTTTAAAAAGTCTCAGTCTCTTCGTGGTTATGGCAAAGTGTGAAGTCTCTACAAAATTTCTACAGTAATCTGTGAGAATATGAGCAGCAGAGCTGCAGACACCTTCTAAGCAAGATGTTTGACTTTTACCTCTGCGTGACAGTGAGACAGATTTAGGAATGTTATTTTCTACACGTGGTACTGTTGGCTCCAGTGTTGGCTGCTGGGTCAGCTAGCTGAAAATGCTGGCCTGCCCAGGACCCTCTAGTGTTTTATTGACTGTCTGCAGCCATGTGTCTGCGCTCTGATCTCTTGGGAGCAGGGGTAATGACTTGTTTTGTATGTGTGAAGTGCTTAATCTTATTGTGGTTTTGGTCCGGGATACTTTAGCTTCTTTAAAATTATATTTACTCCATTTTTAATATTATTAATAATAGTAAAGTGCATGGCACAGGGAGAGCAATTAAAAAAACAAAAAAACCCCACTTATCCCCAAGAAAGAGATGTGAATGTAAGGAATTTTTTTTTTTTTTTTTTTAGAAACCAATTAATGTATCCAAAATACAATGAAGGTGTCTTGATTAGGAGTGAAGAACTCTTTCATCTGGTATTGAAAGAGGCAGCAGGAATCAAGACCTGGAAGTTAAAAAACAATAAATTCAAAATGGGAATAAAGTGTAGGCATTAGCTGTAAGAGTGCTGAACTAGAGAACTAGCAGAACAGAAAGCTGAAGAATGATGAGAGGAGGAAAAGGAAATCATGATGTTGATTTCCTGCAGTTACTGGAAATTGTAGCTTTGGCAAATTTGATGGCATCATAGAATAACAGCTGTAATTTGTTTTAATGTGGCTACTGGAAACCAATTCTAGTAATTTTGAAAATTTTTTATTAGGCTATAGTGCATAATGTAGTTACTTAAAAGGCTGAGCAGGTGTGACAGTAAACAAAAAATATTAAAATAATTTGGATTATTGCCATAAGAATAAGTTGCCATAGGTTAAAATATTTTTCATTTATTTCCGTAGGAAAAAGTATAAAAGTAAAATCTCCAAAATGTCTCCCATTTTGAAAACTCTGCATCTCTGCTGAGACTGGAAAGCTTTGTTAGCTGTTCATTTGGTATGTTCCACAGCACTTCTTGGTTTTCCAAGAATATAAAAATACAGCAAACTTCCTTCTTGCAATGCAAAGCCTTGGAACAGGCTGCCCAGGAAGTGGTTGAAAAATCTTTTCTGGAGGTATTGAAAAGATGTGTAAATGTGGCACTTTGGGACATGGTTTAGTGGTGGACTTAGCAGTGTTAGATTTAGAGTTGGACTTGATTGTCTTAGAGGTGTTTCTGGCGTAAATGATTCTGTGATTCTAACCATGCCTTGAAGAAGGGAGCAGTAGACAAAATCTTGTAATAAACCTCAGGGGCTTAAAGTTCACTTGAAAAGCTGCAGAAGGAAGGAGCTTCAGAGAGCTGAGGTGTTTGCTGCTTTTGTAGAACAATTTCTGTGCATTTTAAGGGCTAGTAATTGTTCTGGGACATTTTAATACTGAGCAGATTGCAGTTAAGAGAAAAATAATATTTGAATCTATTCTGAACCTCATTTCATTTTATGGTCATATTTTGTAAATATAAATTTACTAAAAGTAGCCCAAATCTCTGGTATTTTGTAGCAAGCTATGCTTTAAATCTGAAGTTAGCCCTTATGGTTTCACGGCACTGCTGTGCATCAGATTGGAAATTCTGCAGCTGTCCCTATTCAAAGAGTAAAGTTGCTTAATGAATTGTATACAGAATTAAACAATGTGTAAAAGCTGAATATTTTTTTAATGGCAAATTCTAGTGCACATTAATGTTTTTTGTATTCCAGAAATGTTTGTGTTGGCAAAGGTAAAGGGTTTTCAGGGTGAAAGATGTGTTGCAGGTGAAGAGGTGCATCTCTTCCAAAGAAAGGCAGAATGATTTGGGGGGTTGAGGACAATTGCCTTAGCAGGATCTCTGATGAAATGAGAACAGCATTAACTACTAAATCCCTGGTTCCCAAGACCAGGCTGTCCTTTGAAAAGCCAGTAAATGTGCAGTATTCTGGGAAATGCACAAGGCCTTGCAAAGAATACTCCCTTCACTGAGCAGCTAAATATCCTTTAACAACCCTTAACTAGACTGGCTCTGAGGCAGTGGATGTACCACGAATTGTCTCAGGTTATCCCTGCACATGAAGCTTCATGGATGCGTGCAAGGCTCTGGAGGCACTTCTGGGCTGCTGTTGACTGTATAGCCAGGTTCTCTGTCAAAAAGCTTTACCCTCTTGGACTTTTAAACTTTGTTTATTCTAAGAAAACTAGATACCTTTTTGAAGTGTGAATCTATGCGGGGAGACTCTGAGCTTTACAAGCATTTCAGATTCAAATTGCGAGGCATCTGAGAGTGAAGCCTGGACAGAATGCCCTGCACAGTGCGCAGCAGGGGTAAGGCAGGCACTGAGTACAGCATAGACACATTTGTCTGAAGCTTTTCTCTGGTTGTCTCATGCTGCTTCTGGAGCCACAAATTGTGCACGGCAAACACCCTGCGTGTGTTTATTTAGGTCACTACAAAAGCCTTACTTCTGTTGCTTTCTGGACCAAATAGGTGAATGAAGGGTTCTTGGGGGAAAAAACAAACAACCAATCAAACACTAAAGCAGAGACTAGTTAAGCTTTGTCATATAACTGTACTTACGTTTTGACACCACACAATACTGTGGAATGCTACTTCAAACTTATTGATCATACAGCCACTTGAAACTGGTAGCAGAATTGTTTTCATGGAGAGGTTATATTTAGCCATCAATCATCCTTAATCTCTTAAAAGGGCATGTGCTTGTTTTGTTGGTTTTTTTTCTTTTTTGCAACTGTTTTCTCAAAGAGTTGATCAAAGCAATGAAAACAGAGTAATTAGAGCCTGAGATCTTAATATATTTTCTTTAAATTATTTACCATCCACTATAAATATTTAATTCTAAAACATTATCAAACTGACCCTAATGTACTTGGTTGTAAATCTCTTCCAGTCAAACTCTTCTTTGCAAGTAAAAATAACAGTAATGGTGAGTAACCTGAAGGACTGGAGCTGTGCTGTGAAGGTGACACAGATTTTTAACATTGGGTTACTGATGTTATGTACATGTAGAAATACCATCTGTCGCCTTCATTTCTGTTGAAATGCTTGCTAATGAAAAGCTCAAGAAAATTAGCTTCTTACAACTCACTTCACTTGCCCTTCTTGAAGAAGCATAGATTGGCTGGAACTGGAGCAGGAGAAAGATACAGACCCTCAGGCCTCTCACAGGCCTTAGAGATGTTCACATTCAGCAACAGCTTTAAATAGTGCTGGCTAAGTAAAATCAAAACAGGAGTCTGTGGGGTTGTATTTTGTTCTGTTCCTTAAAGAAGTAAATAAAAAATGAGTACATCCACTATTGAAACTGCCCTTTCAGCTCTACTTCTTTACTCCACAGGTTCTATTCCATATTCCTGGATTGGAAGAAACTTTGGATAAATGTTTAAATTTTGTGAATGAATTTTCATGCCTTGTTTCTTTATATGTGGGAAGGAGATGAATTTCTTGTTTTCTAACATTTCTGGTCTCTTTGTGCTGAAGTTTTGTCATGGCCATCTTTTGTGAATTGAAAAATAGCTTTAGTGAAGTTTTCAAATATAAAGTTTTAATACCTGAAAGAAAGGGAGAGGGAAGAGTGCTTTTGATTTAGTGAGAGGAGTTGCATGTAGCCAAAAAACCTGGCTTATGGTGTTAAAACAACTGTAACTGTGATGTAGTGTTGTGGGGTAGAGCCAGGAGGTGAAACCATGACCTGCTAGAAAACTTTGCATGAGGATCACATCACTCTGTAAGCGATGGCATGACTGGCACATTTTTAGCTAACGTAGCTGTCCTTACTATTTTGTTATTTCCTGAGAGTTTTGAAAAAAGATGGCCCTAGCACTTCTCAAGGGTTTACAATTCCTCTCCCATTTCTTTTCCTTAATGTGTCAGGAGGTCCATAAGGGCTCTCAGGGCCTCTTGGGAACAACAGTTTCCTGTAATTCTGGCTCACCAGTTTTTGGACAGCTTTGAGTTTCAGTCTTTATACACACTAGTTGTGTGCCTATGGATCCTGATAAGTCATTAGAGGAATATAATTACATTCTGCTTACTCCAAGATCTTATCACAGTAGGTATTTTATTAACAGGGAGACATGGATGCAGGCACCCATGCAAATGCTTGGTCTTTGAATCCAGGTTGTCATACTAATCTAGGCTCCTGTGATTTTTCATTTCCTCTATTGGGAACATTGTAACAGAACTGAGCTCTCTTTGAAGAATTATTAGATATGTAAATGCTTTCTGACAGAAGAGTTGTTAGCTGCCACTAAGCACCTTGTAATGTACTATGTATGTCCTTGTGGCACAGAGGGCTGAGACTCTCTTCTGGATCTTTCCAAGTATTTATTTAAAGGAAAGAATTATGGCTCCAGTTAGACATATCCCTATTTTTTCCCTTACGCCTTATTTGTTACTGAAATTTGTACACATAGTTTATTCTTTTTCTTGCGGTTTCAAATGCTGTGCATTAACAGACCCAAGGCCTCCAGCACTTCTAGGTTCCCACTCTTCAGGACTAAGCCCTCTGCTTATTTTTCCTGAGCCTTTGTTTTATATGTGCACAGCTTGCTGATAATTCCCCAAACTGGCTGGTGGCTCTATTTTCTCCCTAATTACCACTACAGAGCATCAGTTTAATTATTCTATCAAGTCTTTAAGAAAGGACTTAAAACATCCATCAGCTCTATCCAGATTTGTTGTCTCTTCACATCAAAGACCCACTTGCTGACAGACACTTAAAAAAACATAGCATAATGATGTTTGCTATAGGCATGTATGAAGTGATAGATAAGGAGCTATGGAAAAGTGTTGAACTCTTTGTTCATCTGAAGTAGGTTATCGAGACACAGAAAATCATTGCTTGTTTGTGTACATGTGAATGGGAAAGAGGTTGTTGGCATAACATTAACCCTCTTCAGCTTTTTGCAATAAATTTTCTCCTGGTGGATAGTAAGTCGTGTTTGATTGTGCTTTGACTGGCTGTGTTTCATTTTTATGTTTGTAGCTTCTTAGCACAAATATTTGCATAAGAAAAATTTGAGGCAAGATCTCTGATACTTAGTTCATTGGGCCTTTCCAAGCTCTGAATGACAATTAAGCACTGAACTTACCAAAACAGAAAGCATAGCAAATAGCTTTATAACCACAATTTCACTTAAGTTCATCATAATATTGATAATATATTTGATCCTTCATGTGTTTAGGTCTCCACAGTTTTTGGTATCTGGCATGGAATACAATATTTTCATCCCAATCGGTAACGAGACATCATTTAGCTGTGCAAAAAGGGACTCAAACCACAGAATTCAGCACAGGTTTGTCACAGGGTGAAGCAGAGCTAGTCGAGCTGGAAGTTCTCATACAGGCTGCACCGTATCTCAGTGAATAGCTCAGTTGTTAATCATTTGAGGTTTTAGAATTCTAGCAAGCCTTATCTGAGACATTAAAGAAACTACAGGGGATGCACCTAAGGATGAAAATTCACCTTAAGTCTTAAATAGGCAAAAAACTGATTGAACCATAACACAGGAGTGTCATTGCTAGTTTTGCTCAAGGCAGATGCTGTTATCAAAACAGATTGGAACCATTATGTTAGAGGAAAAAGTTATCAGAGCCAGTGCCAATGAAAAGAGACTATAAGGAAGTGAATGGTTTTCCCCAGAAAACAGTTTTGAGTATGTCTGTCTAGGTCCTATATTGATTCGTTAATCAGGATGCAATTACTTTTAAATTAGGCTTTTGATTTTTATGCTTTGCAATACAAAAATAAGATTCTTGACTTGGAAAAAAAAAAAAACAAACCCAGCCCACAAATAACAAATGCCTCCTTTTGGATTCTTAAGAAATCTTTGGTGAGACCTAATAGCTAAAAATGGAAAATGTCCAATCTCTTTCCCATGCTTATTAAAATTTTTTCTATAAAATATTAAGCCTTGTGGTCTCAGAGGTGACAGTTTTGCAGGTATCAAAGACACCCTGTATGGAGCCATGGTGCAAGCTGACCATTGCCATGAAAAATGGTGAATCTTTCATTATTAAAAGACTTCAGACTGTAAGGACACTGTAGCTCCTTGTATTTTACTTTTATTGCCTGCTTTTCTCCATATCACTCATTTCTAGATATGTTATGTGAGGGGCTTGTGGTGAGACTAGTGCAATTCCTACTATGACCAGCTGCAAGGTGCTGCTAGAACTCATGGCCCAGATAGCAGTTAAGGGCTTAGATGTTGCTAGTCCTTGTCCAAATTAATATTCCAGGGTCCAATGTATTTCCAGTTGGGAAAGTTCACTGTCTTTTCATATAGTAATTCATTATCAGGGTTGTTATAAGGGTGTCATCTGGAAAGTCCAAAGGATCACTGCTCTACAATAGTATTTTGTTATGTGCTATATTTAAAGGCATTAAAAGTCTTGAGGTTTATTTTTGAAGTGTTCTTGAGCTTTACAGGCAGGCGTTTGAAAACCTGTTCTGGAATTCTTCTCTTTCTTTAGCTTCCAACAGTAGAGCTATCATCTACCCCTTTCTTTTCCTTCCTCTTCTAAATAGTGACAGTCAGCTCTAATATTTTCTAATAATTATTTCCTTCTGTTTCAAAATTATACATGTTAGGTTTTGTGAACACCTAGCACAGCTACAGGATTTTCAGTGCAGGTGGTCTAGAGCTCAGTCTCCTGTATTCGCTGGCTGTGCTTTTTTTGTGCAGCGGTGAGATTGCATTTGATTCACCCCACCCCTGTAGCATATCTTCATGTTTTAGGAACATTTGGGTTGTGCTTTCGATCTTCTTTCTCCCTAATATTTGCATATTAAAAAGTCATTGAAAAACATTATGTAAATTTGATGTCATGATGAATTTATTATCAAATCAAATGACTTTTAAGGGTAAATGTAGAAAGGCACTACCAGCTAGGGAGATGAAATTTGCTTATAGTTAACTTTTCTATTTTTCCATACTGTTAAGTATCAAAGACTTGGAATTGATATAGGAATTTCAGAAATGCTGCAAAAATGGTGGAGAGGAGACATACCTTGAGCTTTTTGGGAAGTTGTTTCAGTTTGGTTGTTAGCTTTGTTTGGTGGTTTGTTTGGTTGGGATTTTTTGTTTTCGTGGTGGGTTTTCTTTGTTTTGTGCTGTTTGAGTTTTAGAGTTTTCTTTTGGGGGTGGCAGCTGGTTTGTTGGCTTGTTTTTTCTGCTAGATTAGCTCTCTGCTTTGGAAGTGTGGTGTTAGAAATAAAGCTAAAAAATTCTCTGAGGATAACTGGCTAAGGAGTGTTAGGAATGTTACCTTTTAATGTTCTGAAGCCACTTCCTTTGGTGTTATTGAAGCTGCAAGTCACTGGCGTGTCAGATGTGCTGCTTTGCAGCAGGCTCCTGTGGTGGTCATTCATAGCTAGGCATGTGGAGCAGTACCAAAAAGATTTGACACCTTAAACATCTGTTTTGTTTGCTCAAGTGAGGACATAAAGTTGTTCCTATCTCTGCATCCACAAAAAATTCCGTGGATAAAAAAAAACCCAACTGTTCCCTTTACCAGAGAGAGCAAGGAGAAGAGGTAGTCGCTTTCCATTTTTAAATTAGGAATGAACATCCCAAGACTGATTTAAAAATTTCAAGATCTCTTTTATTTGATCCTCTGTGTTATTTGAGATTGTTTTCTATGCATTTATCAAAGTGAGCTGAGAAAGGAACTATAAAAGTGCAATTCTTTTGATCTCAGTACTTGGAGTTTCAAGATGACACCAAATATGGTAGAACATTAGAAAAATTCAGTTTTTGGAACTTCTGGATTTGGTAGGTGGAGTCTGAGGTAATAATGGATGGCTTAGGCTGGAATTTTCAGGGATCTGCATGAGAGCTGGGATTTAAAATCTCATGGATTTTATATAACTTAAATTTCCCAGTTAGCTATGATAGCAGCAGCATCTTGCATTACTAAGTTTTGAAAGAAGTGAGTTGACCCTCAGACAGAAAAATTTGCACCGGAAGAGCTATTTCTGTCCCTGCTCGCTGACAATGAAAAAGTAACAGAGCATTTCCATCATCAACAGTTCCTTTCCTTCTCTTTTCCACCCCCAGATTCCAGGGGTGGGTGGTGACAGCTTGAAGTGATTAGATATATTTTCAGATACCTATTCAATTTGAATTAAAAAAAAAAAAAAGAAGTGTTTTTCCATGCCACTGCAAAATTATGAATTTTTAAGTGTTTTTGTAGATGCTTTGGTAAAGCTGCAACAGTTATTTTCTTCTGTTATTCACTCCATTTTAAAACTTCTTCTGCAGCATGTGTGTGTTCATTTTTTTTCTCATTAAATGAGCTTCTGCAAAATCCAGATTACTGTACAAGTACTAATGGAAAACAAATCTTCACACGCATGGACAGTCACACCACAAGTGGTGGGTTTTTCTGGAGACTGAATTTCACTGAGTGCAGCAGGGGACAGTACTCATGAAGGGCCTTGGCAGAATGCTGGCACGGAGGCAGCTGCAAAGGCTGGAGAAAGGACCAGAGGTCACCCCACCCTCGTAGCAGCGGATGCACAGCACACACACATACACATACCAACCAATTTACTGGGATATTAATTCTCCCTTCCCTATGAAATTCGAAGATGCAGTAGACTTCCCCAGGATTTTTTCCTGATTTGTAGAGCTCATGTTTAACCATTCACAAAGGGGATTCAGCATTGTATGAGTTGCATAAGGAGTTGAATTGAATTGCAGTGTGCATTTCTTGAAGTATTTCTGCTTCCAACATAAGTATTGTTTATGAAGAACAAGGAAATCTAAGCAAAAATAAAGGGTATCTTGATCCCATGAGAAGGCAGAGAAAAAAGAAATTACTATCCCATTCTCATTAGGCTAAGCTGCCCCGGTGGAGGAAACATTTACATTTCATACGATGAATTAATTTGCCATTATTGTACCAACACACAAGAGGATGCAGGTTAGAGTCTGTTTCTACACCCTTTGTAGGGTCCAACTTTTCCTGACCTCCCACAACACAGAAAGATTTTTGCAGATGTGGCTATGATATTATCAGGTTTTGTAGCTGAATGAAAAGTTTATACCTTAATTCGGTCAACTTCCATAACTAGCTGTAGATAGCTACCAACTGTGTGAAGATTTGCTGTCCTGCACGCCCTTCAGTATCAGTTCCACAGGAAAGACCATGGGTCAGCCAACAGGTTAAAAGTGAGGTGATGAAATGGCTTTTCTTCCAGCTGAACTAAAGATTAAGCAAAGGCAACACAGGCAGAGCGGTTTAAAGCCCTGATGCTACCTGAGAAGAGGTAGGTTCCCAGTACATTTTTAAGGATTTGTCTTTGTACTTGACTGAGCTGAGACATGATCTGACGTCTTTTCCAAGCTTTCTGTACAAGTCTGTCTTCCTCGTATCACCCTTCAGGTCTGATTCATAGAATACTGCAAGCATTATATACCTTTCAAGAGTCCCAAAATGCCTCAGAAGGCAGAAGAGGAGGCCTAAACTGCATCCCACTGACAGTTTCAGGGAACCCTATGACTTACCATGTCTAAGATAGCTGTTCTTTAAAAAAAAAAAAATTAAAAATAAAAAATCCTCCTGGTATAGTTGTACTAGGGGAAAAAATAGTATGTAGAGCAAGCCTCGTTTATTTCCTTTTTATCAAGCATTCATTTTGAAGGGTAAGTCATCTCATTAGTGGGAGCCCATCTGCTCCTGTTTCTTGCAAGGTAGTCTGACTGGTGTGTGTTCTGTGTATGCACAAAGGTTTTCAGTTCCACTCAGTGTTAATTCCCATTAACTTAGGCAGGAGAAGAAAAAGTAATGCTTCAGGAAGAGAAAAGTGAGTTGAATGCACTCAAGAACTTGTCTGGAATGGTCTAACTTCTTCCCCTCACATAACAGCCATCTATGAATAATGAGAAATTTGCTCATTTAAGTTACAGTAATGATGGTTCTTATTGATTGCACCTGAGCCCTGATGTGAAGCAAAGCAACATTTGTTTGTCATGTGCTTGCATATCACAGAGTTTTTCATCCTGTTTTCAAGTTGTACCCTGCTTAGTATGGAGCGACATCCTCCATACAGAGTGTTTCAGAGAAATATTTGTTCTGTTGTCTTGAGTCTTGCAGTATTTCCATCCAGAAAAGTCGTATTACAGGACCTGTTGTGGCAGTGTCTGTTTTATTGCAATGGAAAGATCCTTCTGAGGGAGAAAGTGTTCATTTCTCATTCTTCCCACTTCTTTCTGAGAAATGGAAAGAATGACACAGCAATAGGACTTCTGTTTTCTGACTTCTGTTTTATTACTTAGACATTTCAGAGTTGATGTGAGCTATGATTTGAGAATTCCCAGGAGCAAGACTGCAGCTTTTTCCCCTTTACCACCTGCATTTCTCAAAGTGCCACAGACTTTTATTACAGCCCTATTGGAAATCTCAGGAGTGCCATTCACTCAGAACAGATTGACGACATTTTCAATCCTGTGGTCTTAAGAAAGTAGAACCAGTCTCATTTTGGTGCATATTATAAAAAGCTGATCATGTTATTAAGATGCAAATGAATATATTTAATGACAAACCTTTAATGCTGATAAACAGCCTACTCCCATTTCTCACAGATGTGTTATCTTTTTTATAAAACGTCTTTGCTCTCTCATACATTAAACTTTGAATTTCTAAGGTCAAATCAAGGATGTTCATTGATATTACTGTGCTTGGAAGAGAAAGAAAAAGGTATGACATACATGGGACCTACTTCTATAAAAAATGAAGATCGCTTCTGTGTCTCGTTTGTGTCTGAAATGAAAATGATAGCTGTCAGCTCTGTTCTAGCTGATACATGTTCATGTTGTGTAATCCTCTTTCCAGCAGCTCTGCAGTGGGTTACAGTCAACTTTCTTGAGAAGATTTTATCTGCAGTCGCATGTGCTGGAAGCTATAATTATTTTTTTTTAAATAGAAGCTTAAAATTTATGTACACTAGGGGATGTCTTTTAAGTGCAGTAGACATGGATACATCACAGCAAAAATAGCTAGGAGTTAGGCAGTGGCTGAGGCTTTGTCCAGCAGTAGCTTTGAATGCTTCAGTTCTGGAGCACTTTGGGCCCCAAGTCCAGGGGCTCAACTTTCAGAGTGTTGAATCACCTTGTCAGAAAACCGGGCCTTGCTGCTCTTTACCACCCAGGCAGAGCCCCAGAAATTAACTTTTAAAAACCAAGATTTATGCACTCAGTAGAGATTTACTAGAGATTTTTCTGCTCTGGAGAGACTGACAGTCTCTTTGAAACAGCTTAGATTTGAGGGCGTGTTTTTCCTCTAGGAAAAATGCAACAGGAGCAGTATTACATATGGTGGAATCATTACTTATGGAGGTGAAATATCACTATTGTACCAAATTGAAATCTTTGTGCTGAGAGATCCCTTTCAAGGAAATTGCATGAGCCTATCAGTATCTCATTTCACCTTGGCTAGGGGGAAGTACAGCCTCCACAGGTGGGACAGATGGGAAAATCCCAAGTAACTGTAGGAGCACAATGTTACAAGGAAGAAGGATTACAAGGACAAGAGAAACAGAAGGGAGTGTTAAGTGTATGATGTAAATGGATGCTGACTGCACATAACAATAAAAAGAAGTTAATTTTCCATTAAATTTTAATGTTTTTTTGGTCTTTCCTGCCTACCTCTCCTTTTTCTCCTGTTGCACGGTGTGCATTGATCAGTTGGCTTTGTGATACCTGATTTCTGGCAAACCAGTTTACCTTTTTTTACCTTTTGAATGAAAAGAGATTTGAGTGGATAGATGCATATAGCAAGAAAAGGAAAGAAATGATGGATTTTGTGACGGTAGAAGCAGAAATCAAATTGATCTGTGCCTCTCAGAAGAGCAAAGAGGAGCAGGTGTGACAGTGGCACAGCTGGATCAGTAACTAATGCAAATGTGGCTAAGATGGCAAAGGGGAAGAGCTATTTTGTGTGAAAATGAGTTGAGTCTTCCTAATGTTGAACACTTGTAGGCTCATGCTGATTTATTAAATGATGTAGATTTGCCAGATTGAGCTCACAACTTCAATTCCACTAATGAAATTTAATTTTTCAGTGTATGACTTCTAATTGGCAGGTTTATAGCCTGCCTGGTATTGGCACTCGGGGCAGGAGCCAGATGTTGCTGAGGCAGGTGTCACAAAAAATTCTGTAAATCAAATCTTGGTGGTTGGGGACCTGCTTCTAGTCCAGCTTTCACTGCATTGAGGCACATTTATGTGAAGTGCAATGAAGGTTATGGTTTCCTAAATATTCTTGTAATAACTCCTAACATTTCTGCCTGTTTTGAAACCTTTAATGTTTGTTATGAAATATTTTGAGTTATTTCAGTGCGGGTTTTGCCTTTTTTTCTTAGGGCTTTTAGTGAGTCAGACCTTAATACCATCCAGGTACTCCAGAGTAACTCAGGGCCAGGGCAGTAATTCTCCCAGTATTTTGTGAATTGTTGGTGCCAAGGGAGAGGAGGCCAGGTACAGGTACAAAGCTGGCCAGAGTCAGTTAAACAAAGCTTAGCAGCCCCTGGAGAGTATTGATGTTGTCACTGTAAATGCTTGAGACTGGAGCTGGACGTGGCACAGACTGATGTCAGTGTGTGCTGTCTGGTTCCTCTGCTGCACAAGGCTCTATCCATTTCATGTTCCATGTGGACTGATGCAGAGTCACCATTCCAAAAGCCAGGTCCGTTTGGGACCCATATCAGTTGCTCTTTGAAGTGACAATGTTTCTTCACAGTTGGGTGTTTTTTGTTTTTTGTTTGTTTTGGTTTTTTTGGGTTTTTTGTGAATATCTATACTGTTTGAATATGTCCAAGGTTTTAATTTAATTCCTAGTTAAAATCTGGATTTTTTTTTTTTTTCTTTTTCTGTGTGTGAAATTTTGCACCCTCATTGAGTTCTTTTGATCAGGATGGATAAATCAAGTTACCATAAGCCTGACTGTATCGAGATACAGTAATATAATAATGTTCGTTGTTATTACTACTATGACATTATGGATAGCATTTTATACCCTCACATCTCACAGCTGTATTTAAGAAGAGGTCAGTATTTTTGCTATGATCTTATAGGTCACCCTAGTAGAGCTATTAATAGATAAGCAATGGCCTCTGAATACAGCCAGTATAACTAAAGCCTTGAAGGATTACATTGTGCCTAGACTTTTTGGTGAGGCACGGTGGAAAGAGGTCCCAGGTGCTTTTCTCTGCTCTTGGAAGCCTGGCTCTGCTGCACTGGCACTGTGCTGGCACAGTGGTGTTGTTTCTGGAGCAAAAGGCTGTTGTGGACCTCCCTGCCTTCCACTGACTCTTAAAGGACAGTCAACACTGTGGGATTGCACAGGGCTCTGTTAGCAAAGGCTTTGTCTGTGGAAGTGCCTTGACTCCGTTCCAGGCAACTTTTGTTGGGCTCTGCCGCACTTGGATCAGGTCTTAAAGGCACAGCTGAGCCGGGAAAGTAGAAGAAAACTAGTGTAGAGAGTAGTGTAGTGTTGAGCAGAGCAAATGTGTCTCTGGTAATTAGAGTTAGAAGCAGACCTCAGTGCATGGAGTCGCCTGGGGAGCCAAGAGCCTCTGAGGATGGAGGCTCTCTGCAAAAGATTATGGGGATGTGTTGGGAATCTTGTGTTAGATTTTTGCCTTGAGTTACGTGTGGCTTTTTTATCTTCCCTCCCTCTTCCTTCAATAACAGAAACCAAAAAGGAAAAAAAGCATGCAAGTAAACAATTAGGGGAAAACATTTCACTAAATAAAAACCTACAAGATGGAGTGTAATAAGTAATTATTTAAAGGTAGGGTCATTTGGTGATCCAATTGTGTGAATGAGCTATGACACAGGTTATTGAAAGATCACAAGAATCTCAAGCTAGATTTGGAAGTTTGATTTCTTTTGGGATCCAGCACAATTCACAGCTGTGAGGAAGGATGGGTAAAGTGTAAAGGGGCATGTTCTGCTTATGGTTGTTTTCTTTTTCTTTTCCTTTCGGTTAATCAAGCTCCTTGGTGAAATAAAAGGAGGATTTGGAAATAATTAATTCCATTAATTGTTATGGAAATTATTTGTTTGGCTACACTCCGCAGTTATGTTTGAAATACCTTTTTTTTTTTTTTGGAGATGTCATGCAAGGAAAAGATCTGAGTACTGACCTGATCTTTTTGTCTGGTGATTCTACTCTGAATAATTACTTGGGTCTTCAGCTAAAATGAGATTAAATAATTGCAAATACACTGCATTTTTAAATACTAGATGTTTAAAAAAATTAGATGGTTCATACTTAATTTAATTTCCTTTTTTTATAGAGATTGTTTTTTGTGATCCAACAACTATCCTAACTAGACAGGGAAGGCAAATTCCCTGAAGCTACTCTGTTTGCTTTCTGGTATGAATGTGAAAAACATCTCATTTAATTTGCTCTGCCAAGAAAAACTTGAGAGTATTTTTTAGGCAAAGGCAGCTTTCTCATTGTCTCTTTCTTAAGCAAAAGCAGGGTTGGAGTCTATTTTTCCTAAGTCAATGCTAACTTAAATTTTTGTATGCGTTGTAAAACAGTTATCTGTAGTATGCCAAATTTAGGCACTTGCTTGACACCTAAACCTGATGCACCTTCCAATGGCTTCATTAACATGAATGAAGCATTTATAACCTAAATAGTTCACACAGGTTCTTAGGCTCTTTGAAAAGCCTCCTGGGAGAACTTTTATCTCTTTACCTCGGGCTCTAAGCTGAGGCAGACACACTTGCCCCTTCAGGAAACAAAAACATTAGTTCCCTTTATTTTAAACATAGCGGAAGCATACATAATTATTTTAGGAGACTGTGCATCTGATTAACTGTTGTGAAGCTGAGCAATGCTGACAGTCAGGGATGGGCAAAATTGTCCATGAATTCATAATCAGGGTGAAAATGGCTACAAATCTAGTGGTTCTCCAGATGATTTATAAAACATAGACTAATCTAACCTTCACTTCCAATGAAATCACAGTCCATTTGAGATTGCTCTCACATCTTCTTATTAGAAGTACTTTTAAGAGGGAGCATTACATCAGTGATAATTGCTTGTCGTTGTTCAGAAAATGCTAAGCTGCAACAACAGACCATGAACTCATGAGTATTCTGTAGTCAGAACACTTGTAAGATAGTCCCAGGGGCTGCATTGTTAAATTGGACTTCAGTTATTTAAATTCATCATATGTTTTGTAGGAGAGCTTGACAGAGCATAATAATAAGAACAAGAACAGTAATTTATTATCATTAGTTTTGTGTCTGGCTATTATTCTACAGTGTATTTTGTATTATTTTCATATATTACACTTAGTATCTAATAACCTGTTTTGCTAATATTCATTTAGTACAAGGATCAAAAAAACTTAAGTGAAACTGACTTTTTTGTTTCGATCTTTAGACCTCACTATAGGCAGCAATAAATGCCCTTCTACTGTATTATGTTAAATCTTATGTTTCAAGGGAACAAAAGGACGTGAACAAAATAAAATCTGTCTTAAACCAAAAGCCAGCATAAATCAATACAGACCAGGTTCTTTCACTTGTTACCTGACAATTGATGCACAGAGGACCCCATGGGTGCTATCCTCATCATGGCCTACATTTAGCAGTGGCATGGACAGAAAAGGATGCCCATAATTATTACAGTTAATGGCAAAGGAATCAATGCAGCATGTACATCATATGCAGGAAAGGTGATACAGAGCTTGAGGCTGTCCTGTAGAGCCTCTTCCCAAAAGCAAAGTCAGAAGAATTGCTCTCTGGCCACTGTAAGGAATCTCATTTTAGTTGTGAAATACTTCTCTGTAGAGCAGCAACAGGTCAACTCTGGGAGTCAGTGCTTCTCCAGCAGTCAGAATGACACTGGGGTGCCTCAAAGGCAAACTTAGAAGGAAACTGGTGGGGTTCAAAGGAACGTACTTTTTTTACACGTATGGATGTTGGAACATAAAGCCTTTGTTCTCCCCCATATACCTTGGAGTTATCAAAATTTGGCATCTTTCCCATAGAATGAGTATGTCCACTCTATAAAATGCATAATGTCCTCTGTCGAAGTCTTATCATCATTTGCACACAAACAGAAGTGAAGGGAAAAGTGTGTGAATATAGACACAGTGTAGAATGTAGAGGCACAGCCTGTGTTTCCTATAAATGCTGAGGGGTTTGCATTGGGTGAGTAATGCAGAAACCTGGATGCCAGGCTCTGAGTACTGTATCTAGGGAAGATTTGAAGTAGCAACAGACATTAACATAATCACTGTACTAGACAAGCATATTAGTTCACTGAACTTCTCTCTTCATTAAATTCGTAGTTCATTGCTTAGGCTTCTGACAGGGAAAGTGTGGATGTATACAGCCTACTTTTGCTAAGTGTTTTTGTGTATTGATTTTTGCCAAATAACTACTACTATTTAAAAATATTTGTTTAAGAAGTAGTTCATGTCTTTTCCAGGCTTGTTCAGATGAGTCAGTACAGACATTTTAGAGCTGTTCCCAAATTATTTCAATTGTCCACTTATGAGAAATTAAAAGTAAACCAGCAACAGAATTGCTTAAGTTTTTAAGGAATACAAATATAGAAGGCCTGAGCAGGGTGTTAGTAATTTATTTGGAATTCTGCACAACTTCTATGTGTTTTAATGAATCGATCCTTTTCTCTTTTGATATGAGGGTCTGAGCAAATCAAAGACCAAATGTGTATCTAATGATTTTATAGCACATTAGCTGTAAAATGAGATTCAGGCTATATCCCAAGATTCTGGAAAAATGCAATGAATACTTTAAAAGCAACTTGGCTGAACACTGTAGCATATGAGCTATCTTTTAAAACAATGGTATGTGAAATTTTCCTTGGGGTCTGTTTTGTGTTTTTCCTTATTTTGCAGAAGGAAAAAAATGTCATAGAAACTGCTGGGGTTTATTTTGCAAGCTTGGGACAAGAGGTACCACAGAGAATTTCAGCTGTTGCAGTCCTGGAAAACTCAAGGACTGTCTTTCAGGTTTAGGGTTTGATTTAGTGTTTGACTCTGAGATGTCTAGGATAGAGTATATGAATTATGCAACAGACAACCCTCTATATACATTTTACACTATTTAATAGTATAAAATGAAGTTTCCCTGTTTGAATTTGCATGACAAAGTCCTTCCTTTGTCTCAATGGAGACTGCAGTCTGCTTGTGGTTACAGTTCTGGATGTGTCCGATGTCAGAACGAAAAACAAGTAGTACTCTTCTTTCCTGTTCATCTATTAAAACTATGGTCTGCTGATAAAAATCAGGGAAGAGCCTGCAATGCACTGAGTTGCTTTCTTTCACTAGTCTCTTGAAGAATCTTACTTGCAGTTAACCAATATAAGGTTTAAAACAGTTTTTGTATCATGTTATAATACCTTGGCTTTACTATGTTTTCAACAAATTCTGAAACTTGAAAATAATTTGGACAGACTGGGGATCCCAAATATTCAGGTTGAATTTTAATAGCTCAATGAAGATATATATAAAATAATGTCTGGTTTTACCTATCAGACTGGTAGTTTTCTTTGTCGTCTCCAAATTAAAACAAAACAAAACAAAACAAAAACAAACCCTTCCAGAATAAAGAGAAACTGCTTGACTAAAGGTATAGGATAGGAGGTGGCAAGAACTGTGGAATATCAGCATGCAGAAGAGTAAGTCTCTTGTAGATAAAGAAAGCAACCACCATATGGGGCAGTTGTTTTCTGCAGTGAAAATACATTTCAACTGTTTTTAATTGTGAATATTCGCTGATGTTATTGCATTTACCAGCTTCTCTTTGACAGACCATAGAAACAACTCCAAGATTGATGATTTGCATCATCTCAGTCTGCTCCATTGGCATATCATAATGAACTTTACTCTGTGTGGTGCTACTTTAGATATTCAACACAACACAAACTCAAGTCTTATGCTACTTGTTGTGTTTGCTTTAAGATATGAGATTGTTTTAGCACCATGATTCTTGAATATAATTCTTTACATTGACATTAGGTTTTGTTTTTTCTTTAGATTTTTTGCCTTTGCAGATTTCAGCCTTTTGATTTCATATTTCTAAGTTTTATTCCACACTTAAAAAGGCAAAGTTTTTTAGCCACTTTTATTAAGAAAATGGGCCAGATGTCACCTACTGTCTATCTTTGCCTGTCCCTCCTAATAATGTGGGTACATGAGTCAATTGCAACCTAATATAAGAAAGGGAAGTGTGAAGTTATAAAAATGTAGAGAAAATAGCTTTCTGAATACAGTTGATCTTTTTCCTTCGGTGTGAGAAACATGTTTGTAGTGATCTGACACTTACTTAGACATCAGCAGATCCTTGTGGGATCTTGGGGATTTAAATGGAGATCTAAATCCACAAGAAGACAATTCTCATTGATCCTTCTGAAAACCAAAATAAAATCTTCCAGTGTTTATTTCCCTTATGTTGTGGAGTTTTTTTATTTTGGGCTTCAGGTGAAAGCTTAATGTGACTGCCATCACAGACCGAAAGTCCCTGTTGTCATTTATAATATAAATATTGATAGTAGGTGGCAAACGACTCCATGGTAGATAAAAAGGTGCACATGAAGCTAGAAATCCCATTGATGTCCCAATGGAATTCTGGGCATTTACCATGCACCCGGTCTTTGAGCTCAATCTCATGAGCCTCCAGGTCTGATGGATGTAAGTTTTCAGCAAATGAGAAGATAAATAGGAAATTGCATGAGACACAAACATGACTACAAATCATTTGTGGGGGAGGTGAAGGAGTTGAGAGATATCCTGAAGTGGTGGCTGTCAAGAAGGTCAGCACAGGGAGGATTAAAGAGGAATACCAAAGTTATTAAATGCTGACATAGGATAATGGTCTCCCACTGGCATATCAATGTGGAGATATTTGTGGGTAATTAATGTCAAAGCCAGGCAGAGATGTTTGTGTTTGAAGGAGATATTGATCCCCTGGCACAGTACCAGCATATAATGACTCTATTTCCCTTATACCAATTGATTGGGGCACTATCAATTATTTTATCTGATGGATGTTGGTGCAATAGATTGACAGTTGGTTGCTATAACATTATTGAGTTTCTTGGTATAACATTGATCACTTCAGTTGGTTTATACTTCCTCTAGATCATAGCCAACCATGGAGTGTCACTTATAAAATATGCAGTTTTATTTTGTGAAGATTTAAGTAACAATTCTAGGAAAAAAGAAAATGTGTCTGAACACTTGATGGCAGGAAACACTTGTGTCACTAGAACTTCCTCATTTTTGTTTCTATTTCTATGTAGAGGAACATAAAAGATGAAGTTTCACCCTTGCATTTGGTGCAATGCAGAGGAAACTGTGGATTCGCTTAGGAAAAGCAGAGTCCAGCCTAACTTGAATCTGTAGAAAATTTGTGACAATAGGGTCACGGGAGTCCAACACCCTTGTAAATCTGAACTGCCAAAATGATTGATGAGAACTCTTCCAAATACAACACTAAGCCTGAGCAACACTAGATAAAGTTAAGTCTGGAAGAACTGACCTGTCAGCCACTCGTCTTTGATGGGCACATACAAGTTGAACTCTATTTAGGTTTTGCAGATTGTCCTCCTGAGCTCATCAGGAGATGGATGGGCTTTTAAGGAGATGTGAAGTACATCAGGCTTTTTCCCGTCAGAAGTACACCTTCTGGAAATGAGAGCTAGAGACCAGGTCTCCCACTTAGATGCTTGTGACAGATCCTGAATATACAGGTATTTTGGGAGGTTTTCTTGTGGTGTTTCTTTTGTTTGTTTATTTGTTTAGTATGAGGGGATTTTTGTTTGTTTTTTATATGGTAGGTGTACTTTTGGAAGGCTTCTAGGCCATGTCAACCTGTGATAAATAAGGTCTTCACACAACTCAAGCTTATGGCTACATATTGGCAAATTACCTTCATCAGCTTTTGTATTGTTTCTTTTTCTCAGACACAGGCTGGGCCAGTCACACACTGTGGTCAGTCTCCCCCATCCTTTCTTCCATCACGGAGCCTGTTGGGCTCTTTCTAATGCTCCTCCCTCTTGGGTTGTTCAGAAAAAAACCACCACCACTGAAAAGAAAAAACACAAAAACCAGGCAACAAACAAAAACCCCAGTCCAGCAACAACAACATGAGTAGTCTTAAGCAGATAATATGTATGTTATGTGGATCAATAAAAGGGGTGATTTATGCTCAGGGAAATCTCCTTTGCTTCCCCCCTCCCGAAATCAATCAAAAAGTTGTGAAAAATTTGAGAAAAGAAAAATTAGATCAATATTCTTTTAGATATACATATATATATAATAGAAAAAAAGTAATGGAAAATTTAAAAGTAAATTACCAGATCTACGGAGATCATAGCCTGGGATGTTCTCAGAAGTTATTCTTTAATCTTCTTTCATGTGTTAACTAAGATACTACTTACTGAGTCTGTATATAATTCCATCCTTTCCCTGCAGACCAGATCATGGAACTTCCCATGCATCAGTTTTAGCAAAAGTTTCTCCTCCATATGAATAAGTGAATCCTAAATCTAAGCCTGTATAATTTCACTTGGATTGTTACCAATTAGTCCTACACATTTAAGAAAGACCTCCAAAAGTACTATAATAAATGCAGGGCTCAAAATATAACCAACTGCTGTCTGTGCAAGAGTGCTTTATCTTCCTTAAACTTTATAACAGACTTAATCAAAACTCAATATACAGAGGGGAAACAAGCCAGCACACGATGCAAAGTATCAATGCTGTTCTTCAAACCCTGTTGCCAAAGACTTCCTGACACTCGTCTATTTCAATATATGTATAATAACAAGGTTTTTATGTGAATAGACTTTTTGACTTTAGATACTTGCTCTTCAAATTAATTAGAAGACATTGCTGTGGAAATGTTTGGAAGATACACTCTGTCTTGAGATAGATTAATGCTAGTACAGCAGGAGAAGAATTTCTCACCTTCCCGTTGCCTTGTTTTATCACTAAAATAGTTTGTTTTGATGTTTCAGGTCCCTGACCACAAGTGCCTAAACATGCCATGTGGTGTTTCTTCTTTTTAACTGTGTCATATAATGCTCTACCTTTTCCTGTGAATAATTCTGTTGTGCCTGCTGGTAGAGCAGTATAATTTTTGGTTTTTTTCAATCTCTTAGGCAGAAGTGTTTGAGTCATAAGAATGGCTTATATCCAGTAAATACACAAATAACTATTTTCTAAAGTGGAGGAAGAAAGTTTAAAAAAAAAAAGCAACCAAACACATACACATACACACACACACATACCACCTCCCTCTAACTGCTTCCTTGATCCACCCCCATTAAATTCCCACTAGAAAATCTGTGCTCAGGACTCTCTGGGTTTCTTTTTGTTCCTGTTTAATGTTGTGTTTATTAGTGGTGGCTAAGCACAAGTATTCTTTCACATGACTTGGACAGTACTTGGGCTACTTTAATGAAAAACCACCCCTCATATGTGCCAGTGCTGCTGCACTTTTGAACCAGACCAACCAACTGCTTCCTGTACTCCCATAGGATCTAAGGGAGTTTGACCTGCACATAACCTGCACTTTCTCTTTTGGCTGTGATAGCAGCTGACTGTCACAAAACGTTACCTGTTACCCATTGCTGCCTTCAGAGCACTTGCAAAATTGTTCAGCATGGGGAAAGTGAAGGTTTGTAGTCAGTGAACAATATATTCATAGCACAATTAAAGAATCTTGTTTGTGGCAGATTCAGTACTAGATGTGGCAGCACCATCATTATGGGGTACATGGCTGGGGTTAACATTTCCCTGCATTTATGTAATTTAGGGATATACTAAAAAATAAAGCAACAACTTTCAAAAACTGGTGTTTAAATGCGAGGTGACTATTAAGACTCTCTGTGATGATTTATCAGAGAGATAACATCTTTAAATGGAAAATATCAGTCATTACTATTTAGTAATAGTGAGTAATCTATTTAATAAGAACTCTTGTGCCTCATTTCTGTCTGCATGTTCTTTTTTCTGTCAGTGGGAGTCTAAGGTGGAGCTGACTTTAACACCATCTTGCTGGAGCATTGAAGAGCTGATTTGTTAGAACAGCTGAGTACTCTGCCTCCCATCAAGACTGATTTGAATGATGAGTGCCCAGGACAAAGTGCTTTCTGAGATACCAGTAGATTTACCATGACAAGTGATATGTATTAGACCCTCTGAACAATCCCTCTCAGAGGAAGAAAGGAAATGTTAACCCTATTCTGTACTCAAAGAGACTGAGTTGCAGTGCACAATTCTTATCTTAGAGAGAAAAACTTGAATCAGTTTAGTCCCAGTTGATATATTCTGGTCCACAGCTGATGAGCAAAACCTACTGAAGATGATGCTATTTTTAGTCTACCTCTACATTGCAGAGGAGGTGTGAGCTTTGTTCCAAAAGTCTAGAGGGTATTGTAGTGTTTACCTGAAATTCCAGACACTTCAACTAAAAGCACAAAGTTAGAAAATCTTAATATACTGACACTTTCAAAGGTGATCACGTGAGAAAAGTGGTTGAAACTGAGAAAGGAGAAAAAGTAAGTGCAGTATTTGTAATAGTTACGAAACTGTCAGAAAAAATGTGTGAGTACAGGGCAGATTCCGTAGTTTATTTTCCATTTTTGTACATTTAATAGTGCACACAATTATTGTTCATTAAGATGACAATGTCATAACGATTGTTCAAATGTTCTGAATTGTCCCTGAGTTTCCTAATGCTTACTGTGACTGATGATGTAACACCATCATTAGTGCCGTTTAGTTTCCAGTAAAGTATTACAAAGGTTTAAATAAAAAGGATTTCTGGCAGGATGAGCAACTTCTTTTTCTTGAAATGTAGAATTTTTTTCTTGTATACATTTTATGGTCAGTACATTTTCTTACTATAGATTCAGTAAATAAACATGAGTCAAATTAAGGCAGAGCAAATGTATGCAGCCGTTCCATAACACCCAGGCACCAAGGGGTAGCTGGCCTGGGTTTAATGGTGTAAATGCAGAAAACAGCACTACTGCAGAAGTGAAAATGAGGGGTTAGAACTGGATCACTGGAGGCAGACACAACATATATTCCCATTCATGGATTTATTGAACTACATCCTTATACTAATTACTGTTTTTTTCATGCATGCGAGGGTTCAAAACCTTTTCATTTCCAGTCTAAATATATTCAGAAATAGTTTAAATCTGTAAATCTTTGTGCCAGATTTGTTCTGTATTTAACAGGTCTTTTCTTTCTGTTTTCCTCCTCTCCCCCATGTATTTATATTATTTCATTTCAGCTTTCATCCTGCTAAATTAAACCAACATAGACATTTCATTACATTTCAATGCCATTCTCCACTTGTTGAGCATTTTAGGAGCCCTTCTTTCCATGTTCTTATTTAAATGCCTATATCTTGCATATGGGTGCCCAGAATTGCAGGTGTTATTCCAGTTTGCCTATTACCAATGCTCTGTATCACATAATTTCTATACTTCACTACCTGTGCTAGAAATTTCTCACTGATTGTGTTTTAGGATTACTGTCACTTTTCTTAGGACTTGTGTCATAATGATGGCTCTGTATACAAATTATCTTTTCTTCTACTCCTTTTTTTGCAACTGATGAGTCTCAGATTAGAGCAGAAATCCTTTGTATTACTCAAAATCTTTTCAGTGCAATGCCATTCTGGTTTCTCTGGGTCTCAAAGTCATTCGTTTATGATACTCTGATCTTCTTTTATGATACCATAAGCAGCGCCACCAGTTTTGGGTTCCAGCAAATTTTGTAGAGGTGCTCTTAGATTTTTGTGCGAAAGTCATTAACAAAAATCTGGAGTCTGAGACTGACTTTTTTGAAATTCTAGCAGTACTGCCCTTAGCTTAATACCTCCCCTTTTCTTTTTCTCATTTTCATATGTGTTCTGCACCTCACCCACCACACTGATGCTTGTATCAAATCCTATTTTGTCCAGTTGAATTACTGATTTTCTGCCTGGCACACAGAGTTATATCAAACTGTTTTTCTTAAGACAAGTCAGATGCAGGAGAACTAAATTGTCTGCTGTGCTGATAAAGCCCACTACATTTCACCCATGAGAAACAAGAGTTATTTTGTCAAAGATTAGATGAATCAGACTTGATCCCTTCCTGATAAAGCTGTGCAATATTTATTCCTATTCTATTCTATATTCACCTCAATATGTTCTTACCTTCAAAATTTGTTTTGAAGCTGTGCTTACTATAGAGATCAGCCATGACAATAACCAATTTCACCTTTCCCTCCTCTCTTTGTTAAGTATAAGCCTTGTGTTTGCTTTTGTATTCTTCTTGCATGACAAAGTTATTAAAAATCTGCCTTGCTTGCAAGGCCTCCTTAGGACGCAGGGAATGGACTTCATGAGAGAAAGGGTGTTTTATGGTGAAGGAAGGGGCAGGATTTAAGAAAGGGAATGTTTAATATAAATCAGATTCTCTTGCAAATTATTTAGCAGTAAGTTTGGCACATAATTGGGTTACCTTCATGTGGGTAGCTGTGAAAACCTAGGTTTCTGTGAGACCTGAAGCCTTCATGAGGGCATGAAGGAACGGTGGCTATTTACAAGTTTAAACACCAAACTGGACAGAACTGTCGATATGACAGGAGCAAGGCTCCCTGCTGCCCATTCTCTGGGCCCAGGGGAGGCCAGGCCGGGCACCAAGGCAGGGCTGTGGCACAGAAACGTGGCACGGCCTGGGTGGCTTTATGTCCTCAACCACGCGTCCGAGTTGCTCCTTCTGGGAGGTGGCAGAAATCCCTTTGCTGGTGTGGGCATCCGCTGGAGCATGGCAAGGGAGAGCAGCTTCAGCTGGAATGACATTTGTGCTGTCAAAACCCACTGATAGCTTGGACTTACATCTTAAAAACCTTAACTGTGCTGGTTTTACTATCAAAGAAATTTTCCTCCTGTCATTCAGGCATGAGAAGAAAAACAAGAAGTCTGTATGTTTTAACTTCCTGTTAAATCTCCTAGGGAAAAGTGGAACCCCTTGCACTGCATTGTCTGAGGAGCTGTTGACCTCTGAAATATAAATGGGTAACACAAGAAGAAACCAGTTGAGTCTGTTTTGAAATGGTTCCAGTTTAAGCTGGAACTCATCTGCTGTACTGTGGCAGTGGGAGTGGGATTGGTGCTAATGCTACGTTAGGGCAGCAAGAGGCAGAAATCTGTAAGAAAAGAGAAATTATGTGCTCGGACCCTGTGACAGCCAGACACACACAGATACATGGAGCAGCATGGCTGCAAGTTTTCTTCAGCAGGAGCAGAAATATTTGCAATGACCAGGTTTTAGTTCTCCAGGCTCAACAACTTGCAGCTGGGGACAGACCGTTCCCTTTTCTGTTGAGCCATTCTGCTGAGCTGCCAAGAGCAATGAACTTTCTAAGTTTGTGCCAGTCTGTGCTCAAGAGATATTTCCAGATATTGAACCAGGTTGGGTTCCAGTTTAAAAATAATCCAAATGTAATCCCTAAACCAAAACCACAGAGGTTTAGAATTCAATTCTGTCCAGGCTCTCTATAAATCCTTGCTGGGAAAACCTCCTGGCTGCTGAATTTTAATCTAACAGGAAAAGTTTTTACTACTTTTCACAAGTTTAAATGGGAAGGAGTTGACACTTACTTTTCTGAAAACATCAGTCTGGTGCTTCTTTTGCCTTACTAATTTTGAAACCAACCTATCTAACCTGTACTATTGGCAATGGAGAAGTTTAGCTATTTCTTAAAAAAACCATTAGAAATCTCAATTGTTTCTTAATGGTTGGTTTGCAAATGTTATTTCTGTAACTTATCACTGTAGATTGGGGAGCAGATGTATTCCTTCACAGTTTTTTAATAGATGCTAATAACCTGTACATAGAGATGTACATAGATGTCTCAGATTCAGTCAAGGAAAAATTGAAAATGCTTCCTTAGGGCATGATAGTAATTTTTTTTCAGATGAGTATACATTGTTTAGCTGATGTTATGAATGAGTTTATTTTAATAAAAGTGAGGGTAATGCACTTGCCTCATATGCAATGTCTCTTGAGACATGAGTGGGATAATGCTTTGAAAAAAACCAGCCAAGCAATAATCCTAAATTTTCAGAACTAATTTTAAACTGAAATACAGAAACAAAGAGAGGTCTTGTATATACAAAATGACTTTCATTTTTCCTGTCTGAAATTGCTAAGTGTCAGCAATGGGAGTAATAAGAGTGAATTTCTAAGAAGGTTAGCTTAGATCCTTTTTCAAAAACAGCCATAGTCCAACAGAGACATTTCAGCTGAAGGCTTTTGCCTGCTTCTTTTTTGTTTGTTTGTTTGTTCTGAGAAATCATTATTTTCATCTTTCTATATCTCTGCTCTGTGATCCTCATGCATACAGATATATTTCTGGAGTGAGTGATACTACACTTCAGAAAATAACACCCTCAAGGAAAAATTAAGCAATTACTCTTGGCCAGTATGGAGTGAAGTGATTGAAAAGTTATAAACATATTCAGGAACCTCAAGGCATGATGTAAAAATTTCTTTATTCAATTCTTGTAGTCAACAAGGACAAAATGAAGAATGGATTTACCATACAAAAGAGAAAATATATATCAAATAACAATGACAACAGCAAAACTAGAGATTAGACAAGTAATGGAACAAGCTGCCAGGGAATACTGTGCTGTTATTAACACTAGAGACATTATACTGTAGACCAGATTTTGTCCTTATTGTCCTGATTCAGATACTTTAAAAAGATGTGACCTCGGCTAGTCTTAATGTGTTGTCTGGGCCTCTTTCCTCTCCCAGTCTCCCATGCATTTACTTCATTTGTACTCCAGGGCTTTTTATCTCCCAGCAGCATGAGGAGAGAATCTTCGCTACTTCATTTATCCTGAACTAGGTGATTCTCTAAGCTTCTTTAGAAACTATAAATTTTTGAGTTATAATGAATTTTATCTTTTCATATACAATGCAAAAGCCCTAGGATATAGGGCAGGTATTAATTTTAAAATGTTTGCACTCTTTAAAATACCTTTAAGCAAGCGACCTGTTTTCCAGACTGAGATGCAATGTTTTAACATAGTATTTTTTTTATGATGGTATGACTGAAATGCTGGTTTAATGTTTCAGGCTATAAAGAAGAGCAATAACATAAAGTAGGGCAATATTACAGCCTAATTAAACATTTCTAGACCATAACTTTTGATGACAGTAGTTCTACCTATCCAAAACTATTCTCTGTCAGCTGTAGGATCGTACAGCTTAGTTCATATTGGTCTATGAAGTGAAAAACTCCAGTGGAGTAACTTATGAGCAGAATGTGCCACTTGGAAATGTGTTCTTTAAATAGCTTCTCTGGTTAAGCCTGTGGCCTAATTAACTTGATTTTCCATTTGCCTTTCAAGAGGTTAAGTTTGACATTTGAAGAATTAGTGTTAACTACTGTCCTTCTAGAGGTTGATTAATGTTCACAAAGCCATTTGAAGATGCTTGGCACTTAGTGTGTTATGGTGATGATCTTGTGTAAGTACACTAACAAGCACTGAGGTTCAATGTTTTCTGAGCAGCTTGCACCCTGCCATATCACTGTTTTCCGGTTTTGTGAGTAGCAATTACTCAGTTTGGTCTGTGTTAGAAGAGTATGCTTCAGCAGTTTTATTTTTGTTCTGTCAGTCTGACTTTGGGACTCTAGCCCAGAGAGTTAAAAACATAATTTACAGATTAAGAAAATTTGCAGGGGGAGAAAATAATTTAGGTGGTTGCAGTTAGATAAGTTAGGTGCAGTTTTCACCATGAGTTAATGACCTTTGCCTCAGCAAGTCCATCTGGGTTCCTGGAATGACTGGGAGTGGGAAGATTTGCCCACAGATTTCCTCACAGATCACCATGTTGTCACTGCCATGCTTAGAGCTGCTGGTTGCCTGTGGCAGACGAAGAATGGAATAGAGAGTGGGCTGTAGACATGCTAGGGAGTGTTCCCAGCCTGGGGCATATTGCACAGGATTTTGCCTGTGCAGCGTTGTATCCAGTGGCCAATTTCTTCTTTCTCACATTTTATTTTCACAAAGTAGGGGGAAAAAGATGTTATTTGGTAATTTAGTGCATGCATGTATAAATATGCATATGCATATTTTAAAGGAGGTACAGGAGTTGGAGAAGAGAAGGGAGGAGAGGTGTTACTGTTAAGGTGGATTGTCCTGTGTGGAGATGTAGTAGTGATGGCACTGCACATATTTTCAAAGAAGTCAAGGACAGATACTAGGTGTGCATCTCCTGATTCTTGAGCAAGCAATGTAGTTTCACCATAGCCCAGAATGGATCTGACATGAAAGATGAGGTGCCATTGCTCTAGGATGTGTGATACTGTGAACTCCCTCACCTTAATCACAATTTTTTTAAAATTTATATTGATGTAATTTCTTCCTATGCCTCAGTCTGGAGGATATTTTTGGCATTTTGAGTATATCTGGGATTGATTCAAAGCAAGTGGTTGAATTTAGAATGCTTTTGTACTGTTCCATTTTCTGTGATGGCAAAGGAACTGGGTGAGTTTAGCTCACTTTCTAGGTAACTGGACCTTTGCTCTCACAGCGTTTACAGTTTGGAAGCTGCCGTGGCTGGGAAGGCAGAGGTATCAGGCAGCCAGCCTGTCTCATCCCCACCATGGGGGCACTGAAGGCAGCCTAACAGCCTGTCATAAAAGTGCAGCAGAGGAGGCATCTCATATACAGACACCTCTGATGGTGAGTACAGATGGTTTGTGCCAGGTCTGCATGGGTAATTCAGTTGCAATCTTTTTTTCTAATATAGGAATGCCTTGGAAGCAGGAAAAAGATTATTTTCCTTCCTGACTTTACTGTTGGTTTGTTGGCTTCTCCATCTGCTCCTTTGGTTTTTATCATTGTAGTCGTCCTGCTGTCACTCACTTGGAAGACCCAATACCCCAAAAAATATATTCTTTACTGTAGTTTTCTCGCACAATGAACACATAGTTTCTTTACAGTGTAATCCTGAAGATCTGATTTTAATGAGGAGGTCCATGTCTGGAAACAGGGAATGGGACCTGTTCAGGTAGAGAGGGGGAACATTAAAAATCCGTAGACATCCCAGGTTACTGTTTGCAGTGTTTTTCCTGAAGGTTGTCATAGGCTCCTTTAAGTTTTGCTTACATATGGAGCCTTAGCCAGCCTACTTAAGGCAGAATTAATTTTCAGTGACAGTTTTTCTCTTGTGAATCAAAACAGTATGGCCTGTATTTCAAATGGTAACCAGAGTATATTCTTGATGAAGTATCTCACAGAAGGTCTTTGGAGAGGCATGAGTTATGACCCGTAATACAGTCTGTGTAACTTCCTAATAAAGAAAATGAATAATTAGAGGTAAGCATTTGCTTTTTAGCAAGAATCCCTTCAGGAGGAGAAGCAATAAGCTGGTGCGCTCTAAACCAGTCAGAGTCAGACATGAAAAGTCAGCAATTCTGCCATGAAAGGCAGTTTCTCATTGTAATGTTTGTGGGAGGTGACACCAAGGAGATGAATGAGCAGAGGCAGAGCAAGTGCCTGCTTCTTCTACACCCAGGAACTTCTGACCCCAGCCCTTAAAGTTCTATGTCTGAGGTGCTGCAACAGTTATTAGAAAATGTGCCAGAATGGGGCATTTAGCAATAAACTTTGCCAATGGGTCCCGTAGGGCTAAAAAGGGTGGTTGCACAGGGTAAGTGATTGCCTTTATGCTGCTCTTTATAAATGCTGCATATGCCCCATTGCCACTAGCATTCTTCCTGATGTGTCTGGAGATGAGATTAAGTCTAGTTTCTCTGAGGGCTTAGGACAGAAAGGGTGCAACAGGTAAAGGAACAGGGCATCAACATGGAACAGATGTGAGAAGGGGCTTCCTATGATAGGTCTGAGCTTAGCTGGCCTTCCGTCAGTGCCACTTCCTGTGTCTGCTGGATTTCAAGAAGACAATGTGTGGGTCTAGAAACTGTCAGAAATGCTTTATATATGGTGGTTTGGTTGGTGTTTCTTGAGCTTTCATGTAGCCGTGATTACCTTGTGTGCTTTACAAGATGTCAGGAACCTGACAGAGAAGCAGAGTTAACATTTGTAAGAAGGTTTTGTATAATATGTTTATTTGTTAAACAACCTTCTGTAGATTCTTCTTGATATGTCTACTTCCCTCTTATTCTTAATGTTTGCTAAAAGTGACCATAAAGACTTTGTAGGCCCTAGGCAAATTCAACACGGTAATCAACTAACATTCTGATAATCTTAAGGGTCTTTTCCAACCTGATAACTCTATGATTATATATTGTTGTTCAGGGATACTGTAAATATGCCAGAGCATAATTAGAGATCAGTGCTTGCAGACCTATGTCCTTTTCTTCCCAAGACTATTTTTTTATATGATGAATACAAGCCCTTGCTTTTTCCTAAGATTTCCACTCTCAAGGAGTTTTCTCCTAGAAGTGCATGACTAATTCATATGAAGTGCTCCCTCACTTCTGAAAATTATATTCCAATTTATTCATCAAGTTTTAAAACTATTTTTTTATTATTATTGATTACTGCTTTTTTTTATTACTGGAAGTAGTTGAAGAATAAGAGGGAAGCAGAGCCCTTTCCTGTTGCCCAGCAGTGTACTGTGACAGATTGCAGAGGCAGTTCAGATTTATTTATAATTGGCACCTGTTTTGTCACAAACAAAAATAGGCTGCTCTTGAATGAGATGGGGAACTCTTATCAGCACGATACCGACTCTTTGTAATCTTTCTCGTTTCCTAGTTGCATATAAAGCGCCTTTTTATTAATTCTTCTCTTTGTACTTTGGCTTTCTGTTTGCATTTCTAAACCACAGTGTTCAGTCTTCAGGTCTGTTCTAGGCAGAAGAGGTGCAATGATGTCTCTGTATTTACTGAGAGTTGCAAAGGAAGTTGTCTTGACAAAGTCAGCTTGCCTGTGTGGACACCACTGGCTCCATTGGTTTCTTTCTGTTCACCATCAGCTCTGGATGTGGCAGGGTGAGCCTTCTTATTGCCACCTCTGGATGGCTGGATCTGTTGGTAGTGATGAGAGAGGGGTTTTATTGACTTGTGCTGCAATAGTCAGGGTTCTTCCTTCACCACTTTTATTTGGGAGAGTGGGAGAGGTGGATTTTTAAAGAGTGACTCCCTTATTTAATGATATATTGAGGAGAGGATATGCTTTTCTGACATAGCAGCAGTCACCTTTAAAGCAAATCTGGGGAAGTTAGTGAAGAGCTCGGGGCTGCATATGCCATGAATATCCTTAGTCCTGAAGCTTCATGGAATCCTTGTTTTTCATTGCATATTAAAATTTATTCTCAGCCTTGAGAAAGCTTGCAGACCCTAGGATGCCTTTTATGTGTGCTTTTATTTCCAGTTTCCCTCTACAGCTCCATTATATATCTCACAGGTTCAGGCAATGGTATTGCCTTATGTTCTTAGGAGTTTGAGTTGATGGGTTTTGCTGCATGCTTGGCAATTTCTTATAGTTTCTATTCCGACCAAATATGTGATCAGGTAAAGTAAAATGTTGAAGCTCTCTCGTAGCCCTGTGTTGCTAGGCAATTTTGGTGGCTTTTGTTCTAATACCAGTTGAGTCTTCTAAAAAGAACTGTTCCCTAGGCAAGAAAATTGCACAATTGGCAGCAATATTACTACTTCATTACTGCACTGCCATTGCCAGTGACCTTCCTTCCTTTAAATTACACTGTTTTCCTATCACGTGCCAGAAGGGTAGCCAAAGGTTCAAATTATTGCCGACAGACCACAGGGATCAGCAGTATAGAAAACTTGGCAATCACTGTATTTCTGCAGTATTGGGTGCTCTTTTTCTTACATATTCTTGTGCTGCTGAGAGAATTTTTGGTAACGTATATAAAAATGGTCACGGCAGTAGTTATTTTTACTGTATTGTATCTTCAGGGAGAAGCAGAAATTACAGTGCTTCTCCTCCCGAGAGCTAGTGAGAATTAGTTGCTCTTTGATTCTTGTGTTATTGGCAAATAATAATCCCAGAGGAGGCCATGCCAAGTGGAGATGATATTTCCAAGGTCCATATCGCACCCTTCATTTGTGGATCTTGCTGCACTTCTGAAAGTGCAGTGGTTCTTTCCACCCTCCTCCTCTCTGACGAAATATTATCATCTCCATTCTGTGAAATCAAGAAAACAACTGAAGGGATAAATGACTCACACTGAATTAAGCAGCAGCTCAGGAAGAGAAAGCGCAGCTCTCTTTGAAAATTGGATCACGTCGCTCCCAGGTACCTTTCAGAGAGGGAGATGTTTTTGAACCCCTTTCTCCCTGGGACACTGCAGAACAGTTTCCCAGGGTTCTGCATCACTGCTTCCCTCACCTCAGAATTGTACCGATGCAATTCAGGATGCTTCTCTTGCTGAGTTTCAGGGTGCACAGGATCTGTTAATACCATCCCCCAGCTCAGGGGCTGACTCCTCACCACAGGTGCCTGTCTGCCTCTCTGTGTGACAGCGTTTTTGCCAGGTGACCATGTTTAGATGGCTGACTGAATAATATGATTGATTTAAGCTGACTGCCTGCTCTTGAAATATTTGAGAATGCACAGCAACCTTATCACTTTTATTTATTACCTACTTAGTCAGGTCTATTCAAGTTCTATTTTGTCGACTGATTGTACATGGCTGACATCCTTGAATGATGTGTCTCATTTGTGATTGTCTTTCATACGTGTTCCCAATTTCATGGGTCCAAGCCTTAAATTTACAGAAAAATGACTTTTTAAATCACCTCAACTTGATCCCCCAAAGCATCATGAAAGGATTTTGTAAATAATGGGTTGGGTGGCTCCTAATTTCAAACATTCCCTTCAAGATAGATATGGCTTTCATACCAGTACAACCTTTTTCATTTATTGAATTCAAGAACTTCACAAGGGAGGTCAGAATGACCACATGCCATTTTAAAAACGCAGTGGGGGATGAGCCGTGTCAACACAGCAGTTTAGCAGAGTCAGAAAGCAAGCAGAGTTTTCTTAAGATAAGGGCAGTACCTCACCTACAGAGTGTATTACTGTGTCTCTGCCTGCTGCTTTAGCTTTGGTGGCAGGGAGATCTTATCCCTGTGTTACTCCCAAGTATTCCGTAAAACAATCCAAGATAAAAAATTGTATTAATCTTTTCCTTCCCTTCCAAGTGGAAATTAGTTACAGATATCTACGTGTGGTCTACTTTTCAATGTGGGGGGAAAATGTAATGAGCCCATACAGCAATCAGCCAGTTTCTGCTGTACTGGTGACCTTTTGTTCATACTGTTTTGGACAGTGAGGTGACACAGCAGCCTGCTGTCTGGTCTGATGCACTGTTCCTTTCCTGGAGTCTGTCTTGCATGGAGAAATCCCTGTTGTCCATTTTCAGTTCCCCACAGTTAACTTTGAAATTTAAATCTCTGCTGTACTTCAAGCAAAACACTTATTGAAACATCATCACATCATCTGTACTCTTTCAAGACAGGCTTATGCAAATATGCAAATACCTAACTGTTCTTGACACAGCTAAAAGAAATTCAACCCTGATGATCTTCTGCCTCCTGGGAAAGTAAGTTTAGTGATGGGGTACAAAATGGAGGTACAACTCTTATTCTTTCTCCCTTTTCTTTTTCCCCCTATTGTTTTTTACTAATCTGCAGAGGAACAATGTAATGTGTCAAATCTGTTTACTCCTCAGACAGTCTGGGATGCTTGAATGTCTTTATTGTAATTTAGAAAACAACTGACAGACAAAATTGAGTTGGGTAGACACTAAAAATACACACTGTAGGAATCACATAAACTGCCAGGTACAAATTAGCTCTTTTTTTGCCAGTACAATTTCTGATGAGAAATGAACTAAGCTTCTTCCTCGAAGTTCCAGCTGTAGATCAGTTAGAAACTTGAAGGACTATTTGTATTCTGAGAGGTGACATATTGATCTACAGTTCCAAGAGTTGTGCCAAGAATGGAAAATCAACAAGATCTTTACCTGATTTATGTAGGCCAGACATCTGTGGCTTGCCTTCCGAAGGTGATCTCTCAGAGGCGTAATTAAAACTTGATGGTGAATAATCATGATGATTTGTGTCCCCACATTGCAGCCCTGTGGATGTTTTTATGTGGTTGTAAATGTGGTTGGTCCCTGCTTGTGAAAATGGTGGTTAGAGGGCTGGGCTCAAGGGCTGGAATATTGCACGCAGTTCTTTTGCAGAATGTCTCCAAATTTTTCTAAGACTGGACTTCTGTTTCAGTTTAGAACTAGTCAAATTGTTAGTGAAAAAATATATTCAAGAAGTTTTTATTTAGTAAAACTGAGCAGCCTCTAAATTTGCTCTCTCTGCAGAGAGAGGCAGTGCTCTGATACTGGAGATGCTGACTTGGGGCTGCAGAGAGTGGGCAAAGACAGAAGTTTGTAACTCAGTCTTATTTAGGTCCCAACAAAATAGCAACAACTGCATCACCTTTCCCTTCATCATCATCTCACCTGTCAAAAGGAGAAGGAAAGTTTTGGGTCAATGTTTATCCTTCATTAGATATTTAAACACTTTGAGCAGGACATAGATTTAACTAGAGCTAGAGCCTGAAGATTTTTCCATTGAACTCTATTATTTTGTATTAGTGTGGATAGAATTTTCGAGGCACACAAAAAACTACCACTGAAATAGACTGGATTTCTTTCTTTTCTCTGCTATCTGGCTGATGGTGGGAATTTTGAAGAGGCTGTTTATCATTTAGTTTTGAATTATTCCTAGGATTTGTTTTGTGCTTTAAGACATTCATTGTGCTTTCTAACAGGCCCAGCTTTCTCCATTTGTATCACTAAAAGTGATTTTTATTCTTTTGTTTTGAGACTGAAAAGCATAAAACACAGTACATTGCCTACTTATAAAATAAGTTGGGGAGAGCTGCCATCTCTGATTCTGCATGCAGAACAGTCAACATTGTAGATATGGTTTGGGGCTGATTATGATAAGGAGCATGAGTTAGAGCCAATGATCAATTTTCTGAGAATCCCTAGCCTTTTCATTAATTTTGATTTATTGATTTCTGTGAGCAGGAGCAATGAGAAACTCAGGCTTTGAGGAGGATCAGAAAGGCCAGTGCATGTTGAGGGTTATTGCCTTGTTTCGTGCTGTGATTTATACAGTGAAGGTACTGGCTGCATTCTTCTGCTTGGTGTTATTTTATTTCTACCCATCGTTATAGTATTTCATGACTTAAAGACAAGTGCCCTCTGAGAATCTGTTCTGTTGTGTCTGACATTATTACAGGCTGAAGGTCTGATTATTGGAAGTGCTGAGCCCTTGCAGCTCCAGTGGGATGAATGGAAGCTGAAGGTGCTCTGAAAAGCATGCCTGAGGCACTTTATTCTTTTAAAGGGATTGAGTTGTTCCTCATAAATATAGGTCCCTGCTTTGACTAATTCCCCCTTGACTGCAAATCCTTTGAAGTAAATGGAGGTTACTTGATTAGAATTAAACCTGTTCTCCAAATTTAACTCCCATCCTTACCATGTAGCTGAAGAATTTATTAGATCTTAGTAAATCTGATGTTAAAATTAAGCTTCAAACTTACAATTAAGCTTCAGAGTTTGGCTTTATAATTGGAATACTGCATGCTGGGAAAGATCAGAAAAGGCTTTTCTTTGAGGGTTCAGGTGGTTCTAAACACAATTCCTGCTCCTACGGCAGAGCTGCTGCTGCAGCAGGTGTAACTAAACACACAGAAAGAACAGGTTTGTGGCTAAAAGAGGTACCAAGATCAAGTGTCTGCAGCTGGTGCAGAGAGTCAGCCTGCTTGAGCCATTCACATCCTCCTGCACAGTCTTAATTCTAATTTCTCCAGTTCCAGTGAGAGAAAGCAAATGTCAGATTCAGCCTTGGGAAAATGTGATTTATCCCAGTGCTTGATAATTCCACTGTTCTTGCAAAGGGGGAAACTTGCCTAGGTAGTGACTGTTTGATCCTGAAGTAAGGAACGATGATGCTGCTTCGGCATATGAGTGACTGCTGGAAAAGTTCAAAAGAGCACTCGTGAAGGGGTGAAAGCTAAAGCTGAGAGATTTGGGGATTAGGTATATAAAGAAAGCTTATTCAGCTTGAGTTTTTTCTTTTTTTTTTTTAAGAACATAGATATGCAACCTACTTGAAGTGGCTGTACAAGTCATGGTAGAGTTTGAAGGTTCTTTTCAGTCCTTGGCTACAGGCCCTTCTCTACCCAGGTTGCTCAGATGTGCCCAGAGGTCACCACTGCTTCAGTCCTTAGTTTTTGAAAATTCACGCTTTGCTCAAGGAGAATCACAGCACACTCCTGCTTTTCTATTTTGGGATTGTCACTAGAGTATTCTTTGATTTTTTTTTCTTCCTTAAAGCCAGTATTTGATTAAAAATAAGGACATTTGGGGACTGGTTTTTGGTTTTGTTTGGTTGGTTTTTATTATTTCAGTCTCAGAGAAGGGATAGATTATAAAAGAACCATTGCTTTTGTTTCTGGTTGTTTTCAAAGAACAAATTTAATCAGTTATATTCTCATCTCTATGTCTGTCAACATTTTTCTTGTTACCTCTGTGATATATCCAAGTACAATATGGTAGATCATCTGCTGTGTCAGCAGAGCTTCACATTTCAGTGTGTACATTGATCTAATCCTATTTTGTGAGTGATGGGGCCTGGTGCTTGGTTCTCACCAGGCAAGATGGACCATGCTGTTAGCAGTGGAGAAGGCTGTTGTTTTGATGAGAAGACTTGTGCTTTTTCCCTTTGTCTCTCTGTCCCAGAGCGAGCAACAAAACTTTGCACAAACAAAAAGCATTGGCAGAATATTCAGGCAAACAAGTAGTTGCTTCCTCTTCTTGCTCTTGGTCTCCTAAAGTCAGGGTTTATGCTGTGTTTTGTTGTCTTTAAGACTGTAGGCCAAGGCTGGCTTTTCACAGTAGTGTTTTGACATCCTTTGCTCCAAGAACTGGGATTTCACTCAAATACACTCCTTTCTAAGTTTTGTGGCTGATTGTATTTTATGTTTATTTTTTTTAAGCTCCTGCCTGTACATGTTTTATTCCACCCCCCCTTGTTTTTCTGTTTCTAGCCAGTGAGACCTGCAACGATTTCCATCCCATGTTCTTCACCCATGACAGATCGTTTGAGGAGTTCTTCTGTATCTGCATTCAGCTTTTGAACAAGACATGGAAGGAAATGAGGGCAACTTCAGAGGACTTTAACAAGGCAAGAAAAAGGGTGGGGTGGGAATAACTGGGGCAGAATGGTGAAACAAGGCCATATATTCTTCCCTAGAGGCACAGGAATTTACTAATTCCCGTTCTGCTGAAAGCCTAGAGATTTACCTCTTTGGATGCTTTGCACATCGGAATGCCAGCATTTAGAAAGTAGTGGATAGAGGACAGGAGATGTAAAGAGGTTCATAGACCTTTTTCAGTCATGTTGCACTGCAGACTATGAGACTAAAATCCTGGCTTGAGGGGAAATTCTGCCTTTTTATGTTAGCAATATTATGCTGAAGTGCTGCAGCCTCCAAGGTTGTAAATAATGCAGAGAGAGTACCGCAGTGATAATTCTGTGCATCCCTTTCATTTCATGTGAGCACTAAAGTGATAAAATATTCAAGAGTGGACACAATCATGACAGAGTGCTGTGCAGTTTAGCCTGCTAAAACAAAAAAATCCAAAACACAACCTAAAAAAACCAAATGACAACAACAACCAACCCTGAAAACCAGTGAAATAAAAAGTGAATGAAAAAGCTCCTCAGTAAGAATTTTGGAAGCTTCAGCCAATCTCCTGACCCTCAGAAAAGCTATAAAGAACACGTCTGTCTTAGTGGTCCTTAGAGATCCAATTTTTACGTAATTTACCATGAGGCTGAACAATATCTGGCATTTTCCAAGAATGACAAACTCATGCTTTTGTGGACAGCTGTCATCCTTATCTTTGGTGGAATCCTCTGACTGGATCCTGAGCCTCTCCCTGGGAGATGTTGGTTATAGAACTGTTGGTTGGGAATGAAAAGTGAGGCTTCTCTGTGTCAGTATGTGCCTTACCAGTGCTCTGAAGTCACCAGACTCAAATGGCATGTGAGAGCTAGTAGGAATGATCATGCCTATCTTCTAATTGGAACTGTCTATTATTGAAATGGTCCCAATGTCCATTTGCTACTGCAAGAGTGAAGGTGAGTTCTTAGGTCACAGTGAGGAATAACCTCTGTTGAGTTCTTTCAGGCAGGTTAGTTGGCAGCAGTACCAGAGCCCTGGCTAAAGACAGAAAGGAAGTCCAAAATGTCTAGCATGCTGTCATAGCTAGATGACCTAGAGGCTTGTTTTTCCATGGAATTTCTGACGTGCTTCTCCTACCTAATGATCCAGGAGCTCAGAAGGAGCAATAGCAAGATAATTCATTGAACACTATGGGGTTGCTAAAATCAAGAGCTTAAAAAAGCAACTTTATAAAGACTGCTTCATAATGTGGTTGTTTTAAATAAATGTATTAACAGCTGCCTATTACTTACAGGCCTTCTGTCTCAGTAGAAGAAGGATTTGTCGACATAATTTCCCACAACTTGAGTTGAAATATTATTAGTAATCCTAGAGAATTCAGAAAAAGAATGGTTCCATTTCTGGCACCAGCTCAGGTCACCCTAAAAAAAACCCAAAGAAATTTACCTTGCAGTGTTAGGCACTGTTGTCGAGGTTCACAAAAAATCAGATAGATTTTTCTCTGATCTGACTCGTTTGCTGCTTGTGTTTTCTGTTGCTGATAATCCTGCAACTTCACCTGTCAGTTCTGCCAGGTTCAGCAAGACTGGCACTAGGTCTTACTGCATGTGTCATTGAAGATGTGGGTGATTTTTAACTCCATGGGGCAAATCTGAAATATTTGCCATTGGGCTACCTAAGTTTGTATCTGGTGATGGCACTGTGCTGAATGATCCTGAGCCCAGGATCCATGCCTGCAGAAATCACTCCTGATTTTGTAACTGTTTCTGTAAAGGGAAGGGAATGCTAAGCTCTTGCGTCTCTCATTTCTAACACTTCTCTAATTATGTTTTGCTTGTCTAAATCCTTTCTTAGAGTCATAAGGAGATTTTTGTGCTCTTATCCACTTCAAATGACATGTGGTGGTGATGTGCATTACTCAGCTGATAAGCGTCTGAAGGGATCTGCGAGTGAAGCAAACTGTGTTGTTGTGTGGGCTTGTGAAGCACTCGAGGGTTTGTGGGGGACGATATGTTATAGAGTGGTACCCAAGGTTTACCCATCTGCTTGGTGGGTGACAGCTGCCAGTGCAGCTGATGGCTTTGTCAAACTAAACACCACTATTTTTAATCCTTACCTGGTAAGAGGCTTTGGTGATCACTGAATGTTAGTATTCTGTCTGTGTCTTCCCTGCATGCTAAGGGTACCCATTTCTATGCAGCCACTTTTGAAAACTTGGCAGGCAAGGGCCACGTGGGCCCTGGGAGCATTCAGCCCATCCTTTCAGAAGTGAATGGGAAGAAAGCAGACCTCACAAGATGCAGTAATTTACTTGCTGTGAAAAAAAAAATCTTCCATCTCTTTGTGTTATTATTCTTCAGTTTCAATAACTTGATTGTCATGGTAGTGTATGAAACACCACTTTGTTACAGTTTACTATCCACCTGCCTGATGGGATCATTCTTTTTATTCCTTCCTCCATCCCTTCCTTCCCTAAAACCTCCAAAACAAAATTGGATGTTCTCAGTATATTGATTGGTAACTCTTGAGACCTGGAGACTATGCTAAAAAATCTAGACTGCTTGCTTTGATGTTTAATCATAATTGAATAAAAAGAGCTTTTTAGTTTAATTTTAAACTTTTGATTAATCAGAGTACCTTGTACATTGAGGGTCTGTAGGAGGTCTGTGTGCATATAACAGAGAATTATTTCCTCCTCTCTTTAACTGGGAAATGACAAGCACAAAAAGAGGCGAGGTGATTGAATTTCCCCTCAGGTTTTAGTGCCTGCTCTCAAGGGTCCTTTAAGCCACATATTAAAACTTCCTTTTGATGACAAAATGGCATACTGTGCCATCATGGTTCTTCAATTCACGTTGTGGAGATTCCATACAGGTTTGTTAATTTTTAAAGTTTGAAAAGAAACCAGCACTTTGCTCATGGTTGGAAGAATTTTATGGTGTTTTACTGAAACATTTATAATCTCACGCTTTATCCAGTTCTTGCTCATTAAAAGAGACAGTTTTGTCAACTCTTGCATGAGAAAAAGTCCTTTGATCTCTATGGTGATAGTATGACACTGTCAGACCTAAAATGTTTTTTTTCAGTCTCTCTATATACTAGTAGATGTCTGAATAGAATAATTCAGACAGGCAGCTAAGCTTATATTATGCTTTTGTAACATTTTAAGACATTCATAATTCATGTTTTGTGAGTTTCCTAGAGAAATTAAGATGCAGTTGTATAGATAGACATGCAAGTGGCAACAATTCCATTTGAAACCTTTTTGGTTTTATTTGAGCCTACAGATGATCAAAGGACACTTACAAGTTTCTCTACAGCCATTTGTGAGCAGACAGCATGGCTTATGGCTTTGAAAATATAATCTAGTCTCCAAGCTTTACATAGTTTTACATGTTTTATTAAAGCAGAAGAAAGCATTGTGTATTGATTTTTGGAGTCAGTGCTGACTCTAAGAAAGCTGGACTGGAGTTATCTCACACCCAGCATCTAGAAACCTTCAGCCCATTTAAATAGGTGACCTGCCCATTTAAATAGGTGACCATCAGTCAGTTTTCCCTCACACAGGGACCACCTACACTCTTCTCAGGGTTATCAGGCTCTGCTGCCACACAGATTGAGACATACTGAAATTGGTCTGGGGTTTACTGTTTATTTTTAACATGATAGTAGGTGGAATTCAAAGTACCTGCCTTACAGTAGAATTCCTCCCATGGGGCCAAATGAAAGCATACTCCCAAAGGAAAAATTTTTGTTGATCCCCATTAGGTATATGCACTTTAGTATATGCACCTGGGTTGCCTTAATGTGGATTTTCATTGTGATTGCTATCCCTTTAGTTACCTTCTTGTAAAATACACTTTTTGTTTCTTGGGGTACAAGGAGACCGCAAGCAGGACATTGTGTAGAGGACAAGATTATCCTCTTACCTCTGGTTTCCAGAGATTTCAGTCGTCTGCTTTTCATAGGTTTGAAGTTCACATGCTAATAGGAGGAAGGGTGAGCAAATGGATTATTTTAATTGCAGCCATAGCTTGTCTTATTAAACCTGAAGAACAGAATGAGCAATTTGCTAATTCTGTACCTAGTGTAGTGCCATCTTTAAAAAAGCGGTTTAAGAATAAAAATAGCTCCTTCCAGTTCCAGCATGGAAGGAAAAAGACAATTTTTTTTTTTACTTGTCTGGCAGAGTGTTGAAACTGCATTGTAGAGAATGGGCACAATGTGGCTGCTTTGATTACTATATTAATGTAGTTTCTGGTTTTTAGATGACCCAAAATGACTACTCATAACAAGATGCAGATTATCATTCCAACATAGCTAAAGTTAAATAGGAGAAGCCAAAACTGAAAAAATTGTAAGTACTGTGATATATGATGCTTGAAAACAAAATTCATTGCATTCACTAAAACTACAGGCTTGAGGAATAGGAAAGTGGGATGAGGCTGGCTAATGATGCTGCCAATGCATTTTCCTCGTTACTTAGAGATTTAGTTAATTTGCCCTCTGGACATGTGTTTGAGATTATCATACTATAAAGCATGAGCTTTTAAATATTTTGTGAAAACTTATTTTGTAATAAGAATATATAATAATATTATATAATATGGAAGAAAAAGAAAAGACTTTGTAATAAGAAAAATACTCTCAGAAACCTCAAAAAACTGGTTTCAGCATTCAGCCAGCATCCATTTCACAGGGGCAGACCTGGTATCCTGAGGAACTGCCCCTGTGGTATCTGGCTCTTTCAGGGGCACGCCCAGGTGCAGCACCAGATCCCCCTGCAGCAGGGGGGTCTGCTCAGCACGATGATGGTGCGTGTCACTGGCAGGTACACACATAACAAACTGCCTCGTGTGGCGATCAGAAGAGTAGACATTGCTCACAGCGGCAACAGATGCAAACAATAAATGCCCTACGTGAGTCCTGTAATTAAATAGCAGAGCAAACACAGAGGCATTTGATAACCACAGAAGATGTTTATGGCTCATGCTCAGACTCTGCGAACATTTTTCCTTGCTCGCTGACAAGATAACAGAAAAGGTAACCAAGCATAACATAAAAATGAAAAATGCCATTTCCTTCCTCAGTGGTGGTTTGGAAATGCCATGCCACAGGTTTCTCAGCTTCTCCAGTGTTGTCACGCTTTTGGCAGCTGTGGGGATGAATAATTGTGTAAGGCTAGGTCCAGCATATAACTAAGTGTTCAAGGACAGGCTCTTAAGAAGCAAACTTGTGTGACTGGTAGTTTGTGTGAAAAGGTGCTGTGGGCCAACACCACCATCAGATAATGTGAATTACCCGCGGGAACATATCCATCGGGGGTCATTTTGAAAGGGTCAGAGCAACAATGTGGCAGAGGAGCTGTCACCAGTGTTGCTGGGTCCACTGCAAACTGGGGAGACTCGAGGAACAGACTATACATAGATCCTGTCCAAAATGCCCCCCTGGCTTCAACCTTTCTGTCCTGATGCTAGTCCTTGCCATGGCAACTCTGTGCCTGACCTGGAAGTGGCAGGGCTTTGCCACATTAGTGCGGGAGCAGCAGGTCCCCAGCGTGCTCCAGTGATCCCCTCTAGTGGCAGCGACAATATTTTGCACTTTTCTGCTCCCTGCTGGCTTGGCCGAGCCCTGATAAACCACACTTAGCAGGAAGGAGGCAAAGGCACCCAGAGCTGATGTGCCTTGGCAGTGGAGCAGCTGCAGGGTCAAAATCAGAACCAGGATGTCTGGCCACTTGCTCCAGCCTCCTCCATCACCCTGCCACTGATGCAGTAGAAGCTTCAGCCCCAAAGTGGTTCATTCCTCTCTCTGAGCCTCTCATTTGCCCCACCCTGCTGCACAGGGGTGCTTGGAGAAGGATGGCAAATGATAGCTTCAGAAATGTGAATGGAGATAAAATAATTCAGACAAACTTGAAAGTAAAATCCTTTGGTCAGTCTGTAAGCCTGTCTATCACCTCCTTTTTAATTCAATGAAAGAAGAAAGGAAAGGGGTGATAAATAGCTCTTTGCAGATACCCTCCAAAGCATTATTGTTTTCTTATGGGTCTGAAGCAGATGAATTTAACTTCTTTTGGGAGAAGCTTTGGAAGGCTGTTCTGTTTGCATTTTACCGTTGGGAAATGCTGGGTTAGTGGAATGATTGCGCCTCTCTGTTAGCTTTATTGCACCTTCCCTTGAGAATGCTTTGTTTATATCAGTTAGGGATATTGCAAATAATTTATTCTCACATAGAATGAATTCAGTATTCCCCAGGCTGAGGCAGATTAGCACAAATTAAATCTCACATTTTCACACCTGAGGCCAATAGCACTTTATTAACTTTTATTGGAAACAGATAATTGCTATAAGTATGTTGTATTGTTAATTGCGTAATGCACACATTTATAAAAAATTTGCAGCAATTAACATTTTGCAAGTCCGCTGCATAGATTACAGAGAAAATGAGACTTTTTAATTGAAGAAATTACTCCCTTCAAATACAATAGGAATCTTTTAGAAAGCATAGTTTGGATGCAGAAGGATTGTCAGGTTTATTCCATTAACAACTTCTTCCTTAAGAATGGTCTGTTTCAAGCAGTGCAATTGAATGTGATGTAGAGAGAACCTGTTTAAGACCTTTCCCTATCATTTGGTCAGTGTTGCCTCTGTGTTTTTTGTGGCCTAGATATTCCAAATGTAGGCCTTCATCAGCTGCTCATTTAGGAATGGCTCTCTTTAGTCTTCTCCATCTCTGTGCATTTATCTCCACCTGTCAGATCTCCAAATGTGTCCCACAACACTCATCCACTGCTCCTGGCTGTAGGAACCTGAGAAGGAGTGTTTAAGATGCTGGAGATGCAGCTTCCACTTACTGAGGCATTGGTCTGTAAAAATCAGATTTAGGTATTCATACCCCAAAAGTCAGGGCTGTCAAGCTCAAAGGAACTGAAAAGCAGTATCACATTTTTAAATCTAGATGATTACCTCCCTCTTAAAATTTTTCAGTCTGAGCTAGCATTGTCAAGAATGCAAATACATTAAAAAAATTAATTTGTGAAAAGTAAGTACTTAGACTGCATAATGAAACAGTCTAACTTGCCCTTTTTCTGCACTTTGTAGCTTATGAACTATTTTTCTAGTTCAAAGTCTTTTTTCAATTAAAATAGTATCTTTTCTAATTTCTGTCTTTGCCACAAGGCTTTGAAAGTCTTTGGTAGTAGGGTCATATCTAGTTATAGATGAATGATCCTTCTCCAGTGATCACATATGCAATAATTTCATGAAGGGCATAGCCTTAAAAGGAAAAGCATTTTGAAGCTTGATTTCTGGCCATTTCTATGCCAGGATGTGTGCATCAGCAGAGAGATGGATTCTTCAAGCCAAAGGCAAGGAATGGAAAAGATGTCTCAACAAAACGCCTGTTACTTAAAACAAGAAAAAGTAAAAGAGTATTTTAGTGTAATCCATTCCTTGACCAGCAGCTTGTCCCCAGTGGTAAAAGACTCAGTTGGTTTCAGCAGTGAAATCTCTTATTTGTGGAAAACCTAGCCATCATTGGCAGGGGGGATTTCATCCCCCAGATTTCTAGTGAAGTCTGTGTGTTACTGTAGAACACATACAGGTCTGTTTAACACCCTGGAGATCATAATTTTTAAAACTGCTGGTACTTCATATTTTCAAAGCACTCTTCATTTTCATCTCTGTGGGTGCTGATCAAACCAATAAACTTCTCAGCCTTCAAAAAGATGATTGAGTGGAAAGCCTGATAACCAGAGGAAAAACACTGAGTGTAGGTTATCTGTGCTAACCGCTCTTTTTCTACTCCACAGAAATCTTTTGCACTGGAAAAACAATACCTTACTTGCATGTAGAATGTGTTAGGCGTGAAGGGAAATGATATAGCCTAATTGGAACTGTCACCAAAACAGCATATTTTGTGATATTGCCCCTCTTATTCCTGTCTAAAAGTGTGGATAATAATCAGATCCCAGGAATCACTCTTGTCTCTGTATTTTTATTTATTCTTTCTAGGATATGTTTTTGTAGTACAGTTAAATCAGAGGTGCATGGCATATGGCTTTTTGCTGCATGAATTGCTGCTGATGTGAATGTCAGTGGGCATATAATACCAGATTTTCATTTTGTGAATCACAATGCATGGAATTCAGCCTGAGAGCTCCCCAGACTACAGACCTTATTATAGGCAAATAAAAAAGGGAAGGAAGGGGGGAGAGGTGATGTCTCAGATATTTTGTTTCAGTTGAAATGAGGTTATCGTGATGAATGATGCAGCTGACAATGAGATTTTTACGGCCTCTCTTGGCATAGCAGAAGAGCTTGTATTATTGTTGGTTTGCTTTAAGTAATTGTAATCTAAATAGCACCGTGGTTGAAAAGAGCAGCAGAAATCTTTCATGTGTGTCTCGTGAGCAAAGCCAGGGTGCTTATTTGTTTTTGTCTCATCTGTCCTCGTACAAATGTCCTTCATTGTTTGCAGCTTACATCTCGCGTATTGTCTTGATTGAATATGTCAGTCACCATTAAAGAGGCGTTTGCCAGTCAGCCGCTGCCGCTGCCTGTCTCTATTTTTAGCACATGAGGTAACTGGCCAGCATCTGACAAGCTGATCCTGCTACCCGATGCACCAGTGTAAATTAAGGCTGGCTGTGATAGAGGCAGATGGCGGGGGGGGCTGCTGGAAGGCGATGGGAGAGGGAGAGGCAGAGGGAGAGGTAGAGGGAGAGGGAGAGGGCAGTATGTGGGTGCAGATGGGCTGTCCTCTCCTTTACCCACACCAGCTATCTCAATCCGTATCCACACCATGCACACTGGGCCAACACAGCTACCTGTCTCAGCTGGCTGTCTGTAGGTTACATTTATTCGGTGATCACAGGTTAAACAGGGCCTTGGTGCACTGATGTGAGCTGTCCTCAAGTTCCTGGAGACTGGATGAGAGGGAATATGGAGGAGGTGAGGGGTTTAAGCATGTGCTTTCTGAAGGAAGTGTTAGGTTTTGCTCCTCGGAGTATTTGGTCTGGAGACCACAGCAGGGGCAGTTGTTATTTGGGGAGGCGGTGAAGTTGAGACATATGAACTTGGGTTCTGCCACTTTTCCACTGAGAGCTAAATAACTTACTGGGGGATGGAAGGAGTTGTGCGTGCCTCTGAAAGTGGGAAGGCTCTTTTTTTTTTGCCCTTTCATCTCTACACTGTGGATTTGAATAGAGTGCAAAAAATCTTGTGGATTTATTGATGACAAAAACATAATTTATTGAGAAGCTCCATCCCAGTTCCTCAAGCTACCTTTATATATTCGTCATGGTAAGCAGAAAGCAAGGCCCCCAGTGATACATACGAAAGCTGAGGAATATCACCTTAGAAGCTGAGCACAGGAATGGAGAGATATTTGATACCTTTTAAGTATATTAACTCAAACACCAGGGAGAAGTGAAGGAACAAATACAAGAATACTTGAAATAGACATTTGTGTAGATGACTAAAGATCGTGCCATGTCAATTGAAGATATTCACACCATGACCATGAACTGAAATGCTCAAGAACCATCCTTGCATCAAGAATGTTGAGTCTTCTTCTAGAAGAGTGAAAGCAGAGGGAAACACTTTCCACACATACTTTGAATTTTATGGTATTTTTTTCTTTGGAGACATGTCAGTTTTCTGTCTTAGGGAAACTGACTGATCTTTGTTGAGTTGCTGATAAGAGAACACAACAGCAGCAAGAACTTAAAAATTGCAGTTCTATCCATTTTGCTTGAATAGTAAATGCTGCTTAGAACTTTTTACTGTGCTTAACCCGAACCCAAAGGAAAACACAGATCTGGTCATATCATTGTTACAATTTCAGCCTCTTCAGAAGCAATTGACCAGCCCTTAATAGTGAAAATATCACCTCTAAAGTCACCAAGTGGAAAAATGAAACCTCCTTGCTGTTGCAAAATCAGATGTGTGAGATAAAGAATGTAATCTCATAGCTGTCAAGATGTTCAGATTCCCTCCAAGAGCTCATTTCTACGGAAGCTAGGGATCTGGAAATTGTTAAAGGGCTGTTTTCTTCCCAATTATTCTATTTTTTGAACTGATTGTCATATAGCTGATCCTTCTTCTGCGTTTTAAGGCCTATATCTCATTTTTCTTAAAGCTAGTGGCTGGATGTAGCAATCTTACTGAATTTCTCTTTCTGTTTTACGTGAAGCTTCATTTAGCTTCTCTCCCTGTTCAGTACTCCAATCTCCAACAGGATTTATTCCCCCAGACTTTCTTTCTGCCTGTCCTCTTTCCTTGGATCAACGGCATGGCTCATAGCACTTCCACCTGCCTTAAGGAGGGTGTTAATGGCTTTTCTCACTTTCTGACTGGGGACACCTGCTGACTACTTTGGACACATCTCCTGTCAAGACAGCAGACAAGACCCTTTCAGGTCACAGAATATTGGAAGCCAGCTTTTGGAGCCGGGATGGGTGTTACTGGCAGCTATGTATTTTCAGCGGCAGTAGAAATCTCAGGGCCACTGTTAAAATTGTAAAGTCAAAATTACGTGCAAAGACATGCTTCTTATTCCTAAAAATTGATCCATATGGACAAAAAAAGTCTTACATCAGAAACAGTGGTATAAATACAGCATGTTAACAATGATGGCAGAGAACAGGATATTCTTTTATCTAGCCTAATTCCGCACACAGTGGGCTTCAAAGTTTAATTTGCTTAGAGAAAAGACCTGCCTCCACTGATCTGGGAGATGAACCTCAGGTAAAAGATACTGTATGTGTGCAGCTTGAAAATGGATTCAGTTGTATACACAGCCTAAATGGCTCTTTGCAGTGTAAAATCTTTAAAGTATCAGCTAAGGCAAAATCCTTAAACTGGTGGTTCTACTTGAGGAGAAAAGAAAGAATTTATCTCCCTAAAATTTATTTACCTTTGCATGGGTTAAGGGTGTTTTATTGCCTTGCTGCTTTTAAGCTCCAGAGAACAGGATGTTTCATAGCTGCTCAATTTGCTTTAGTTATTATAATTTGAAAGAGTTTCATGATTCTAATTTTCTTCTCTACACTTCTTGATTTTAGTACTAGAGTAACACTTCAGTATCTTGTATTGATTTTTGTGATGGCTAGGGTTTCGATATTAATTTCTGTGGATATTTTCTTTGATACTAAAAGCTGAGGATGGATGACTGCCAAAGCAAACTGGGGACCCAGAAAGACTAATTTCATGTTTTACAGATATCATTGTAGGTGCTTGCTTGTAGGATGGTAGCTGGGTTGAGGAGTACCATGAATCACCAGTGCACCCTCGTGTGGTGTGGGCTAACTGCACGCTGGGTTGCATTAGCTAAAGCACAGCCAGCATGGCAGAGGAAGGAAGGGATTATTTCCCCCGAGCTGGCCTAAATGAGGCAGCAACTGGAAGGCTGTGTCCAGTGTTGTGCCCTAGAAATGGGGAGGAACTGATGAAATGGAGCTAGTCCAGCAAAGGGCCACCAAGATGATTAAGGAGGATGGAGCATGTGGTGTTCAAGGGGCAGATTTGCTCATCCTGGAAAAGGCTGGGCACACAAGGGTAGATGCAGTTGTACCTTCTGTTGAACAAGAAGCTATGGAGAAGATGCACCCCCTTCTCAGAGAAAGAAGAAAGGTGAAGTTGCAATGAAGGAAACTGTTAGGATGGAAGGATAAAATACTCCCAACTGCTAATGCTGGTGCAGCACTGGAACCAATTGCAGAGAGAGATTATGGAATCTTTATCCTTGGAGAAACCCAAAACTTGCCCAGATTTGCCTTGAGGAATCCAGCTTAGGTATGAAGTTAGCTCTGCTGTGTCAGCAGGACTTGATGCCTAGAACAGTCTAGTAACCTGAATTACTTTGTAGTTTTATGTGTAAAAACTACTTTCCTATGAAGTAGCATATTTTATCCAAATAGGAAGAAATAGTAATTCATATGGTTAATCATCATTGAAACAAGCTCAGATGGACCATCAGCCAATCTCATAAATATTTTCTGATGTTAAATAAAGCACAGAAGATCCTTGTGATGGATTCTGTAGCCACTTTAACAAGTCAGGCTTTCCCCACTAATGCAGGAATTCCTTTAAAGCAGTTTTAACTTGTCTTAGCTCTGACAACTGAACTGTTATTACTCAGGGGCATTCAAGCTCCTTCAGAAATGTGATGTTGGAAGCATTTCTTCGAAATTTTCTTGCCAACATTTATGAAAGTATGTTTTACTAAATATTTAACACCGGCTGCTACTACAGCTCAGCTGACATTGTAACTTCTTTAACCACAGTAACTTGTTAGCGTATTTGAACCCTAATACTTAAAGCAGGCCCTGTGTGTAGAAGTTGCAGACCCGTGTTTGGCTACTAGTGGATTGCTTTGGGGGATGCTTGTTGTTTTGTGGTTGGCTGTGGGGTTTTTGGGGCTTTTTTTAAGTGCCTGTCCTGTACACAAATCTTTGTTTTTGCTAAAGCTCTGTTGCTCACAGGTTCTAGCTTCAGGTGCAAGCTGTCATTTCACCATACCAGGAAATTTCAGGTATTTCTTTTAAGCACAGGTTTATGACCAAAGGAAAACACCATTTAAATTGACAGAACATACAAAGGGCAAAAAAGGAGAACAGGATGGTGATGTTAAGTGATTTTTAGTAGGATAACAAGAATACATAAATGATGTCTTCCTGCATGTTGCCTGAAAAGTTCATGGTAGACATGGGAACTTAGCCCAGACCTTACTTGTCAGTGCTTTAATGACAGGACAACTATATCTCGGTTTCTTTTCTCATATCCTGATACACAATCCTGTTAGCAAGGAGAGGATTTTTTTTCCTTCCATGATGGAAGCATCTTCCACATTTAAGAAAAATATTTACCCTTTGTTTACATCCTTTAAAGGTTAAAGTAATGAAGTGGTTAGATGCAGTGTTTGCTGCACTTTTGGTGTAAATGGCTGAAATGAAAATGTGTGGCAATTTGAGACAGTAATGAGAACGATGAGGATAAACTGAAGCGATGGCATTCACACTGTCTTTTTGTGAGCAATCTCACATGCACATTTAGAAGCGGCAAAAATTTGAGAGCAATTATGAGAGAAACAGAGCTGCCAGAAATTTTTTTTCCTCTCTTTTCAAATGACCAGAAAGACTGCAGTCATAAATGACAAATTTAATAGCCAACCAGTATGTGCATACATGAACGTAGCATTTGCAATACTCTCTGCGATTACCAAGGCAAACTAGGGCACACTGTGCCCGCAGGGAGCCATAGCTGGATTTGGGTGGGTGGGCTTCTGGGGCTGCCACAGGTGTTGCAGCTGTTCTATGTTGGGCAGAAAGTAAGACTGGACCTTGAATACAGAAACCTGTATATTCGTGGTGCCTGGCTCCAGCACAAAGCAGCAGTGCTGTTATTGCCAAGGAAAGACTATGCCTTAGCCTTTTGGGAAAAAAGTTCCCTGCTGTCCAGATGTGAAAATTATTTTCAGGCTAACACAGAAATATTGAGCACTACTAGACAGGACAACAGCTCAGGTGTGAAAGGCAGCCAGACCTCACTGCAGGCTGTGGCTTGGGCAGAAAGGTGGTCTACAGTCTTAAAAAAGGAGTTATAAAAAAACTTCCTAAAGCTGTGCATCCTACAAAGCAAAGCTATTCTGATTAAACTGTTAATTTTAAAATAAAAGGGCTGCAGAGAAACCAAGAAAACCAGCAAATCCCTTCTTGCTGTTTTTCCAGATAGTACAAAGTGTTATTTAAAAAAAAAAAAAAGTTTAAAAATCTATTTATAAATCAAAAGAAGAAAAGCAGGCAAAAAATTGTGCAAGCAGCATTAAGCTGCAAAAATTTTCCTTGGACACATTGCGGTACCTTTTCAAAGCAGCATATGGGGTTTATTCTGGTGACTCTAATTTTAACATGAATGGGAGTCACGTGGAATACTCCTGGCATATTGCTTTGAAAATATATCCCTGCATGATTAAGGAAGACTGAAATCTTTTTAAACATCTATTTTTATGTTTTTAAAACCAATTCTGAAATGTTTTTAAAGGAAAGCATTAATGGAATGAAAATGGTCCCACCCTGAACAAAGCAGTAATGTAACAGGTAGAAGTACTACTGGCTTAGCATTGTAGATGTTTGTGTTTCAGAGGCTGGGTAATGAAGAGTGAGGAAAATTTGGAGCTTGTACCCACTGTTGCAAGTTCCTCTGCATTGCTTGACCTTTATAAATTTGTCTCTTCACTTGGAAGATGAAGTAATCATTCCACCTACCATGTGCAAAGAGCAGAGGGCTCAGTGAGGAGAGTACCAGGCAGGATTTGTCTCTGCGATGGCAAGCGCTGCCATGCCGCAGTGTTGACAGCATCTTTAGCTGGTGGATGATCGAGACTGAAGAAATATGTACTCTGAAGATCAATTAGAGAGAGACTCATTAGCAGGAAGGAAGCTCTGAGCAGATGCAACAGCCCTGACAAAGTGAGCCAGAACACTGATAGAGCTGGGCCTGGTGTGTGGGCTGAATGTGAAGCAGGGTTGCTGGAGGGAGGTTCAGCGAGTCCTTTCTGACAGCCGGTCCTTCCTACCCATCTTCAGAGAAAGCAGTCTTAACAGCTTCTTGAAATGTTTTGAAAAGGATAAGACAGAAAATGTCCATAAAACCATATTGATGAATACAGGCATGAGCACAGTGAGGAGTATGGACAGTCATCTGGTGTCCCTCCAAAGATGCCGAGAAAGAGGGATAAGTTACTTTTCCTTTTCTAATACTTTTTCCTTTTTTTTTCTCTTTTTTTAAACTGAGAATGTAAGGTTTATTTTTATAACTTTGGTTTTGTGTGGGCTGCTGCTTTAGTGCTTGAGGATCTCCTCTGATTGTTTGCAATTTCTTATTGCCTGTCTTACTAATATTTATCTGTCTTGACATCAGAGACATACATGAAAAAGAAATTGCCTTCCTTTTATTCTTTCCACGAAATCTTCACCAGTGATGTCATGACGCTGAGCTCACCTGTCCTTCTTATCTATTGACTTTGAGTGGGGTTCCTCCGGTCATTCCAACAGAGTTGCCACTTTCCAGACTTAAACATGAGATGAAACAGGCAGCATAAAGAAAGAGTATTCCTGCCAGCCTTATTTAAGCAAGAGGCTTCATTTAAGCAAGCCTATTTATACAGCAAGGTTATTTATACTCCATTTGGCTGTGAATGGGCGTGTGTGGGCACGCTGCTGCTGTGCATGCGACACGTGTTTGGGGTATGTATATTTGGCTGCACATTTCCATGTACACGGATTGAAAAAGTGGCTGCTAGTGTCTTTGAGGAGGGGATGTTTGCAAAGCCCAGCTCAGGGAGCATTGGAAATCCTTGGGAACAGATGCCTGCTTCCAGAGGCTGACACAGAATAGAAGCATCAGGAGCTCATTTTGTGTGCTCCGAATTACCTTATGAGGATGTGGAGGATATTGCCCTTTCTAGCTGAAGCTAAGTGTTCACTCAGTAAATTGCTCCTATTAGAGCACACTTGCAATAACTCCATGGTAAACAGCCCTAACTGTTAATTCAGTTTATGCGAGCATTGATTTGGCTTTCTTTCCTGCATGAAGAGGAAGCAGACGGAACGCGTTCTCAGGAAAAATTGTTTTGTGCTTGGTGGACCTGGAAACTGGACTCGTGTTTTCTGTTCTTCTCATCAATTGTAGCCTTGGTGATCTGTTTCTGCACCACCGGGGCCTTCCCACACTTACTCTTCCCTGCAAACCTGGGATGCAAAAGCACTGCTACAGGGGTGTGATTAACATGGATTGGCCCTCATCAACAGCTACTAAAATAATAGTCTGGAGGTCCTTTGGCAGCAGCTGGGAAGGAGAACCAAGGCAAAGATAACTGTAATTGAGTTGTTTTTAGTATACTCTTTCTAAACATCATCAACTGACATTGTCAGTCTGGCCTGAAAGGTGCACAATCACAGCAATACAGTTCCTCTTAAGGCTGCTGGGTGTCTGATTGTTACTCTTAAATAACACACAGCAGAAGCTTTTGAAATGAAAACACACACATAGAAAACTCTCCTCAATAAAAATCCCGTTTCTTTTCCCAGAAGGCGTTGGCAAGTAAATACTTGGGTTTTAGAAATCCAGAGATGTTTGCTAGCATCATCCATTGTGACAGTCTTAAGGGTCTGTTGGGTAAACCCTAAAGCCCCTGCTCCAGGTCTCGCACTACTAATCTCTCCTCCATTAGCAAGGGAGAGCAGGAGTTTTGTGTGAACAGATTTAATCTTCCTGTGCAGCAGATGTGCTGACACATGGGTTTCTACAGTCAATGGGGTAAATAATCTTTTGTTTAAGTAGTTCCTAAGTACCTATTTATGTAATTAACATATTAAAAAAGCCATGCATCATTATTTAAACAGTGAACCATGACAGCATCAGACTGAGTTCTGATAACTGAGACAGATTATTTTTTCCTTTATTTTGTCCATGCTATTGTTCTTTGGTTTTGTTAAAAAGAGAAAAGCTAAAGAAATCATTCTGTTGCTATTTCATATTATGAAGTAGAGATTTAACTTCCAGAAGAAGAAAACCTCAGTGCACTAATGAGTAAGATGGAGGGGAGCATGCATGCATGTAAGAGAGGCAAGACCAAGCACCTACAGGGCGTGATTTGTTTCAGCAGCATTAGTACGATGTACCCTCCAGTGCCCATCCTACAGAGACCCAAGCATTAAATGAAAGTCTTATAGTGTTTGGATTAAAGATAAACCCAGCTTCTGTTGCTTGTTTGGCAGCCTGTGCAAAGCATGAGCTGGAGAAGTTGCTAAAGATGGAAGGTAAAATGCTTCAGCAATGTGAAATTGTTCTGTCCTGGCCATGTGTACTCCAGACAAAGTGATTGAATGAAAGGACAGAGATTACAATGACGTGACTGAAAATTCTCTCAGTATGTTGCAAAGGGTTTTGATACAAAATTACAAAATGCATTTGGACAATGTGGGAAAAGGAGGGAGCAGGCAAAATCCTAACCGCAGCAGTGGATAAAGAATATGTGATAGATTTGCAGATAGTGCTCATATGGTCTGAATATACTGAAAATTTTAAAACTCATAAGGTGATTTCTGAGGTCTTGCAGTTGTGTATTTAAGAGTGCTATGTAAGGAATCCTGAAGCCAATGATGTGTACTGTGAAACCTTTTGCTGTCTACTGTCTGAATTTATTATAATTGATTTGAAATTCTTCAGTGCCCTCTCATGCTATAAGACTGCAATGTATGTTTGAAATGGCAAGACTTAAAGGTTGCAGACAGCTGCAGGAGCTTGTGTATTTTAAGGGCTTTTTTAATATGATAGCTATCCAAAGACAAATTAACTATGATCGTATACGACACTGCCGCCAAACCTAAACATCACTTGAGGTTGTTTGTCTGCTGTACCCAGTGTCAAGGTTAGAAATAATTTTCTTGGTTTTTTTCTTTGTGCATGCATCAAAATCTATGCAACTCCAAATTTGTTCACAGTGACAGAATAGTCTTCCTCTAAGCAACCCAGTTTCTATTTCTTCCTTTTTCAGACTAGGTTTCTTATGTGCGGTTGTGGTGCCTTTCTTCTTTTTGTTTAGTTGTTTTTTGGGGTTTTTGTTTTTCTAAGATATGGATATTTTGGTTCTGTATCAAAGACAAGGCATCTTAGATCTTCTTGGAGTTAACATTGGAGGTGGAAATGGAGCCTACAGTCATCTTGTCTAGACTAGGAAGTCTCCTTTCACTACTCACTCTACATGTAATCATTTAGCAATAGGAAAACTGAGAAATATTCATGTCAGCTCCTGTAGCCAATTTCAGGATTGTTTGTAGGCTGTCTTTGGCTTAGCTGAAGAGCTTCAGTTGTCAGAGAAGATGAAGAAGAATTGCAAATTCAACACCCCTTGACAGTCATCATCCAGGATACTGTTGTGCATGTCCAGGACTGTTCTATGAAATTCTATAAAGCTCTGATTTCATTTGTGTAAGTGGAGATTTTCTTTAATGCACATCTTTGTATCTTGAAGTCTTTTAACATGTGTGTGCATCCACAGAATGGGGGCAACTTACCCAGTGGTTCAGGAGCAGAATTAAATGCTCCCTGTGGTCATAGCACAGGGGAAGGTAGTGAACACTGAATGCTCTCATTGGTGCTTTGCTGGTGGAAATGCTTTGCAGAATGAAAGGTTCTATGGTTCTGTAGCTCATATAGACTTTCTGGGTGCTGTGGTGGCAGATCACCTCTGAAGGTCATGTCTAATCTGATTTGCAAAGCTGTGTTCCTGACTGTTTTCAGCAGTTTATATATCACTTGTGTGTTCCTAGTCAGATAAGCTTTGTGGTTTGTAGTAAAGCTGTCTTAAATGGCAGAAAGGATAGATGTCTTTTTATACTCTGGCCCAGCATTTTAATTCTAATTTGTGTTTATGTGTTGCCATGCAAAAACTTCTTTCTGATGTTGTAGTATTAGGAAAAAAACAAACCGCAACCCAAATCCTCAAACCTGCTCATTTGAAATAAAGTGTAGGGGCCTCCTGATAAAAGAGGTATGAGTTATTCTGATACTAACATTAGTGAAAAACTGAGCTAAATGTGAAATATGGCCTTGGAAGTCTCTGAAATACTTGTCTGTATTATCTACAGACTAGGTCCTAATTGACACTTCAAGAATACACATGTGAAAGGGAAGTCTGTAGGTCTTCCTGGAATAAATCAATAGGACTAGCTGTTCCTGGTGCAAATCAGCTGCTTCTAAAAATGGGCTTTTGAAAGGACTTGAAAGTTTACTCAGAATTATCAGGTAATTTATGGCACTGGGAGAGGAGTCACTGGAAACCAACCAGGGAGTCTGCAACTTGGGAGCTCTTAGTAGGTTAACCATCTTCCCCTTTAGGTATCCAGGCTAAAAAAAGAAAAACCCACGATCTAGAAGGATGAGTAAGCATTATATCATCACTGATTGTTCCTCAGCTCCCACACACAAACAGGTCTTAGCCCATGACAGCATACTGGCAGGAGCTGCTGTCAGATTGACAAGTAGCAGCTTTGGTGTGAAGCCTTCCTGGAAATCTTTTATCCTTTTGGTTGAACAGCATCATTTTATCCTGCTATCTTAGAATATTTTTTCACTAATCTTATTTATTCTGCTGCTTTGAAATGCCTGGATTTTTCTAGGCTTGAATTTTTGATCTCCCTTAAAAGCTTTCTTAGGTATCTGTGTCCTGTCCTGCTTTAGATTGCAATGAAATTCTTAGTGTGTTTATTGTCACAACACAACCTTGTGAGGAAAAGAAATGCAATTTGCAGGGGAGATTACTAAGAAAAGAAAGTGACAAAGGTGAGATTTCATAACCTTAAATTTAGCGGCTTGCTGTTGTCAGAAGCAGAGATCTCTGTCACTTCTGCTCCTTTTCCATGAAAGAAAAGACCTTAAAAATGGGTCTTCTGAGTTCTTGACTGGTTGCCCTAATCTGGGACACAATCTTCTCCCTGTCAGCCTGTGAAATGCAGATGGGAGGTTTGGAAACTGGGCCAAAGGAAAGTTTCTCCAGATACATAAAAGTTGCTCTGCTAATCATTATTTTTTTTGCAGTGAGGCTTTGTTTAACAAAGCACAGCCTAATGAAGAATTTTGAACTCTGTTTATCACATAACAGAGAGGAAAAATTTATTGCATTAGGAACCTCTTCATTTTAATATTGGCTTAAAAAAATATTAATTGTAGAGACCTCCTAGGAATGTGCCGTTTGATTTTTGTCGTTGAGTAGAATTTAAACTTCTTGGTTTGCATGACTATTTTAAGCTCTACATATTGACAACGCTTCCAGTCCATGGCATGACAATAACAGCTAGCAAAAATAACATGGGAACTGCTGAAGTGTTTCACCATTCACAGCCAAATGACAGAGCATGCCCCGCACTCTCAGACCACCCTCTCTCCTGTGAGATTTAGGTGGAAGGAGGGGTAGGAGAGGAATGAAACTGGACCGATTGCTTTTTTCCCCAGCAAGTTCTTTCAGTGAATCTAGGCTTTTTAATTAACCCCCATTCCCTTAAAATGCACATTGAATATCTTTCCACAGTTTAATATTTCAGAACTGAAAGAATGACTGCAAAAGCTGGCAAGTTCAGGTTAGTCCTTACAGAGATGGTGCTGCTCCAAAGGCAAATGAAAAGCCGGACGTAGAGCATTGCCAGAAGTGAGCCCTTACGGCATCCTCAGCCATTACAAATACAGTTCTCTCAGAAGCTCATTTCTATGTCAAGAATTGTAATTGAGTCACAGATGCCCTGAAAAGCCAAATCTCTGGTGTAGCTCTCTGTTCTTGGCCTTGCTCTTGAGTACTAGACCAAGAGGCTTGGAAGATTTTCCCGGACTTTGGATTAGACTCAGGTAGGAGACTTTTAAGGAGTGGCCTTTATTGTACAAGGAGATCTGTGAATCTACTTACAAAGCTCTGTCATAGTGCATTTTAAAATGGTTCTATTTTCCATGACAAATGATTTCTGTTACTAGACCAACATAGAAGTGTTGAGGTTTTTTAAGAAGGGCTTTCATTTTTTTATTCTTCTTCTTTTAGTCAAATAAATGAACGCAACAGTTCCTGAAAAAGGAATGTATCCTCATTTTTTTCTATCTGAAATTCTTTTTTAACGCCATAATAATAGTGTATCAGTGTCTCTTGGTGTGTCTGAGGTTATCTTTTTAATATAAATGTATGAACTTTTCTCCTCATCTTGCAGTTCCAGTAACAGGAACATGGAAAGGATGAAAGATTTTTATCAGTTGTCCCAGAGAAAGTCTGAGGGGCAGCCAGAAATTACCCCCAAATGCCGTACTCTTCCTTTGCTGACTGCATTGTTGGCTTAGGAATCTTTTCTCTCTCACCATTGTTGCTTCCTTTCTTCTAATCATCTCTTCATCCTCACATTGTCAGAGGTTAGGACTAACAACCCTTTTGTACATAAAGATTTCCTAATGATGTGTTTCATGAAGCCTTGAAAAGGACAGGAAATATCCAGTGTAGAATTAGTTGCATGAAGATTCAGGTCACTGTCGGTGGGTGCCAGATGCATTTTTGGAGGTTTCCTAATAGCTGTCTCAGATTTTCACCTTGTTTTGGAGAGATACAATATATGGAACTGGAAAGCAAAATACAGTATTTTGACAGTAGTTTTGTCTTCTGCTGGCCAGTTACTTAAACTTGAAATGTGAATAATGTGTATTATTTGTTGGAGCAAGTCCAAAGGAGGGCCAAGAAGATGATCAGAGGGCTGGAGCAGCTCTCCTATGAAAACAGGCTTGAGAGAGTTGTGGTTGTTCAGCCTGGAGAAGGGAAGGCTCCAGGGAGACTTTAGGGCACTTTCCTTAGCTGGAGAGGGACTTTTCACAAGGACATGGAGTGACAGGATGAGGGGTAATGGCCTTAAAGTGAAAGTGGTTTGGTTTGGGTTAGATGTTAGGAAGAAATTCTTTACTGTGGGGGTAATGAGGCAGTGGGACAGATTGCCAGAGAAGCCATGGATGCACCATCCCTGGCAAGTGTTCGAGCGTTCAAGGCCAGCTTGGACGGGACTTTGAGCAACAGCACTTTTAAAAGCTACCTCTGCCCATAGCGGGGGGGTTGGATTGAGATGATATTTCACCATTCCATGATTCTGTGATGTGGCACACAGAGAGTGTATCTCCTCAGCGTATGCTTGCATCCAAGTGAATACTCCTGGGGTGTGTGCACATACGTACCTGTGTCATGGCGTGTTTGCACAGGGAGAAAGTCAACATGTACACAGCTCTGTCTGCGTGTACTTTCCCAGCACGTATGAAAAGAGAAAGCAAACTCACAATCAAATAAGCAGCGAGAGCAGAGGGAAAAGGATGAGATTGCAGTTGATTATGAGCCTGGCAGCAGATGTGCTACACAAACCCAGCCCGCTGCATCCAGGCTGTTTCCATGGCGATGGAGCGAGTAATTGTGGAGCTCCGGCGCGCTCCCCCGCGGCCCCCGCCAAGGTGGACGCGGGTGCCGGGTCCCCATCAGCGCTTCCTCTGGGTGAGCGCCTGGCTCCGGCACCAAACGAGCGGGCGGGGAGGGGGAGCCCCGGAGACGGGGATCTCTGATCTGTTCATCCCCGCCGTGCGATGGCAGGATGCGAGTGAAGCGGCGCTCTTCCTCGGAAATACGGTCTCCCGAGATGCTAAATAAGCGGGCAGGAGTTTCCCTGCCGGGGGAGTGGGCTGCCATTGGCTGCCGCCGCCCGCCCGTGCCAATGGGAGCCCGCCGGGCGCCCGGCACATAAGCGGAGCTACGCGCGGAGCCCGCGGCGCGGGCAGCGGCGGCGGCCGAAGGTGCGCGGCCGCGGGCAGCGCCTCTCACATGGCCGCGCCGGGCTCGGGTCTCCGCCGAGAGCCTCGCCACGGAGCCTGTGCCGCTGCTGCTGCCCCAGCGCGCCGTGCCGCCCGCCGAGCGCTGCATTAAGTCATTCGCTCGCTCGCTGCCGTGTGGGAGGTGAATTTTGTCATCGGGAACGATGGAGCTACGAGATCTCTGTAAGTAAACCCGTGTACTTTATCCTGCTATCTCAGCCCGGGCATGGATCGATTGATGGTGTCGAGGAACGGCAAAAGCGAATTAGTAACAACTGTAAACAGCACGAAGGATTCCTCGGTTTTGTTCCGCGTGTAGCGAGATATGTTCTTCCAAATGGTTTCAGGCATTGGACAAACTAGTTAGCTGCTTGCATCGCCTTGAGTGTTTTTTTAGCCTAATTAAGGTTAGCCTGTGGAAGGACGCTGTGTTCTTCAGGGTGTTTCAGATCACCCCCGTGTTTGAAAAGGAAAGCAAACCACATGGAGCAGAATATCGCAGGCTCAAAAGTCTGAGGTGCCCACATGTAATCACCAGCATCTGTGCTGTTGGTATAATAATAACAGGTATGTTGTTACAGTGGTTTGTCAGATGCTAGTTCAGAGCCCAAGACAAGAAAACACGAGTTGCTCATCATTTGTCACTGTGTTCAGCACAAAAAAAGTCATTGCTTTTTCTAACCTTCGTGTTCCTTTTCTCCTTTTTTCAAATTGGTTTCTTCTTCTTTGAAGGCATTTAAAAATATGTTTAATTAAAAAGCTTTTCTATTTGTTTATGAAACCTGTGAGTACATGGAAAGTGTGGAGAGTTTCCTTTTTCACCATTGTGGGGCATGTGTTAGAAGTTGATTCCTTTGCCTGTTGGGACTCTGCTTTTGATTCTGTAAAGCAGAAACAGTATATTTAGAAATGGGGGGGAAGCGTGTGTGCAAATCTGTCCCTCTGTAACCCTCTGGGGTTACTTCAGTTACACCAGCCATGAATTCAGCTCAGCATTGTTCATGTTTTATCATGACAGGGAGCTTTGCTGCATGGAGCTCACAGTTATCTCAGCTTAACCCTCTCAGAGACTGTAGTCATCTTATCTGGTGTGTGAAAATACATGGCAGAAATGGCAGAAATAGGAAGAAAGATTTAGAAATGACTTTTTTGTATTTTCACCCTGTGTCTGAGCTAGTCAAGGGTATCAGGAATTTTATAGTAACAAAATCAGGTGCAAACATCATATGAAGCTGGCTGCATTTTAGGGATCCATTTTTTTGTGTCTTGTGTTCATTTTAGAACTTAACACACAGCTTCATTTCCCAGCATTGGGAACTGCTGAGAAGTCACATTGCTGCCTGGGAATCTCAAGCTGAGGGTGTAAATTTTTATTTAGATATGGTTTAACTGGTCAGCTTTGCTTTGCCTTGCAAGTTATGGCAGGAAGGTGTGTACGTGGAGCTTATCCCTCCAGCTAAAGAAATCAGCGTTGCCTCAGAGTTGATGCTGAAAAATGAATTGTCAGTGTTTTCAAGAACTGCTGGATCAATATAAATTTTAAAAAATACAGAACATAGAACTCAGTGCATCAATACATGGAGAGTGTCTGTTGGTGAAAGCTGTGTAAAGCTTCTCTGTGTAGTTTTGAGTGTTTAACCCGGTGTATCACAAATGCAGGAGGGACCCCTCATTAAGCTTAAATTATTGTTTTTTCTGAAGACACAGATATAAGTCACTCTTCCCTGTGTTTCCCAGGGGTGTTGGGGTCGCCTTTTATTGAAATGATGGCCCCAGGCATCCTATGGTACTGGGCTTAAAAAATGCATTTTTCTAAGGTATGCAAAAAAAAGATAACTGTTTGTTCTTATTACAATACTTATTTTTGTTCAGCAGTGATGAAAGTGCCAAGAATTTTTTTTTTTTAATGAACGAGGTATTTTGCTGCTATGTCACCTTCCCCAGAGTCTTGTATCATTCATTTGTATTTACTTAGCACTGGTGTAGCTGAAAATCCCATTGCGTACGGCAGCCTAGGCAAAGAGATGTGCCCACTCCCCATCTTGGAGGTGGATGCTTTGATCTAGGCTGAGATATTCCATAAAAATCTGTGAGAAAGCTTGGACCCTTGCACACCTTGGCATGGGTTGTTCCTGGCTCCAGGCTGGTCATTTTGAACACCTTTGGGATGCATCAGAATGAAGCTTAATTGCACCTTTGAGGTTTTTTAATTCCATACCTACTGCCTTCTGCTTTATTTTCTGATTGCTGATGTGAAAGCCTAGGAGAATATTGTCTTTTAAGGTCACTGCAACTCTTAAGATGATATTTTAATTCTTGTTAGCACTCCAGGGGTATAGTTCAAACAACATAAACCTCTCAAGTTTAGTCACCAGTGTTAGGCAAATACAGTATGTGATAGAGTTCCTCTCTCTCCCATAACCTCGTTTGAAGGGATTTTTTTGCTTGTCTATCCCTGTGCATTAGCAGATAAAAGGAGGGGGCCGGGGAGGGAGGGAGGGAGGGAGGGAGACAGCCTATAGCTGCTAAGCACTGGATCAGTCTGAGGGCTTCAAACCACAGTGGTGCCTGAGGTGGAAAAAACTCGTGTTGCAGTCAAAACCATGCTTGTATTAGATTTTTGACCTGATGGTGCAGAGAACAGTTGCTCGTCGCTAGTGCTTGGGGATGATCTATGTGGGAGAGGCATTTCAGATTCCCAGGCTATAAGAGTTCCAGCAACAGAGGAGTGAGTAGGCTTCAGTGAGAGCTGTGGCATGCTGGCAGCAGTTGGGAGGATTCAGAAGCTGAAAAAAATGCTATCTTGGGGTAGCTTTAATTGGTTGCATTGGAAAACACTTGGTTTGATGGGCTCATATGTCTTCTAAAACGCTTGGTGTCAGACCAAATTGGCATAACTCCCCTGACTTACACGAGATGCCACCAGGCATTGATCTGATCTTCAGTCTTATGCTTGTATTTTTCTTGGAAGAGTGAGATTTTCACAAAGGCAGCAAGTTATTTTTTCTCTTTCTATTTGCCTCAATGACAGTAATATTGAAAACCTAAGTGGAATTGGCATTCTACAGATTTTGGGTTGTTTCTGTGGGCTTTAAGCTTAATGGGTTATCCTTTATCTGCTTGTAGAGCCTCATATCCATATGTTAGTCTATACTGGAAGCAGAGAGCAAAAGTTCTGATCTGAGTTTTATATGGGACCGGAGATATCAAATTTGAATATTTCATTATTTCCCTGGATCTTAGCCCTCCTTCAGTTACAAAAACCCTGCTGGTCATTCGCCTTCTAGATAAACAGAGGCTAGAGCCACCAGTCTTCAGTTTTGCCTCAGTTGTATTTTGTTTTCACCCCATTATTCAAGTGAGTAGGTACAAATTTTTACACCAAGGTGTAAAAAGGTGGCTTGATATGTTCACATCTAAATGAATTGAAGAAAGTTGTAACTCCAAATGAGACTAACCACACAAATATAAACACTTCCTTATTTTTGTGTCTGGAAAAAAAAAATTTGGAAAAGCTTCCCCATGCTAAGACTTGGCTTACATGGAACATCATGCCACAGAAAGCTCTCGCTCCCTGTTCAGTGCATGCACACTCAGATCTCCAATGGCACACGCACACAACAAAGCAACACCAAGCACAGAATAAAAATGGAACAGCAGTAAAACAAAGACTTGTGAATTGTGAAAAGCCCATTGATTTGCTTGACACCCATTTTGTTCAACATTGTGCAGTGCTAATCTGAAAATTCCTATGCGTCACGAAAACTTTTCAGAACAATAAGAACTGTCAATTCCAGCAGATTTTACAGACCTGTCATTATTCTTCTTGTCTTGAAGCACTAAGTGGCATATAGAGGGATTTTTGGCAGGAGTTCAGGCCTAATCTCGTAAAGAGGAATCGTGTGCCACTACCTCATGCATGTTATCATTTGAAGCTAGAGTTCAGCCCAGCACAGGCTCATGGAAGCAAGTCTTTCCCCATCCGAGTGTGCTGCTTTTATGGATCTCACTTTTTTTTTCTCTTCAAAAACCTGCAACTACAAACCACTGCTTTTTACTGTTCTGAGATGCAAAAAAGTAAAAGAAAAGAACTGTACATTTTTTATACATTTTGACTTGATATCTTCCAGGAAACTAGAATACTTTGATGCAATCGTATCCCTCCCCCTCCACCTGCTTCTCCTTCAGAACAGAAAAGTAGGGATAGCAGCACTGATGGCTGCAAGCAGAAGTTTTTATTAACTCCCTTTCTCTTGAGATTGTATTTCTTGTACTTCCTTCTCTTGGAGCATCTTGGAGAAAAAGCTCACACACCCTACATTTTCCATTATTAGGAACTAAAGGCCCCCTTAGACAGATGATTCTGTGAGGAGAAGCATAATGATGGGAAGAAACATTGACTTTGTGTCAAAGAGACTCAATTTTAAGTTCTTTAGAGTCTGGGGCCATGTAACTTTACAGTGTTTTGTGTTCCATACTTACACTTCCCAGTGTAGCATCATCTGCATACATATATGAGCCCAAATTTGTTGAGCCCAAATTAAATAAAGTTTCAGTACAGTAAGGGTCATTATGTTCACTCTGAATATGAAAATACTCATTCAGTTATGCCTCCTTGGTAATGGTAACTTGCAAAATCCATACATGTTGCAATAAACCTTCAGCATTTTCAAAAGTCTGCAGAGCACAGATCCATTTTTTGTGGACTTTACAAAATTCTAGCTGGTTTTGCTACTTAGGAATTCAGTGGTTTCAAAAAAGCATGTGAAAATCAGACCTCAGAGGACACACATGACCTTCATAAAAACTAGAACTTTGATTAGCTCTATCTTGGGTGTTTTAAATTCCTCTGTAATGTACAAAAGCAATCTTGTAATGGGGTGAAAAAGGAGTTCTTCTTATTAATGCTAGCCCACTGTCAAATTAATACATCAAATAATATACTCTTATCCTGAATCACTGGACTACTTTTATCAGAGCTTTTGATGTGGCAAAGAAAGTGCTTGTTCCATAGCTACAAACGCAACTCTCTTTGTCTTCCCTTCTCTTTGAACTTCAGTTTTCTTAAGACTTGGAACATCATGATACAGAGAGCAGCATTCACAGCTAGGTATTTCAAGACTCACATCCAGAGGCATATTAGAAGCCACACAAAGGGATTTTCTTTAAGTGAGGTTTTCAAATATATGTAACCTTCTGGCTTGACCCCTGGATCCACTCCCAGTCTGCATTTCAAGAAAAAGAATCTACCCACATATGGTTATCTCCAGTAAGATCAAAGCTGTCATTGTATTCTGACACCTGTGAGAAAGAAAGGGATATATAAAAAAAAGTGGGGGAAATTGTGAAAAGATTTGAATGAGTTCAGATTTATGAAAGACATGAACCCACGGATCTTGGAAGCGAAGGGAAGGCTTTCAGGATAGCTGCAGAACGTTTCTTTATTTGCTAGCTTCACCGAGCTAATTAAACAAACTTGAAAACATAAACAAAAATAGATTTTCTAGATCCCTACAAATATAGCTCTGCAAGTGCTTTGCTATGAAAGTTAATAAGGTTTTAACTTTAGACTGGGGTTTCTGGCTGGTGTTTAACAGAAGCTACTGCAAAGGATGGTGTTATTTCATGCTACCTTTGCAGCCCCTCATCAAGGTGTGGTGTCTTTCCCAGTTTCTACTCTTTTTCTGGGAAAGGTATAAGTTCTCATCGATTTATCCCAGCTCAGGTAGATACTTCTTGAAGGACTGGAGAGTAAGTACCTGCAGATTGAGAAGTGCAGCTCTGTTTGTCTGCTCGTATTTCCTGCTGTCCTGTGTGAAAGCACCAGAAAGGCTATGCAGAGCCTGTCCTTGCTCTGGGTGGGTGGATCATCTCTATATGACTCTGTAGGGTCAAGGTGTGCGTTTTGCTGCGTTGCTCCCTTGCTTCAGCACAGCCAGCCACAGCAGAGCCCTTGGTTTTCAGCCAGCTGGGATGTGCCAGAGCATGCTGGAGCTAATGCTTTGAGTGCCCTACGAGGGAAGCACGTCCCCGTTTTTGGCAGCACCACAAGGTTATCACCTCTGCATCAGATAATTCAGCACGGCTCTGAGGAGCGTTGTGTATGGAAGATCCTTGTCCCACAAGAAAACCACTTCACAGTTCCTGTATTCAACACAAGGGGTTAAAATGTATCTGTGGCAGCAGACACAGGGAAAGGACTTTAGATCAACCAGGCTGCTCTCTTCATCCTTCCTGTGCCCTCACACGGGACCTTCTCCTCTCCCTCTCCCAAACTCACTTTTTGTAGGCTGGAATTAAGCCACTTGGCCAACAGAAGGTCCTCTCAGCTTTCAGAAAGGGGAGCCTCCCTGATGTGAGATGTTTTATTGTCTGTTCAAGCGCTCAGGGTCATGCTTTCGAATAGCTACAGCTGCAGAGATACAGAATGTCTGTGAAACCTCTCACTTTTACACCACTGGTACATAGAGTAAATAAGTAAAGGCTTGAGTTAGGAACACCTCTGATGCTTTGTAACTGCAGTGAGAAGTTGGGTTATATTTATATGTTAATAGTTGGTCTTGATTTTTTCGGCCTTTAAATGCTATTTTAACCCAGTTAAATATTTAATAGAAGAGTGGAAAGTCTATTCACAGCTGTTTCACAAGTAAATTCCTTTGTTCTCACTTCCCAACTTACCTTTTAAAATCCCCTATTCAGATTATCACCCTGTCTCCAACACAAACTCAGCATTTTGCCATTATGCTTAGAATGTCATAAGTCCCATTTTCAATAGCAAGTGGAATTATGCTCATTTCTAATGGCACTGAAAAAGTACAAGTGAGTCTTAAAATAAGTTCTGCTTTTTCATGCATGAAATTACGTATCGGTTCACCTCTGCATGCAGGATTTCCATCGTTCAAAAGCCATGGGCATATACTCCAGAATGAACTTTGCATCAATCTCTGTAATGATTTTCATTGCTAAAGGTTCTAGCCCGGTGAATTTCAAGGCTTTGAATTTGTATTACGTATTTAAGGTAAGCAAGAAACTTCTGACTAAGAATGTCTTTGGTGAAGTAAATATCAATTGTTTCAGGCATACAGTTCTGACCATTAACGTTTATCATTGACCTGGTAAAATAAACAATTTCTGGATTGTGTCAGATTTTTTGGTTTGTAAAGGACTTTCTGTCAGCTTTCAAGAAAAAATAAAAGGGAAACCTTTCTAATTTTGTTAACTATTATCGGGTACTATCTTTTGAATGAAATTTGCTTTTTTTTCAGTCAGAGGGATGAATGACGGATTTGTAATGTGAAAAGTATAGGAGAGCCCCACAGCTAATTCTATGATCTTAAACTTAAACACCAGAGCTCAGTTGCTGATTGTTCCAGAAGTTAGCCTGAACCACGATTTAAAGGCTTTATTGCACCAAAATCACAAAAGTTATTGCAGTTTGCAGCAGGTAATCACAGTGTGTGGTTCTTGTGATTGTGAAGAAATGTGCACATTTTGTCATGATCTCCTGCACAGGCAGACACCTGGGCCTGAACATCATAGTCAGGGTGCAAACTCAGGAGCTTCTTAAAAGGAAGCAGTCAGGAAGGCAAACCTTGGCCATGTTGAAACAAGTGTGAGAACTCCCATCTGCTTTAGGCTGGTCCCCAGAATTAAGGGGTTGAATTCCTCCTGGAACGAAGTGGTCAAATTGTACCATGAAGTCAGGCAAATAGCATCTCCTCCTAAAGAAAATTAAAGATGTCAGAGAGTTCTGTGTGAGTCAGTCGCAAAACAAGTAACAATTTTGATTACTGATATACAAAAATGAATGTTCCACCAGGGATAACAGCTTGTTACTTGCTTTGCTCTTGGGATTCAGGGAGAAAGGAAGGGAAAGTGATTATCTGTCGCCAAGCTGGCTGCTACAGCCCAGCAGCACAGTCAATCAAATTGTTTCATCCTTCCAAGTCATTCTGTAATATCACTGATCTATCTCGCTACCATGCAATTGTCCCCTGTTGAAAATTCCAGCTTTGTCAAGAGATGACACAGGTTTTGTGGAAAACCTGCAAGCTACTCTTACCAGCAGAAAACAGCAGGAGAGCAAAGTAAGATTTCCTCCTTTTCATTGATGCCTATAAATAGTCTATGCTAACCTTAACAGCCTTGAAGACACAGGGAACCTTTTTCAAAAAAAAAGAATCCATTATTTTTAAGAACTACATTGACTCAGCAGAAGTAGATGTGTGTGTTTTAGATCATGATAGGTTAACAATCAAGCCCTGCTGTGAATGCTTAGCTCTTCTGCCTGTAATGTTTTACATTAACTCTGCAGTGTACTGGCACAAGTCTTGATGTAATGGCCAGAAAGGATACTGTTTAGTAACTGTATATATTTAAAAAGAAAGGTCTTATTTACAGTTTTTACGATTTAGTTCTCTGTTTCTTCGATTTTTTTCCCCGTGTACATTAGAAAGAGAGGAGATAATTAACAAAAGCGCATTTAATTTATGTCTAAGAACGGGTTGCTTAATAACAAATTTTGTAGTTCTTTGTTGTGCTAAGCAGAATTAGTCACAGGAGCCATTGTATGGACTTCAGTGGAATTACTCCAATATGCAAGTGCTATCCAAACATGAGTTGAGCTACTTTGAAAAGTGTGAAAGGTTTCTTAGGAGAGTTCAGTCCCTTGGTCTTGCAGACAGGATTTTTTTTCAATGTGACATTAGTATGCATGCGTCCAATTAGAAATTAACGGCAAATCCAGATTTATGTAGTAGGAGGAGATAACTAGGATGCTTGCCACTACTGATACAAGAAGAAAAATGGTTGTCTCTGTGTGTATAGATGTTATAAATAATCTAGGAATGCATCACTTTTTGGGCTGTTCTGTAGTCCTACAAGACTCTTTGCTAATACAACTCACAGGATCTTCACTGGGAGTGTAAATTTCTGCAGAAGATGCAGATCTCTGTATTTCCAGGTTAATTTTAATTTTTCATGTGATTCTAGGCAGATTTAAAAGGTATCTCCAAAAAAAGTAGTTTAATACATGTGCCATACTGACAAATGTTTAAGTGAAACGAGCCTGTAAAACATCCTAAAGATATTACCTACTAATCAAGTTATTTTCCTGCTGTTATTAGTCTTGAGAAGGAATTCTGAAAATATTGTAAAAAAGTATGAGTTTGAAAAGAAAGAAAAAGAGCATATTTCTACTATTTTATACATGTTTTCGGGGTTGATAGAAAGGAAGATTAAACTAGGTGTGTTTGACAGCAGCATTTGATCACCTGGGATTCTGTCTGCTCTGCTCTTAATCTTTTGGTATATCAGGATCCTTAACCACCAATTTCTAAAAATGATAATCCAGCCCCCTGGAGTCAGTTGTGTTTCTCTCATCAAGAACAACACTGGACTTACTGGTCTTTCAATAGAAAGTGGCTTAACCTAGCAGGTGGTTAGATTGTGTTGAATTTTCTTTTTAAAGAGTTAGGCTGGTCTATTAGCTAGTTTCAGTGTAATGCTTAGATGTCATTCTTTTATTTGGGTCTTTTGAGGGTGGCCTTGCTTCAGTGATGATGAAAATCACCCCTGCTTAGAAATCTCACCTCTGGCAAAACTTCAGTTAGCATCATGAAAAAGAGCTTTCCTGTACAGGCTGTTCACTGATCTGGCAGTCCACTGCCTTCCCCAGTTCTTTGCTTTAATATGTTTTTTGCCTTGCCACAGGGTAAATTGGAGAGAGCACCTCATGGTAACCACCAAAAATTTCATACAAATATCAGCATGATCTGGCTACAACACCTCCAACCACCTGATATCTTACCCTAAGTGTTCTAGGTTGCTATTTGGGAGAACAAGAAGGGAAGCCAATTCTCAGGCATATTGCTCTGCAACCCCTTCCTCATCCAGAAGGCTAGTAAGTGCTAATGAGAATTAGGTGGATCTCTTTTAAAATTCTAAATCATAGCACCTTACATTCCTTTCTAGTTTATTTTAGAAAATCAGTCCTAAGATAGGGGAATTAAGAAGCAAAAGTTAACAGGATGATGCTCTAATAAAGCCAGTAGTCCTGTTTTCAGCTGAGCAAGAATCAGGAGTCAGGGTCTAGATGTTTATAGATGCTATTTGGTAGCTTTCCATTGACATCAGGGGGCACTCAGATTTGCTTCAGCTTATTACTGGAGAAGCATAATAAATTCTCTGTTGGCCAAACTGATCACTTAGAAGCTTCATTCCAAGCATATCACAGGAACAAGCTGCAGACATACATGACACTAGTTTGTGAGTTTCCTATTACATACAATCCAGTTTGATACATCTCTTCTGGAAATCTTCAGTCTACTTACCTAGAACTAGGAAAGGTAGTAAAGGGAGTTGTCTCTAAAGCTCTGGAAAAATGAATTAAAGTTGCTCTGAGTTTTACCAGAGCAGAGTAATGGCCATAAAGTACTCAGCAAAATCCAAGGGAGGAAAGCAGGGTGCAGATCCTTGCAGGCCGTTGTGGGCAAAGAAGAGTGAACAGTGGGGAAAGGCAGAACAGTAAGCCAAGATATGTTCAAGCTGGCACTGTGGGTTCTGAAGGAAGGAGAGAACATTCATGCCATATCCAGAGTGGAAACGCTAAGACCAACCTTGAGCAAGAAGATATTATTTGTATTTGGCAGGCATCCTCTCTCTGAGAAGTAGCAAAGGAGAAAGCGCCTCTCAACCAGACGAGGTTGATGACTACATCAAACTGACACAATCAGCTTCAGTTCCTCCATCCACCACAGATTTGTTGTACCAACTTGAACCCAGCAAGGGAACTTCCCTCTTGGTCCCTGGCTTTCTGCCTCTGCCACCTCTGCCACCTGTGAGCAGTAGCACTGTCCTGACTTAATGGGATATTGCAGGTATAAAGTGTACTGAAGATTCAATGCTGTGGTTCAGAGCAAGCACAAATAGGCTCGAGCCCATAAGGTTAAGATTTCCCTGCATACGAGCGGCAATAAAGTTTACAGAAGTAAACCCATTTTATTAGCCAAGGACACTTTTGTAGTTAAAATACCACAATTCTTGTTTCTTAAAGAAGATGTGAAATTTTCTTTAACACATGTGGTTTTCTAGAGAAGCAGGAGTAACCAGTGCTGTGTGCTAACCCTGAAATTGTTCTTGTGTTCCGCGAACTTATTTCTGGCTCACTGCATCCACATGAGTGCTATCTTTCGTCAAAACTCAGTTTTATCAGCGTTAGAGACAAATTTGGGTCAGAAAAAGCCAAAACTTGGGTAAGTATGCTATCTGTGTGAAAATGTAAGATAGTCCATAGCTGGGCTCTGTTAAGGTTTAAACTCTACCAGTGACGCCAGTTTCTTGAGCAGTGTTGGGTCAAATAAAAGTTCAAGTCGTAGACTGCCTCTCTGTTACATGATTGGAGTGCCCCCACCATGACCAGGGCCCATGTCTCCTCCTGCTGTGCCCATCTCCTTTCTCAGAACAAGATGAAGGCCTACTGTGTGATGGGAAAATGTGCAAGTTGGCTTACTGGGGAGGAAGGAATGAGGGAATCCTCAATAAAGGAAGAGAGAGGGAAGAAGAGAGCACAGGCCATATTGTTTGGGGACTGTAGGTAGGTCACCTTCAATTAGGTGTCTATTACGGAGGTATTTTCCACCTTGTTTCTACAAGTGCTGGGATTGGGGAAAGTATCTGAGTAATTTCTGTATCATTTACATTTTCCAGTGCTTCCATTTACATTGGGATGATTCAGTTCATCAAAACAGAAAAAAAGACAATGTGGTATCTCCACCATGCTGAACAAAACCCAATCACCTTCAAGGAAGAAAAGATTGGAAATATAAATAGCTACCAAAAATGTGTCCCTGAGCTTAAAAAATGCTGAGTCCTAGGACTCTCCAGCCCTTCTCTTCTTTTACTACCTTGATAGTAGCAGCCCATACAATAATGGGCTACTGTGCAATTTTATGCCTAAGGTACACCATCACATTTAGAATCTGACAGTGTTCTCTTCCTGGAACAGGGACACTGCTTGCAGCCCACAACTGAAACAATTAGCTATAAAACAGAAAGCAGTTTCATTAAAAAAAAAATAAATTGTTATCTGGCTTACAGATACATTTTACGAATTTGTTTAAAAAAAGCAAAAGAAAAATTTCAAGTAGACAGGTGAACAAGCCTCAGTACTTCACCAGATCTTAGGGTTTTGAGAATATAAATTATTTAAGTTAAAAATCAATAGAGAATATATAACAGAGGAAAAGGCTCTGACAACAGCAGATGGAGCAGAGTGGAAATGGTGATGTTGCTATATGTACCTGCTTGCACTAAAAACAGCCACTGTAAGGAGGAATTTGAACTAAGCTCTATGAACATGTATTCTTATAGCTCTTATTAATGTGTTATTCTGTTCCTCTCCCAGATTCTCTTGACCCTTTTCTGAGGGTTAAATTAATCCCTTGTGTAGCTCAGTTGAGGATAATGAAGTTGTCCCAGGGTACAAATGTAGCCCTTGGGTTTGACCTACAGAAGGCCGAGCTTCTACTCCTCACAGTGTTTTCAGGCAGTTTTGTTTATGTTGGATTAATTAAAAACACCCTCTCCATTCCCCAGGCTTATGTGCTCTCCTATGCAGAATAAAAGAGGTTCCAGTGTCTGGCCTCTCTCAGCCCATCCATGCTGATGCAGACATAGAAAACTCTGCTAATGAGGGGATCTTAATGACCCTGATCGTATTTGTGAGCAAAAAGGCTCAAGTTCTGATAGAACTGACGTGGGCATAGTTTATGATGTGAGGAACAGTTTGGGTTCCTTTTTGGAGCCATAGGCATGGCTTGCATTTGGCCAGTAAGGCAGAGCCTTTTTTGCTGTAGGTGAATGTGAGGCATTAAACCATGTGGTCATCTGGAATTTGGTGCAGGGTAGGCAGACTGAAATGCCTGTTCGAGTTCCTATGTATTATATTCTTAGAGCATTCAAAGCAGATGCTTTTATCTTTAACATTTTTAATACATCAGTGTCCATGAATAGCACCAGTTTGGGGTCCGAGACCTGGCTTTTTATCCAGTGTGAAAGACAGAGTGAAATCTGTTCCAAAGGCACCCCATTATTCTGAGAATTTTGACTGCAGTAAGTTTCCTTTCTTTCTCTCTCTTTCTCTCTCTTTCTCTCTCTTTCTCTCTCTTTCTCTCTCTTTCTCTCTCTTTCTCTCTCTTTCTCTCTCTTTCTCTCTCTTTCTCTCTCTTTCTCTCTCTTTCTCTCTCTTTCTCTCTCTTTCTCTCTCTTTCTCTCTCTTTCTCTCTCTTTCTCTCTCTTTCTCTCTCTTTCTCTCTCTTTCTCTCTCTTTCTCTCTCTTTCTCTCTCTTTCTCTCTCTTTCTCTCTCTTTCTCTCTCTTTCTCTCTCTTTCTCTCTCTTTCTCTCTCTTTCTCTCTCTTTCTCTCTCTTTCTCTCTCTTTCTCTCTCTTTCTCTCTCTTTCTCTCTCTTTCTCTCTCTTTCTCTCTCTTTCTCTCTCTTTCTCTCTCTTTCTCTCTCTTTCTCTCTCTTTCTCTCTCTTTCTCTCTCTTTCTCTCTCTTTCTCTCTCTTTCTCTCTCTTTCTCTCTCTTTCTCTCTCTTTCTCTCTCTTTCTCTCTCTTTCTCTCTCTTTCTCTCTCTTTCTCTCTCTTTCTCTCTCTTTCTCTCTCTTTCTCTCTCTTTCTCTCTCTTTCTCTCTCTTTCTCTCTCTTT
>VZRL01005743.1:698819-732009 GCA_013397895.1 Origma solitaria
CTTTCTCTCTCTCTCTCTTTCTCTCTCTCTCTCTTTCTCTCTCTCTCTCTTTCTCTCTCTCTCTCTCTCTTTCTCTCTCTCTCTTTCTCTCTCTCTCTGTATCTTTTTTTTTCTTTCTTTCTTTTGCACTTTTCTAGCTCACTTCTATTGTTTTCCCACACCTGTCTTTCTAATATGCCAGTATGCAGATAACACACAGTGGCCAAGTGGAGGCTGATACTTTGCTCTGAGACATCAAAATAGATTTGAGAGAGAATGAGAAGATGCCCTCATGAGATCACAGCAAGAAAACATCTGGCTTCTGTGCCACAGTGCCAGAAAAGCTAGGTGGAGCCAGCCAAATCCACCTCTCCTATCTCCTTTTTCTTCTTTAGCTCTCTAAATTGTCTGTAAATTGATGTTTAAGCTGGATTTAAAATAGCCCACATATATTATTTTATTCCTTCACAAATCAGGAGACTTGCACATCTGCCTTAGCATAAGCATTTCATTTCAGCGTTCAGTAGAGCAGAGACAGGGGTTTTTTGTCATGGATAACAGCGGATGGCTTCTGGCAACTTGGAAATCTCTAGAGGTATAAAGAGCACTACTGCATTGAAATTTGAGAAATGTTACGTTTTCCTTATAGTCAAAACCAACTTGTGAACACCAAAAGGGAATTTACAGTAGGTGTTTAACACATGCCAGTGACGTTCCTCATGGCCAGGCTGTGTTGTGTGCTACATGTAAATGTTTGATTACTTGGCTAACATCTGTCAAGATGATATTTTCAGACAAAAGAAAGAATGGTGGCTAAGACTTCTTTCAAGGTCTGTAGTTGTGTTGGATTTGTTTTGCACTGATTCTAGAGAATGCTGATTAGTATAAATCATCTTGCATTGCAACACTTGACCAAGGCCTATAATCATGTCACTACTTCATCTGTGTCTGATTGAGAAGTCCCCAGATTAAGCAGAGTACTTATGGTGAGAAGTTCCCTCTTTGCCAGCTGGGAGTTTGAAACCAGCTGCACTGCGAAATTTGAAAGAGAGAAAGAATCCGTGGACTGCTTTGTAAAATGGTCTCTTCCTCATTACCCTAATCACACAACTATGCTGAGGGCTGAAATCAGCTTTTTCCCTTTTTTTCTTTTAAATCAGACTCACAAGGGAAAGACTAATGAACATTGAACTGAAAAGGATCACTTGGGTCATCCTGGTCCCATTCCTGGAACTCAGTAATAGACATTAGAGCACAGGACACCATTAACTTTTATTCCATCTGTCTTGTCGCATGCTTCAGGACACAACATTTCCCAATGCCCTTTAAGCCACGTAGATCCTTTTGGAGAATTAAGTGCCTGTATAATGTGCCACAGTATAAATTAAGGCTATTGCTTATCTCAGGATTCCATTTCTTAAAGGAAATAGTATCTGAAAATTGCATTTCTTAGATTAAATTCTTGGGTACTTTGTACCCAACATTTTCAGTTGCCCTCCTGGATCTTGTAGCCCAAAGTGGCAGTGGTTTACTGAGTGGGAGCAACATGTGGATGAGAGATACTTACACTATATGTAGCATTAAGCTTCCTCTGTCTGTTCTCTTAGATGTGGTAGTTGTCAGTCTTCAGTGCTGGAGAGTAAGACAAAAGGAGAATGAACAAGTGGAAGGATTAAATTGTGGCAGCCAGCAATTAGATTTATGCAACCTAAATATTAGCACGGTGCATAATTTAAAGGAATAGCCTTCTTTCAGTTTTTTTTTGGTATTTAAAGTGAGAAATGAACCTTCAGACTGTGATCCTTATCAGGTTTTTAACTAGCTTTAGTCAAGTACTGCAAATTAGTAATGTTGTGCTAGCTGTAGCTAAGGAGAATTTCTGGGTATTCATGGACATGCTGAGCTCCAGTCTGGTACTTAGATTCAGCCACTGTTTTCCCACTACAGTTTTCATGAGATTGCTCTTCTTTTGATGGATTGTTCTTATTGCTGTGAGACCTGTCAAAGCTTAACAAAAGAGGCATGGATTCACCAGCAAAGACTTGGGGTAGGGGCACTGTTCGCTTTCCGGTAGGATGGGACAAACGTTTATCTAATCAACAGAGAGCATAGCACAGTGGTCACTAGACTACATCTGGCAACACACAATAGAAGCACTGATATTACAAATTCAAGACTTGGTTAATCATGAAGTGCAGTGAAAAGTACCATGTTCTGGATATGGATAAATCTGAGTGCAGGAGAACTCTGAGCCCTGGAGGTTCCATAGTATGCTTCAGATGTATATGTTTAGGAAAAGAATTATGCAGTTGTGGCTATAGTGCACATAAGACAGGAGCATTTGTCACCCGTGGATTGAATTTGTGAGATCCTGAGAATTATCAGCTTTCAAAAAATTTAATGTCAATTACTATTGCAGGAGACAAGACTAGAAAATTCTCACCCCACCAAAAAAAAAAAAAAGAAAAATGTAGGAGACTTTTGTTTTGGAGAAGAATCTGCGTTAAAAATAGTACTTTTCATAATTGGGTATCTCTGCCTTGTATGTAACATCCTTGCTTTGTACACCAGATGAAAGTCACATCTGTGGCTCCATTTGTCCAACAAACAGTTTTCCTGCAGGCTCTCTAATACTTACCCTGGGGGGAGTTCGTGGACCTTATCTAAGAGGAAGAATTACTTTGTTGTGGCTTTGGCATGCTCTTTAAATAATATTCAAAAATCATCTGAAACCACATTATATAAAAGAGGAACCTTTTTCTGAGTCTCAGTGGAGAAAACAAGAATGAGAAATTTTCCTGTTCCATTTCTGGCTCTACTCTGTTTCTTAGCCAAAGGCTAGGAAGCTGTTTAAGTCTTAGGGCCCAGTAATTAATATTAAAACAAACAAAAGCAAATCTAAAGGATTTTCTGCTTCTCTTCAGTGTCCTTATTCACCTGTTCCCCACATCTTTCAGATGGCTTCCAGACTGGCACGTGTTCAAGCACTGTCCTATTTCCACTGGTATTTGCTGTACAGATCACAGAATCCATTCCTCATCTGACAGAATAATTTAATCCTTAATTCTCTAAACCACTTATTGAAGAATGCTTCTGTTGGTCCTGCTTTAAGCCCTGCTCTGCTTTAAGTCCTGCGCTGCTTTCTCCAGCCCTGTCCTGCAAAGATGCGCAGGTTGCTGGCCCAGGGTGCGGCCAGGTGCTGACCCACTTGGTGATCTCACTTAGAGCTAAACCCCAGGTGCTCCCAGGAGCTGGCTTTGCACCCTGAGCCTCTTGGTGATTTACAGCAGCAGATACACTCTTTCATTGAAATAGAAAATGATACAGATTTATGGTGCCGGATTTGATTGCCATTTTCAGTAGGATTTTGATTACAAAGAATTCTTCTTTCCAGACAACTGGGAGTTGAAAGGTCTGTGAGGACAATCTTAGTGGCCTTTGAATAGCCACTCCAAGGTTCTGGCAGAAGCCATCCCCAGTGCCTCACACTGCCCTAGCAATGCAGTCCAGTCTCTGACCTGAAGAAATCTGGACAGAAACCAGAAGTCTGTTCCTCCTTGTCTACTTCGGACATGCCTGTAGGTTGGTGATGAAAATGTCAGTCTACAAGGAGTCAGGACTGAGATCACCCATGCATTTCATTCTTGGCTTAGAATTTGAGTTCATTTTTAAAGGCAAATACACTAAAATTTCACATTAAAATGTCTTGCCTGCTTGAAAATAATGGTTATGGTTACAAAAGTAACAGCAGCAGCCAAACATTGCAAAAGAAAACCTTTTTGGTTTGCAGAGTGGGGGATGATTGGTTTTTTGTAACATTAAATCTTATCTTGGCCTTGGCAGGGAAATGCCATGCTGCTGCTGTCGGAACAAGACAGAGAAACAGGCTCTTTAGGTTTGACATCCCTTAGCTTTCCTGCCTTCTGGAGGATCCCCAAGGTCCCATGGAAACCAGATGCATTCCTGCTGCAGCAATTAATGTAACCAGCCCTTGCAGGAAGGGAACGTTTATTGGGGGGGAACATTACAGTATTTTCTTTTGGAAAATTCCACTATTGACATGAAAAACAGCAGGGTAACAGCAAAGATGGATTGCAAATTTTGACAGCCCCGACAGGTAAATATTGGCTTTGTGCAAACAAGTTTCTATAAATAACCCGTCTGCTCCAGAAACTCCACAGATGGCAGCAGGGCTGCCGGGGTATTGATTTACCCACTGTGCTCAGTGCAGAAAAGCACAGCTGTCAGTTTTGCTGTTCTTCTCATTCTGAGTGTTGCTGCTGCTCCTGCTGAGAGCTGTGTGCCTTGTTCACCATTTTTCTTTGGCAAGTGGAGATGAAGATTAAGAGGTGAAAAGAAATTGTTTGGAAGAAAAACCTGCCAAAACAATGAAGAGTAAATAAAGAAGAGCAAAGAGTAACAGTAAAGAACACTATATATATGTATTTGAAACACCAGTAAGAACCTCTCTTGCTCAGTCTGTATCATTAAGAGAGCTCACAGAAGTGGTTTACAGAGAGTGGTCCTAGAGACCACAGTGGGAGCTTGAAGGGTAGGAAAAGCTTAAGACGAAACAGTATAGAGTTTGTACATGATGAGTAATAACAGACTGAGGTTAGAATTGAGGAGTAGAGCTGTTGCTGGGAGTAGAACTGGCCTTACATGCCAGTAAGGTTTGGCCAAAAATCCCTAGCAGCCGGGGGTGACTTACAAATAAATACCAGCCAAATAGGCAAATGCTTAAAAATGTGATTAGGTTTTGGGTTTGTATGACCCATTTGAGTGCAGTCTAAATCTCGGGATTATGATTTTCAGACAGTGGAGTCAGCCAGTGCAACCACTGTCTCATTAACAAAAATGTTGATTTACAGGCATAATATCTAGAATTGCTTTTTAAAGGAACAGCTTAGAAAGACTTCATAACCTCAGTCCCATAAAAATGTTTGCCTGCAGTGCAGGTTTGTGCCAAGGGCTCATCAGTAGTGGAACTGCGCATCTCCTGGGGCAGATACAATGTATGCCATTTGAGGGCATTTTTCTGCCGGTTTTCTGTGTAATTTCTGTGTAGTTACATAATCAACCCAGACAATGAAAGTGCCTCTGTGCTATATCTGCATCAGAGATTTTGTACAGAATCACTGGGTACAGCTTTTGGTTGTCATTTTGTCCCGTGAGGTGGCTTTAGAGTTTTTTGTTTGATTTGTTTGATTCTGTGGCTGTTTGGGTTTGGTGGTTTTTGTTTTTTTTAGTTTTGACTTTTTAAACTTGCATAGAATCACAGAATAGTTTTAGGAAGGGACCTTAAAGAGCATCTTGTTACAACTACATAACTAAAATGGCAAAAAGATTAATAAGTAGATATCCAAACCAGTTGAAATAGGTTGCTACGTTGGGATTTTTTAAAATTTATTTGTTCTTTTGGTGGACTTTGCGTGGTGCAAGGTATGTTTCAGTTCCCATGAGCTGGCTATGAAGTCCAGAGCAAGAGAGCTGGTGCATGATTTTCAGCAGAGTTCCTCCTTTCAGTTAGTGGTGCCTTTGAGTGCTTGCCTGGATGAAGGCCTAGGTCTGTTCATCAGTCCTGTTTCTGCCTGAGTTTTAAATGATTACAGGAAAAGACAATTCAGTCAACGAAAATTATAAATGAAGAGTTATGTGCTTACATAAATTTCCGGCTTGACATGTTTCTGTCTTGATTTTGGGAAAAAATGAAAGTTGCCAAATGAAAAGGGATTTTTCCCAAGATAGACCAAGAATCTTTTATAGGAGAATGTGAAAAACCAGAGCTGTGAAACAGACCATAGAATTTTTTTAGATAATTGGCATTTCTTTAACTATCCTACAAAGTAAAAACATATAAACTTTATGCAGACTGGGTAATTTATAAATGATAGGGCATGAGAAATTGTCAAGAAGAGACTTCTGTCAGGGTTACAGAGTGTTGCTGGGCTGAAGGAGCTAGATGTTAGCCATTTCTAGGAAGTCTGCATATCTATTGCTTTTCTTTTTGTAAGCATTTTTGAGTAAGGTATCTCATGTGTATCTTGTCAAAGTTACATTGTTCCATCCAGAGCCCTTCATTCCTCAAACTGAAATTCTGCCTTGATACACTGAAATAAGAGACGGGAACAAGCTTGCCTTCTGAGTGGCAGGTCAATTCATTCACAAATACAAGTACAGATCAAGAAGTGTTGGACAACATTCTCAGGCACATGATATGACTCTTGGGCCTGTCCTGTGCAAGGCCAGGAGCTGGGCTCGATGACCATTGTGGGTCCTTTTCAGCTCAGCAGATTATATGATTCTAGGTCAGCGAGCTTGCTCTGTGTGTGTGGCTGCTGCCCATGTGGCTGTAGCTCAGCCCCACATGACTCACAGTGACAATACTGAGAGTGACATGTCCTACCCCCATTGCCACCACCTGCTCTAGAGCTTTGCGAGTTAGATGCTGAATTCTTTCTCTTTGGCAGCTTGATGCATGTGGTGAGGTATGCAAACTACCAACCGAGCTGAATATGATATGCTAAAGGTTCCAATGCTGAATACATTTCAAGCGTTTTGTTAGATTTTTCTCTCTCAGTATATAAATATGTTGTTTTACTATAAATACCTAATTTCAAGCTGTCTCTGAAAACAGAGTCCATTCTCTGTTTTGAAATATCATTTCTCATGTCAGAGATTTGACAGAGGAAAATACTGATTTCTGTCTCCTTAGAGAAGGAGGGGGGAAAAAAGGGCATCCTGTAAGAACATAATCCAAAGTGATGCCAGTTGTCACTGCCTTACACTCATGACCTTGTATATTAGCGACCTATGAGCTACAATTTCCTTGCACTCTCATTTGAAGTACATTTGAAGTACAGTTTGCGACATTTCCATTGTACTGTTATTGCTGTCTATTTTCTTAAACTCAACCTGGGGGAAGAGAGGGAAGAGTTATGTGTTCAAAGAAAGCAACATCAAAGCATTCCCAGCAGCCAGTCAAAGCTTCAGCTGATACTAATTCTAATAACTCTGTGGCTGGTGATGTGACTGTTTACATGGGTAACCACCTGCCTGATACTTGCAGCCTTCTCTGAGGTCTTTATTTTAGTTCTTTTTTTTTTTTTTTTTTTTTAAATTTTAAGTAGATGTGTTTGTGTTTTCTGTAGATGTTAGTCAACAATACAGAGGCAGCAATGTTGGATGCAATGTTATTACAATAGCTATAACAGAGATTGTTTGTAATTACAACACTAAGGTTGATAGGAGCCTCCAACAGGTTAGATAAAAACACTGAATAAAATTAAAAGGTAGAAATGAACTTCTACACTCAATGTAGTTACCTAAAGAATTTTAAAATCCTGTCCACAATGTATATGCCTATGCTGGTGCAAAGCAGTTATTATATTTTAAATTAATTTCATTTTTATTCAGCATTATGTTCCTTTTTTAAGTCACGAAAGTTGCTCCTAGTTTATGACTATGAGACCAGAAGAACTAAGAGAGAAAAAAAGGGGATAATATTCATTGTGTATGATTTCGACTCAAACTCTCACAGTTAAAGGGAAGGTATAAATTGCCAATTGAAAAATATGCAATTGTCATCTATTGATAACTGAAGCAAATGTATTGCACGAATTCATGTTTAAATTGCACTGTGCACTGAGTCTACATGTATGTGCAGTATTGTACATGAATATACACTAACAACAGACCTGTACAAGCTTTGTAGTGTTTTCTTGGGCCAATGAGTTTTCATCTCTCTGTCAAAACATGTCATGCATTACAGTAAGCTAATGTTTTCCTAGGTTAATCGCTAATGTGCCTATGTATTGGTAAATGTTGCCATGGGCACAGCAACAGCAGAACTGAGAGATGAGCTTTCGCCTGGTTGGAGATGAAAAATGGCTATTTTTACTTTCAATACCCACTTGCTCAATCACAAATGAGAATGAGAGGATAAATAAGCATGTTCCACTGCCTCTTTAAAATTTAACTACAAAAACATTTTTCATACGTACTTTGCAACATGCAGATGATATTTACTATATGTTCATTACTTGGACAAAGCTCTTTTTTTGTTGGGCTTCATATTTACCAGATTGTTTTACAAAGTACAGTATCCTACATATCATCAGCAAGGAGAAATCTTATCTTTTTTTCATTCCAACATAAAAAACACCCATTTTGGATATTGCTGAGTCCCATTATTTAACACTTAATTCCTTCCCTAAAGTACTCCATGCTGCCACAATGCTGCATAATAAGTTACTTAGTTGTGCAGATTAAAATCCCAGACTGACTCTTGTCCCCTATTTGTGGCTTTTTTTCTGGAAGAAAGAAGATTAAACTACGTAAATGGAACATGATTATGGTTTATTTTGTTAGCATGTGCAGTGATGAGTCTTTGACCTACATTTCTTATGTGTAGTGCACTCTTGCCCTATATCTGGATAATGAATGACAGAAACATTGATGTGGGTTGACCTCTTTTTCACATAGTTTTTGGTCCTTTTTATATATATACAGAAAATACTTAGATACAGACCTTCAGCTGAATCCTAACAAAATCCCAAAATATAATAAAATTACTTTTAGCAGAAAAAAAAAGACAATATTTAGACCCAATGTCTGATACATCAAGTAACTTGGAAAGTATGCAAAGGGCAAATACGGTGTCTGCTGTGAAGTCTTCTGGATGTTTGATAGAGATGCTTATGGGTAAGATTATGCAACTAGAAGTTGCATCCTACAGTCTCTTTCTGTTTCTAAAGGGATTTATTTAATCAAATTTGGGCAGAGTTAACATGCTCAGAAGCTGACTTCCTCTGGATGCTCCAGAAAGCCAAGCTAAGTCTTTATGCATCTCTCTTCAAGCTTTTAGTGTTCTTCTGAAGACTCTGACCTCCAAGAAATGCTTTCAAAAAAGGCCTTAGACAGATTTATGAGAAGGCTTATCTAAACTAAGACAAACATCTTCTGATTGTTTTAAAGTAGTTGATTACACAGTTTGTCTAGGCACTTGTATTGGAAGCATAACATGAAAGAAAAGAATTATTGAAGATATTTAATATTGAAACCGATATGATATGATTAATTCCCTTATCTCTTTGAAAGTCTGATGTCAATAGTGATATATAATAAGAAAAGAAGTTAAAGAGTGCCTTTCTAGAGGAGGAACTAGCAAAGCCTTTTTCTTCTTCAGCAATCTGTTTTCAAATGGCTGTCCAACCAAGCTCTGAGGTTTTAATATTTCTAGAAACACCTACTGTGTATAGCTTACTTTAAATTGGCACATATATCAACAGCATGAAAAAAACGTTCACACCTCTGGGAAACTGAGCTAAAAGGTCACTTTTTCAACAAATTCATCAGCTGGGAAAAACAAACCTAGCTTTCCTTTGAATTTTTAATAGCTTTCCTTTTTCTGTGTGAAGTTGCGGGGCGGGCAATATTCTGTAGTGTAAAGACACCATCTGAACAATCCAGTGAGTGTTTCACACAGATTGGCGTGCATTTGTTTGTCTGCTTAAGTTTAGGTTTGTTTGAATTTGCATGTCATGGATTTGATAGGTATGTTCAGCTGCTCTACTTATTTTTATCCTGAGTGCAGTATTTGAAGGCTTTCAGGGAGGCATTTTTTTTCGACAAGAAGACAGTGACTTGTAGGCCTTCAATTAAAGACTGAAAACATTAGGAAAACAGTGGGAAAAAATGTATTTGGATGGCAATATGGGGCCTCAGGAAATGTTATTTAATAAAAGTTTCAGGTGAGAGACATCTAATAGGAATTTTAGCATGGCTGGTAATCAATATAAGTTATCACTCAGGTGCAGAAAACTTTTGTCCCTTTGTTCACACAAAAATATGCAGCTTGGTTTTTTTTCTTTCACTTCTAAATATAATGATTGCAGAACTCCTCGAACAGTAAATTATATAGCCATGTAAGTCACAAAGGCCTTTTTCTGTGCTGCTGCCTGGAGAGGTCAACAGGTGACCAAGCATTTATTTCAGCTTTTCTTTTCCTCTTTGCTTAGAGTACAGCTTTTTTCAAGGCATTGAGGTGCTAGTACAAGAATTTTTAGGACATCCTGAAAAACCTGCTGTTTTCAATAACCTCTCCAGATTGATGACTGCTTTCAGTGTCCTCTGGCCTCACTTTATCTTTTGATCATACTCTTTCTGAGGTGTGGGGAGGTGATCTTTTAGATTTGTCTGTTGTCAGAAACCAGGTCCTCACTTCTAGAGGGCTTTAACTACCAGGACCAGGGTTTCAGATAGCTTTATTTAAATCACGAGCTGAGACACTTGTGCTGATTTTTGTGTACCAGCTTCTGTGGGAAGCCAGATGAATGGTTCTCAGCTTTAACATTCAGTTCTTCCTGCTGCAGTCAGCAGACCTTACACTTCTAAGAGGAGAGATCATCATCCTCCTTCCCCTTTATTTTTCATACTACTTCATTTTGAAGAATTAATTGGAAATGGGAAAATCATTCTCTTAATTTTCATAGTGGAACTTGGCATGCTTGAAATTTCAAGGCAAAGGGGCATGGAATTTTCACAAGGACATACCTTATTTCTGTGTTGTCCTTAATTGGTTGAAGCCTAAGAGAAACCTGGGGGGAGGTAACTCTTCATAACACTTTTGAGAGAAAAAAACACACATTTTTGGTTTTATTTAAAGTTCAGGTAGCAGTCATGAATAAAGCCAGCAGGCAGGTTAAATTAATGTATTTTAAATAGTAATTCTAAGTACTGTTTCCAGCTCTGCTTCACCCAGTTAAATTACTTTTACCCAAGATACTGATAGTACTATAATGGAAACGGACTTCTAATAGAAACAGTTGAAAATATTTTATTTTAAATACAGTTTACAGTATGGTACCTCATGTTCCTCTCTGGTGTGTCTAAGTTCCTATTTACCAGGATATGTGATTTTTATACGGGATGAATAAATAGTATGTTCAGAATTCTCATGGCAGGGGGTTTAAAGATTCTCGCATTTCACACATGCATGACCACACACACAGATGGGCACATGCACACTTTGCTTTCTCCTTCCCTACCAAGTAATTGTGAAAGTATTTTGTTATTACAATTTTAAAAGCTATTGCTTTCCGGGTAATTCTAATCACATCTGGATGAACCCCTGATTTCTCAGACATAACCTTTAATTAGATTTTAATTAGATTTTAAAGAATTAAGTCCCCACCATATATTATGTCCTAAACTGCATAATTTAAGTGTCATGAGTTGATTGAATTTTTGTACAAATATGCCATTAAAGATTGATCACTTTACTTTGGAAAATAATTATGAAAAACCAAATGCTGAAGTGATAATAGAAACTCAGCAGATGGAAACCCATCAGAATTTAAGTGGTAAAAATATAGACTTGGAGAGTAGTTTATAGATTCCTAAAAGGGACTGGGGAACAGGGTCTTTGTCGTGATATCTGTCGCCTCTGATCTGTTTCTGTGTGCTTTGACTTACCATAATTTTCATGCACGGAAAGAAAAAGGTGAATACTGACTACAGTACTTTAAAAAAGCTCATTGCAACCAGGGGAAACTGGTTGGGATAGAGCCTGTACACACTTTTGTATAATTGATTATTTAGTTGCTGTGATTTTCTAGTGATTCAGTCAAATGGTTCCAGTTACTATGAACTTTTAAACGTTATGCACTGATGCTACAGTTTCTTGTTCTGCGTGGGAAGGTATTAAGTTGCTGCTACAGATCCCTTTTATAACTGTATACCTTCCCCCTCACTCATTTAACCTACTTATTATACCTCCTCTTCTTCAGGAACATGGCAGCCAACCATCCAGTCTATGACTAACCAAGGTAGACGATGAAATGCCTTTCTGATCACCTCAGAGCAAGAAGGTGCTTTAGGTATTATTCTCTCTGGTGGATATCAGGTATTTATCTGGTGTACAGGCAGGTTTATTCAATTGTAAACCCCAGAGAGATCACAGATTGTTATCTCCTGTAGTCATTCATAGAGAAATCTGATGGCTGTCATGTTCTTGAGGAAGAGGAAAAAAAATTAGACTAACAAGTGACACGCTGAGAACTGAAAGTTAACTGTAGGGAATCTGCCACTGGCAGGCTGTCCACATTTAAAATTAGAAGAAAAATTTCCTATAATTACTTAGAACATGATGAACTTTTCATCAAGAGTCAGCACAGGAGACAGATAACAGACTAAACAAACTCCCAGGTACATGGCTTGCTCTGTACCATGACTTTAGGAGGTCAGAAGTTATTTTGAATTAATACTTTTCTGTGCTATGTATAAGTTTGTTGTGATGATTACTGCCTGAGTCATTCTTGCAGTAACATACTTCTGAGGGTTCTAGATCATCTATTCTTAACAGATTGCTCATACCCTTTAACAAAGCCTGGACCTCTTCTTTTACTTACAAAAAACAATAGCATTTGTCTAGATCTCCAGGCTGGCAGACTAATTTTTGGTTGACTTTTTCATCTTGCTGAGGAGGAGGAAAATCTGGAATATGTGAAAAGGTCATTTTCTGCAATATAGTGAGGATTACTAGAAGCAATTGTATCAGAATCTAAATGCTTTTGGGAGATTTTCTGAAGTGCAGCAACCATCCACCACCTCTTTTCCAGTGCAGGGGGATAACAAGACATGGGTTTCTGTATTGTAGTGGAACAGTATGTACAAGTACTTGGAGAGTTGCTCTTCTGATAAGTGCCCATACCAACCAAGTGAAGAGGCCATTAGAAACAAGATTTAAAAAGACCTCAAACAGCAGCAGAATGTGATAGCAATGAAAAAATGCACCACTGCACTTAAAACCACCCATTCTGTTAGTGTGGTATTTCATACATACACTTTTTCTGTAGTGTCATGTAGTGGTTATAAAACTTCAGGGCTTCAGAATTTTGCTGTGATGTAGCACAATTGGTCTTAGCTAAATGTGTCCCTATTAAGTTGAATTTATGCTAATTCTGTCCCATTTAAACTGCAGGCAGTGTTATTGGCTGCACTACTAAATTGCTTTTCTAGGAGACATTCCATTAGATAAGTGATGCACCCAAAGTGGAATATAACAAATTACATTTTTATTTAAGCTGAATATGTTTTACATCTGTAATCGGGATAGAATTATGTCCACTGTGGATGACAAAAGATTTTTTGGGTTCTAGCAAGCATGGAACTTATTAGCATGTGATTTGTTCAGCTAACTTTTAAATAGCCTAGGCTATTTCTTCTATTTATATTGGAAGGTAATTCCATAGCCTGACACTATTTTTTCTAATATTTAGCTGAAATGTTACTTGCTTCTGTTTTCATTTATATCTTCCCAATTATTCTTATCACAGACTGTTCATGTGCCAAAAGCATTTAGGCACCAATCCATTCAAATAAACTCCTTTAATTTTCTGGATAGTCTTGCTCCTTTAATTTTCCTGGTAGTTTTACAAACAAGAATGGCTGGGTGAATTAGATTGCAAAGTTTGCCCTTTTGATCGTTACAGAGTTAAGTTGCTTGTTTCAGGTTATATGTTCCCTCTGTTCTATGGCAGCTCTTCATGCTGGCTGGGTCCAGGAAGCGCAAAGTCCCCTACTCTCAGTTCAGGTACGAGAGCACCCACTGGGAGAAGACAAAGAAAGCAGAAGGTCTTTTACCAAGGGGAATGTAGGATGTATTAAGTTGGTAGTCAGTGACATTTAAAGCAGATCAGCGTCTCCACTAACCTGAATGTGAAAAACATTCAATTTTCCAGCAGTCTTGGTTATAATTAATGTGATAACAGGGTGAATTGTGATGATGATGCTTTTAGGGAAAGAGGTTTAGTTTCCCCAAAGTTCTGTTGTTGTGGTTTTGTTAGCTAATGGCTCAGAAATGTGCTCCCATGTTTGAGCTCAGGCTGTGCAACCATGGGAAACTACACAAAGTTGGTACATGGGGTTTAGGGACTAGCAAGTAGCAAGACAGAACTCCTCAAAATGGCAAATAAGGAGTGTTTGCTAATCTGCTTCATAGGCCGGATGGAGCAGTGTGGAGCACTAGAGTGGGTATCAGGCTGTGTAAAGGACTCTGAATAAAAGATTCACTGTCTGTGAGGAAAGGTAAAAGTTTTAAGGCCACTTGTGCCCTAATCACTAAGAAAGAAACAGCTATCAGCTACAGAACCAGCTTGTGCTTTCCATTCATGCTGTCTGAAGAGGAATCAGACAACTATTCCCAGGGATCCTAGGGCACAATAGAAAGCCATTGTATGCAAGCCATGTCAATTGTAAGCTCAGCCCACAAAATCTTTTCAAGAGTAGCAAGAAATATAGTGATGTTTAGCTGATTTCTGGAATGTGACAGGAGGTATCTTCTCTAGTGAAACTGAAAGTAATGAAAGTTTAGTAAGCAAGAATTCTTAAAGAAGATAAAGAAATAAGACAGATTTATTTGCATCTCAACTTCTACCCATACTGAATTTTAATGCTTCATTGCCATTTGGGAAGGTGACCATTTGAAAAGCTGGTTGTTGGCTTTAAGAGGTGATTCAGTGGAGGCAAAGCTGTGCCCTGGTAACTGACGGGTGACTGTGTGTGCTACACTGAATGTGAGCAAGAACAGTGGTTCAAGGGCTCTCCTCATCTATTTTCCCAAATACCCACCTTTAATAGCTGCTATTCTGTAGTTTTCATATTTTCATAAACTGAAGCCTCTTCTCTTTAATATTTGTAATGAGTTTATGGTCAGAACAAGCAGGACGCCATAAAATTCAGCCTTGTGAGAGGCTGAACATTTGTTGGGCTCCACTTTCCCTACAAAAACCCAGCAGCTTCTATAATATCCCACATGTAGAGGGAGATTCATATGAGTTAGTAAATAAGGGCCAAGAACTCTGTCTTGGGGGCAGACAGAGCTGCTGCCCAGCCTTATGAATTCCTCATGAGTGTGTTGCATTGTATTGTTTGCCTGATCTAAACTCCAAGTTTTTGCAGTGTGGAACTATCTTGCTTGCTTACAAGTCATTCATAAATAAACAAGATAGTGCCTTGGAGAATTCTCTCTCATGGGCTCTGAGTGGTTGGCAGAAATAGAACTGTGGGATGATGGGGTAGGAAGAGAGGTCATGCACTCATTTTCCTGGAAAACTTATGGAATAGACTTTGAAGTGTTAGATACAATACATGAGTGAAAATTTCAAGGAGTCAGTTAATTGGCAGTGCAGTACAGCATTCTTTTTTGGATTCCATCAACTCCAGAAATGGTCTTGGAAAGCTCGATTGAGAAAGAAGGGGCAAAATTACAGACAGTAGTTTTGATACCAGAAGAGTGAAAATCACATTGCAAAACTAATATTCAGAAAAAAAGAGGGGAAAAAAAAGACAACTAGAGTATGTATGACAAGGGTAGAAGGGTAGATGCAGAGAGAGTTGATTATAATGTGGCAGATTGGACATCATATCTATATCAGGAAATACAAATATGTATGCACCTTTTTTGTTTCTGGTCATTTTAAGCATTTGACAAATCATGGCTGGGAATTTGCAAGAGCTTTTGTTGTTTTGTTGTCTTGTTCTTGTCAGAGCGCCACAGTTCAAGCACATCATCATGCCGTCAGGCTCAGGACTTGCATTCATCCATGAGCAATTTCAAATATGCTCTGCCACTCATGTTATTATTATTTCTCTGATTTGGCTCACACCTCCACTTAATGCATTTACAGATGTGCAGAGAAAAATTGCAGCTAGCACAGTTTTGGATTTTGAACTTCATTTTGCAATCCTTCAAAACCCCAGTTACTAGCCAACCTGAGAAAACATACCTTGACATTTTTGTGGCAAAAGCTAGGGAGAAGAGTGTTGCAGGGCAGGCTTGAAGCAGACATAGGAGGCATGTGTGAGCCTGCCTTACTCTATCTCAGCACCTTACATCCACGCAGACTGATCCAAGTGTTGGCAAAGGAGGATTTGCGTGGGAAGAAGGGCTGCCTAAGGCAGCATCTGTATCTTCAATATGTTCCCACAGTAATACCACGCTTTCAGCATGAATGCACTCCCACCTATGGCTACGACTTAAAAGCATCTAAATTGGGCCCTGTACATTATATGTGCATTTGTTTAGGTATGCATTACTTCCTTTCTGATAATCATTTCTGAGATTTGTACTATAGGTAAATATCTGGTCATATTTCCTACATTCACAAAAAAATTAATGACCGTCAGTAACCAACAGTACAACTTGTCATTTAATTGTCTTTTTAAAAGAAACCAAAAACCTCTGCACAATAGTCACTTTCAAGTTGATTCCAGGTTAGTTATACTATTGTACATTGGGAAGGAAAGTCATATCATAAATAAGGCCTATTGCAAAAACGTAACCACTAAAACCTTTTCTCATGGAAGGGTAAAGTCTTCTTGCAGACAGTTATAACTAGGAAGGAGGGAACTCTTTGGAAATTGCCTCATGTACTGCTTAGGACATGGAGCCAGCTGTAAGATACAATAGCTGTTGTCTTGACCTCATCTAGTGGAAGACATACGTGTTCATTTGTAGATACATATGGATGAGAGATGGATCTTAAACAGAGAAAGGGGGAAATTTTAAGATCATTACATGTCTCCCCCAGTGCATTAGCAAGAATGTGAAGTTGCTCTATTTTGTTGCAATTTCCCCAATTTTCATGCATTTTTGCCAATTTGTGTCTGTTGAATACAGCTGCCAAAGGCCCATTATAGGTTGTTAAGCATTATTTCTAAAATCAAATTAATGGAGATATAAAGACTGAAAAAATAGTCTCTCTGACACCTCTCAGTGTCTTTCTATCAAAGCTAGATGGTAGTCTGAGATGGTTCAGACTAGATGGTCTAATGGTTCTGTCTGAACTGAAAGGCCCTGAACCTTCCATGTCAAATTACCAAGACTGAAGAAAAGGAAAATGAGGTTATCGCAGCTGCTACAATATATAAAAGAAAATGAAGTAAAAAGGTTTATTAGGCACTGTACTCTGTTTTTTTCTCAAGCTAGAGAGCAAAATTCAGACACTGTCTTATAACTGAGATGGCCATTTGGCCACAGCTGTCTGCAATATTGGCCATAGCTGGACAGTAACAGTAGCTTCAAAAGGAGATGCTCACCTCATTCATCTGTCAGGAACAATCGCAGTTCAGACAAGGACAGGGAAAAAAAGAACTCTTATGACAAGCTGTATGTGCTGCAGCATCCCTATTAAAAGCATAAAGAGAAAACACAGTTTTGAGACCTATTCCCTAGAGTTACCCCTCAGCATGGTTGCTCATAATGTAGCAAAACCTCTACAAAGTGAATCACATGTGACTTCCAGCTTATCCTGATATAAGCTGGACAAAACTTCATTGGAATAAATTAATGCCATTATTTGTACTCAATGGAGCTAAGCTTATTTACCACAAAAGGGAGTTCTGCCAGATGTATTACAGCAGTTGAAGCAGAAAATATTAGCAAATAGGGCAGTCCTGCTCTAAAACTTCCATCAGGATTGCACTATTTTACCCCGTGAATATCTGTCTGTGCTGTGGGTACTTCTTACTAATATGATTTTCCTTCACTCTTTACTCCTGGTTCTATGTTTATTGCTAGGAATATTGCACAATTCTGGTTGGCACATAATGAGTATAATTGCTAGTTAGCGTCAGGTTTTGGAACTTGTGTATCGGGAGCAAGTCCACTCCACTCAGAAGAGATTCCAGAGCACGAAAGCAAGGGAATCAATCAGAGCTAGGTGCCGCTACCAGTGCCCTTTGATATGTTTGTTAATATGATTTTTACAATTATCAATATACAGATTCTAAGCTCCCTGTCACATTTTAAAAGTTGCGTTCACAAGTTCCAGGTTGGGCTGTCTTTGGATGGGAGTGTTTTGCAACTGCAGGTATTTCTGGTGACCACAATAAAAGCATGGCTACCAAGCACCTGAGATGTTAAATGCTGTCATCACTGGGCAAAAATCCATGTGTGCTACTGGTTAAAGAAAGCATAACAGAACCTTTCACGGTGGTGGTTTGCATTTCCCATTTTACCAAACTGCTGGGAACTACCAAAAATAACACAACATGATATGCCTGAAATAGCATCATTTATTTCACTGCTCTGACACATTTGAGGTTGCACAGAAAGAACAGATCCATGCGTTCCTTTCCTTTCTGAGGAACTGTTAACAGCTTTCTCACAGTAAAAATGGCTGTAAAATACTTTTTGAATTAGAGTGCTCTGGACATGTCTGAAAACTACCTCATTTTCATTTAAATTATAGTTGTGTGGAAGATAATAGCAATTTAAGTACACCCTTTTTAAAAAAAGCAAAGGCAGAGGCACAGCAAAATGGCAGATGAACATTGTAAAAGCCCTCAGGATGGGGTCTGTATTGACAGAAAAAAGCATCTCTATTCCCATCAGCAGCTGTGAGCAGCTCTGTAGCAAGTTGTGAATCCTGATCAATCTCATCTGCCTCACTTCAAACAGCAAAAATGCAGCAAAAAGCTCTCCTTTCTGATATGTGTGTGTACTGTGAACCTCTCTGCCCAGACCCAGGTTCTTTCTGGGAGGATTTAAAGGTGTATTTCTTCTTGCTAATACTTTCTTAACATCAAAAGAAGAGCAAAAGACTGTTCATCTTTTAACAGCAAATAAGTACTTAGTCTTCAGCTAGGAGTCAAGCAGAATTCATAACCAGTCTCACTGTGATAGTTTTGTGTACCAGGACCATGCAGTGAGTATTCTGCAACCAAATTAACCAGTTGTCACTCCTCAGGTCTCTTGCCAAAGAGGGTGGGGAAAAACCTTTTAATTAGCTCTTCCCTGAGTGGCTCTTCCCTGATTAATCTTATCTGAACATCATGTTTTAGAAAGAAAAATCTGTTTAGAGAGGGGCAAGAGTATGCTTTAGAATTCATAGCTGTCCTTTCCATCCTTTGCAGTGGGAGCTCAGTTCACAAGAGGCCAGTATGAACCCAGATGATGTATCAGCAGACAGAGTGCAGAAGGCATGGTGGGAGTCTTGATATTGATGAGGTTAATTTGTTATGTACTGTTGGACAAAAGGAGAAAAAAAATCATGCTGACCCAGCTAAGACAGTACTTACATGTATTTGTGTGGCAGGGGACAGCAGTGGGAGGAAAGCTAAGGAGGAAGCAAGAATAAGTAAAACAAGATGGATTTATCGGCTCAGAATTGTTCATCTGTATTCCGTTCTTCACTGTGCTGCAGAGGAGGAGAGCATCTCTAGCACCATGGTTGGGGAGCAGAGCAAGAGAGGGGGAGGAAGGTGATATCTATCTCAGGCATCAAAAGTATTTAATTTTCCAGAGGCCCTGATTAAACAAATGTTTCTGCTTCCTGGCAGCCCTTGCAGACATTTGTTGGGACAGAATAAATCAGGAGGTAATTTGTCTGCTGCGATAATCAGGGTTGGCTTGGTGGCACTGTCTTGATGGAGATTTTTTTCTGAGTTTCCTGGGAGCAGCGATCTTTCCCAAACCTCCTTCTGCACCCAAAATAATGCCACCAGCTTTCCTAAGGATGGCAATTTAGTATTGATGGACCTAGGTGGGGTAAACGATGCTCACAAATAATGATGTGCAACCATCGTTAAGTTTATTATGGAGCCCTGGTAGTTACAAGGGAGAAGGTCAGAAGGAGTGAATGACCCTTGGGACTGATCTAAGGACTGCTTCCATGCAGAACTAAATGGACTGAAAGAGGTTAGGCTGGGACCCATGAATTAATGGGGAAATCACTTCATTGCTGATGCTGCCACACTTAAACGGGAGCGGAAGGCACCAAGAGACAAAGAAGAATAGATTTAAGAATAGTGCACGGTGTCTGGGCATGAGCAAGGTGGGAATTGGGTAGCCAGCACAGACATCCCAGTACTTTATGTAGGTAAGGAGGTCTGTGTTTCACCTGTTTGCCATCAGCGCCTAAGTTAGCTTAACTCACTTCGCCTTATTCTTTCATCTCTTGTTCTCTCACATATTCTATGTTATTCTACCTCCTACTCTTTGTGTGTTGTGGGTATAAAAGATAAGTGGTAGCACAGCAAATAAGTGGTCTGTATGAGCTTGCAGTGGCCCCACTGTCCAGGAGAGATGAAGGCACAGTTTAATTATGCAGGCCACTCATGGGAGTGATTATAAAATCTTAATACCACTCTTTGAAGGTCAGCAGTATTATAAAAATCTTATTTCTGCAGTGAATTAGGAAGTATAAAAATACATTCCTGCAACTAAAAGGCAGTCTGCCTGATTAACCTTTAGTCCAAAAATCCAGGGCTCATAGGGGAAGAAAGATTAATTCTAACTGATGTAAAACAGCTACAAGAATGATTTAACATTCCCATTGGTGAAAATGCTGTCATTTTAACACCTTTTGACTCTGCATGACTTGAGGTAAGCACCGTCAGCCCTTTAAGGTAGGAATCTCACTCTTGCAATGTCCTTGACCTCCTTGTTTCTGGGTCTGTGGAGCTGTGAGTTAAAAAGGCTCTGATACTCTGTTGTCTGGGAAACCTGTTACAAGCCTGAGACTGAGTCTTTGCCTCTCCTGAGATGGCTTGATATCTCCAATTTTGTTTGTTTGTGGGTTTCACTCCTTTCTAGTGGGAATGAAGTAAAATGCTATTGTTTATTGTTTCAGTAAAGATACTGGGAATATTGCTTAATCAGTTGTCCTTGTAAAATAAAACAGGAGTTGCTTGCTGCAGTGCCCATGGAATTGAAACTCAGAGATTCATTGAGTAGGGACAAGTGATACCATCAAAGCTGGCTCTTCTTGTGCCCCTCACATAGGTGCCGTCTTGGCTTCTGTGTGGCACAGCTGCAAATACAGAGAGAAATGTGCTTCCTCAGAACAGATTACCCCCTCAGCTGTACTCAGACACATTTGCATTGTACTCTAAAGTTTAAAGAAGTTGTCTCAGTTGGCCAAATTTTTGAGCATCTCAGGAGTGGAAAAGCTTTCCACCTTTTCTCAATTTTGATTAAATGGAAACTAGAAATTTAATATCTGCTCCTTTCAATGAATGAATTTAGTAAGTCTGAAGGAGATGCCTTTAGATTTGCAGGTTTACCAGCTCTTTGAAATGGAGAGCTGTCTGTCCTGTCTAGCATTCTATTTTCTGTCCAGTGGAGCCTAAAACTTGCTTTACTCTGCAAAGAAAATGTAAAATTAAGAGGAAAATTCTGCAGCACACTCTGCTGAGCTTATTTGATAAGACATTGTACAGTTCTCAGGAATGAAATTTCCTCTGTATAACAAGGAAAACCACCTTTTCAGACAGGGCTTCCCCAGCAGGGGAGCGTGTGCATCAGAGGTCTTAGTGCTGAAGCCACATTTGTTCTGTACAACTGATGTCAGTACCAAACATTGGGGTTTTCATTTGAAAATGTGATTCCTGATGGTTTGGAAGGAAAAAAACCTACACTTCTTTCTCACACCATCTTGTGCTACAGTCATTCAGAATCACAGTTTGGCTATTCTTATATTAAAGGAGAAAAGAACACCGGGAAGGAGAATTATAGGGGCACCATTATGTATGTGTGCTATGTTTCAAGTGTGGCTCTTGCTTGAAGATAAGCAAACTATCTCTGGAAAAGCATAGTGCCAGAGGAGGACAAGGCAAGTAAAAAAGGCTCAACAAGCACACCCAGCTTTAGATAACAGGTCCTGTTAGTTTGGCCTTAGTAAGGGAGGGCTGCTTGTGGGAGCCCATAATTAAAAGGCTCTTCCTTAGCCCAGTGGTAGAAGTTGACTTTCTGTGTCCCGATAATCTGCTGCTCTGCAAGAAGTACTTGCTGTCTGTGAGTGCCTGGCTGCTTTTCCATTTCCTTGAGCCAGAGCCTCCACTGCAGTGGGGAACATGCACTGGCCTCCTTTTTACTCCAGCTGACATCAATCCCTTTCACCCCGCAAGCCTTCTGCATCCTTGTGAACAGTGGAGAGTCCTTCTCCCTCTTTTCCCAGGTAGGGGAATGTGTTGGGGAAATTTATTAGGAAAATTATTAGTTGCAGTAGCAACAGTAGTCTGGGAAGAGCAGGGTTGTCAGAGGTGCTGGAGATGCTTACTGTACTGCCTCAAATCCTTGGAGTGAGAGGAGGGAGCTGGGACTGCAACAGGAGCAGCGAGGAGCGGTGCTTTGCTTGGTCAGGCTGAGAGTTGAGGCAGGAGGGGTTGATCCTAGGTTTTATCCCTGGCTAAGGAGAGTGGTTGTCAGGTGTCCCCTTGGATATGCTGCCAGTCACTGTGGTGGGAAATGTATGGAGGGCTCCTGTTGGCTCTGCTGCTGCCTGCCCCATTCAGATGTAAAAGATCCAAGAGTTGGCAAGGCATGGTGGGGACGCTGCAGCGGTGGCACCCCGACCCTTGCAGATTGGCTTCCTGAAGAGACACCACGCCCTGATATTGCTGTTCCTCAGCAACCTGTCCTCAGAGCCTGAGGTCAGTCTGCCCCGGTAATCGTCAGGCTCCTTAAATCAGTCACGAAGAATGTAGAGGGAAAAGTATGTTAATTTACATCCTCTATGTTCCCCAGCACAGGCACATCACAATAGAGCTCCTGTTCCTTCTCGTCGCCTTCCTTTCCCCGAGCAAAGCGAGGTTCCTCCCACCTGCCCACAGCCCTTCAGCGAGCGCGAGCACAACTCCCACACGAGTCTCCTTGCCAGAGTTTCAGCTGCTGGTGCTGCTTCCATGTGCAGCTTGCTCTGGTTGCTGGGCTCGGAGAGTTGGTTTACAAGCTGTCTGTTGAGATAAGGTTTTTTTCCTCCTTTTGCTTAGCTGTATTTGGCTGCGATTTGTGCTCCCTCCTCAACACCCAGGTCCCAGTTTGGGGCAGCAAGTGATGCCTAAACACAGAGGGAAGCTGCAAGCAGGAGCTTCTTGGTGGAGTGAGAAGTTTCCATATTCAGTGGCCTCTGCCCCCTGACCCAGGAGTCACATCCACTTTCCTGCCAGATTGTCCTTGGGTGGTCATCCCATACTCATCTAGCCTGAACTGACACCTGAGTGCTTCCTGTTCCCCAAAATCTTTTGGGAGCTGAGGGCATTTTAATATCACAGGTTTGTATCTGTGAATATGTTTGGTTGGTATCACCCAGCACTCCAGAGACATGTCCTACCACAGGGATTCTCTTATCCATACACAGATTTTTGTGCTCAGTTTCACCACTTTTCACTACTTGCTGTAATTAATAACAAATTGGATATGCATGGAAGTGTTGTTACTGGCAGCTCTCTGCTGAATGGCATATAAAAACCCATTAGAAGCTGATTATTTGGATTATTACTTATTTTCCAGGCCATCCTATATCTGATGTTCTTTCACTAATTTGTTACTGATTCTCTAAGTTGCTCTAGTCTTAAAATGAGGATATATTCCTGATGCCTTCTCTTACTGATGATTCCTTGTTTACGGCTTCCCTTATTTTAAGAAGTCACTCTGGAGGCAGAAGCAGGAAAAGAAAAAAGATTAAAATTATCAAATCGGCCAAAAAGATTAAAATTACAAATAATATGTAGGCTGCAGTCTTCCAAAAATCCAAGAATAAATAAGGTTTCTTTTAAAGTGCTTTGAGGAGGAGGTTGATTATAATTTTATATCTGAATTTTTTTCAGAGAAGTATCCAACTTCTTTAGATAAAGTGCCCGAAAAACTAACCCATGATAACAAAAGCCCTTCAAAATAGATTTACTGGACTGTTTTTGTGAACAAGAATTTGAGGAAATGAAAAAACCCATCCAAATGAACTGAAGAATTGCAATAGAAATTTAGATGGAAGCCTCTTGTGTGCAATAGCTATACATTCACGTAGAAAGGGTTGTATACAATAGACTGCTGATTGATGGGTTTTGGCCACTGCCTGCTGTCTCTTGTGGAATATGTTGACCTCTGAACAGAGCATTCACCAGGTTCTTAAGTCCAGTGTTAGTGGGACTTCTCAGATGTTTCTACCAGACATAAATATTTCTTTTCAGTCATTTAGTTTGTTTCTCCTCAAGTTTTATATTACTTCATGAAGGGAGCAAAAAGAACATAAATCTTAAGGAATCTGAGTGGTTCCCAGTCATTAAGTTGATTAAAGTAACACCAAGGGTCAGTTTGGCTGCCTGATTTCTCTTCTTGTTATCTCACTTTGATAGGCACCCATGGCAGCGGAAAGCACTGGAAACCGGTGTAAACCAGGGATTTTTTTGTTGTGAACTTGTGCCCAGGTGAAGACTATCCACAGGGAACTGCATTGCTCTTCTCCCTCTTGGTGAAGTTAGGATTGCATTGCTGCCTGAGCAAAATCTGTTAGAGAGGCAGCACTTCCCTTATCTTCACTCAAGCCCTCTTAAATCTTTCTCCTTTGCAGCCTTTGGAGCTGTTCATGTTGAAAAAAGCCGCCCTGATTTGGGCAAGCTGTTTTCTCTACAGCCTTGGCCTGCCATGGCCACCAACTCTGCTTCAGGTGCAGGGCACTCAGGACAAGGATCCCTCCAACATCCAAGTCCCCAGGAGCTCTGGGGACAGTGCGCTATCAGGGAATTCACTGACTTGTGTTCCCCTCAGTACCTTCCTCAACAGAAAGCACTGGATCTTGGTTCATAGAGGTTGTAGCTCCACTCCTTTCGTTACATTTTTAACTATTAGAAAGTGCTCGCATCCAAACTTTGGGGAGAACAGGCAGCTGTCACTGGGGTGGGAAGGACCCTTGGCATTGTACTCAGCAACTCAAGGTTCTCTCGCCAATCATCCTTATTACAGTGCAGGCCTGAACCAATATCAAGAGCAATGTTTGCTGTGAACACTCTATAAGAAAACTAGAATTTTGTTTTCATTAGAAAATATTTACCTGTCTTGGATTCTGTCCTGCTGGTCGTGTCAAATAGCAATTTTGAGGGCTTGGGTTTATGTACATGGCAAGACATTTGCTGCTCTTAAAACTTGTGTGCTTTCACTACAAAGCTCTTTTCTCTTAAAGAGGATGCTACTTAGCTGAGATTTCTGCTGGAATAGTTTACTACCCTCCCAAGAAGTTCTAAGACAAAGCATTTTTCCCCCTATTTTCTTCTGACAAAAATAGAAACAAAGTATAATAGGGCTTTGCACATACATACATTCTTTTAAGGAACTCAGATGTGCATTATAGATGTTGGAAGGATCTTGTAGTCTTACAATGAACTAAATACAATAAATATTTTTCTACCCATTCTGCAGCAGAGGAAACCTGGCATGAGGCAGGTACATGCTCTTTTCACAAGAACAAATGGTTTATATGGTGCAAGGGAGCATTGTGGGGAGCCAGATTTACTATCGCTTTAATTCAGTAATATTCCAATGTGTAGAAAATATGTGCTGCAGGTAAATGTTAATGCAGGACTCAGATACAGTGATGCTGATCAGTACTGGATCAGCACAGCAGATTCTTATTTTTATCTCTGAAAAATACTGGTAATTGGCAGAAGCCTGCTGTCAATAGGCTGTGTCTCCAGCAGCCATCACTTTTGTCTGCTTGGTGGGTAATGGCTGTGAGTTGCACCACACCAGCTCTGCTAAGATGATGTTTCATTTGGCAAAGATTAATTACGTGCAAAAGACATTTGCAGGGCCTTTGTGCACAACAGAGGGTGCCAAAAGCCACTGGTCAGTCAGCTTTGGGCTTGTGCCGCTTTGCTGGATTTTTAATTTATTTATTTAAAGCTCTGGCCTAGCAGTTTGTGCTTTTAAATCACTGCAGCCCACCAAACAAGGCACAGCATGATGTATTCTGAGTCATGGTCCTCCCCCAGAGGAGACGAGACCGAGGAAGCAGGAGCTGTAAGTAGATTTGAACCGAGCCCCCTGCAGACGTGGGTGTTGATGGTAGGTGAAATAACAGGAGGTATTTCTCCTGCTCATGCCAGCGGCCAGCAGCAGCGCCTCCTGTGAGCCGTGTCTCCTGCCTCCCTGGCTCACTCCTCCATGGAAACCAGCCATCCTGCACTCCCTGCCCCTTGCCACGGGGCCCCTGGGCACTCCGCCCGCTCCACAGCTGCTGTGGGGAGCTGCTGTTTTCCTCTCTCCCACTATAATAGCATCCTTATGAGGCTTCCCCCAGCCCGGCTCGCTAATAGAAGGTTGCATGTTTCCGCATGTGGCTTACGCGGTGATATTTGGGTTCGTTTAGTATGCTCCTGGGAGCGCATCTGAACTCAAAAAAGAGAAGGGAAAAAAAGGAAGGAAAAAATCCAAGAAGGTCAGGGAAATCCTAGACTGTAGCAGGCAATAGAAGAAGATAAAAACAAGAAGCCGTTTTGTATAGGAATATTGGTCTTGCTGAACTGGCTGTGTGCTCATGGGGGGCAGTGACAGTGCAGTCATCTGCCTTCTGCTGGGCAGACTTGGGGCTGCTCAGAAAATACCAGCCAATCCCAATTTTTCAGTGGAAAGCCAGTGATAAGGGTAGTCTATTTAGAGAAAGTGGCAGACTGTTTTCAACAGTCTTTGGACTTGATGTGTCTTTTGATGTGACAGAGGGTGTGGGAGTTTCCAAAAGAGTCAGGTGTTTAAATATTGGCTGTGTCTTGTTTTACAGAAAATACCTGCTTTGTATTGATGCCAGCTTCTCCATGCTTACATCCTTCGTCCTAAAAAGAAGGCAGAATTTTATTCCAGATGTGTTTCACACAGTCATTTCCAAGTTAGGCTGTCATCACCTTTCCCTCCCTGAATATTTCCTTCCTCTGGCTTTGCAGCCCTAATAATACTGGCGCTCTCCCACATGGTGTGCCTTGCCTCTACACGGTGGTTTCCCCTCAACTCCAGCACATTGTCTCTGTGAAGACTTCATGACAGAAACATGGGTTGCGTCATTCCCACCAATATTTCCCTTACAGGAAATTCCTCCCCCTTTCTGCCTGACTTCCAGTAGGATAAAATAGTAGAATAGTTTTACAGAAACTTTTGTTGTCACTGTCTCACATGCTATTCTGCACTCTACTCAATAGTGCCAAAGAATCATAGTGGGGGATTAACCTCCTTGTATCTTTAACCTCAGTTCTAGACTCCTTGCTACCACCATGTGAAACAAGTGTCTGGACACACTGTGTGTGCATCCCTGGGCCACGGCATCTCCCATTTGGCTTCTTTCTGGACCTGAGCAAACTCACCAAAGCAAATCCTGTGTGTAGTCGCATATGAGGCAGTAGGGAAATTGCAGAATGAGTGTGATGCTTCGGGGTTTTTTGTGACTACTGCAGTCTGGAGTGCACAGAATCTGAATCTAACCTTTCAAAGGAAAACAAATATCTTGCTTTTATCTCTAAATTTATCTCCTGCCTAAAAACATAAAGTAAATACTTACAGAGTTGTAGGAAAGAAGGAGTCTGCTGGCTGATTAGAAATGTGGATTAATGACAATATGGAAAGAAGTGCAGTGATTTGTGACAGTGTGGAAAAAAGTGCACTGATAGCATTCAAGTTATCAGAAAAAGGATCTTTCATTACTGGAAGATTGTAAGCCTTTATCCACCCATAACTCACTAGGTGATTACTAGAAATAGCACTATTTCAAGACATTATTTAGCCTCCTAGGCAGGATCAATGTGTTTCTGGAGATGTGTGTGTTTCTGTGTATGTCATTGGTAGTTTCAAATCAATAGTGGGAAGTAAACTTGAAGCCAATCTTGTTTTAATCCTTTTGTGAGAAAAATTCTTTTGGCTCTGGTTTAATATGAGTGAAAGAAAGAGGGGGAAAAAATAAACTGAGAATGTGGTATTGACTTAGCATTCACTCAAGGAGAAAAAAGTGTGATTTTTTCAAATGCCTCCTATGCATGTAGTGGTTGAAGGATGGAGCAATGGGACCAGTCCTGATGGTTACTGATATGTCTTTAGTTAAGATTTTATATAACTGTGGATGGCTTTCCCTGTGCTTCTGGAAGTCTCTCATGTTCCCAAAGCATTGGGTAACCAAGTGGTTTGCACCATTCCCAACTTCCCTGGCTTGCAGATCAGTTTTGTAATCACAGTGACGTGACTAAATACTTTTGAATTGTTGGTGTTAGCATTAGGTGTCATATAAATCACTGTTCTCTGTCCTGGGGAGTATTTTATTTTCCAGTACTGCAAGTAGATCCCAAAAAAGCTTCCCTTTGATCTGTGGGAGAAAAGATTGTTCCTTTGCAGCAATGAAAAATACAGGTTTCTGAAGCCATAAACCATTCCACTGTAGTTCTTAAAATGAGGTATGGCAAAACAAGTCATCTGTGCCTTTTCTTCTTCTAAGAATAGCCTGGTTGAATTCCTTATATTCTTGGTTATGTGCCACAACTCAGGAGGAAAAATATTATGTGTTGTTCATATTTATATGACCAGCACAGTAATGATATAACTACCTGAGGCAAAAAATTTCATTGGACTAGACTGCAAAAAATCAGAATTTTCCAAAGATATCATTCAATAATTTCAGAACATTTTAAAATGGCAATGAAAACATTTTTTTTCTTTCTCTTGGACATACACGTTTTGTGTATGTTCGGCAGTTCCAAGCAGATCTTGGTTTGCAATAGTCCTGACAGCACTGATTATGATCTGTCAAGTCAGTAATTTGTGAGCAGCAGATTTACAGAATAATATTTATAGCTAGCATCTCACAAGTTGCATTGGGTTTAACCTCTTCATTGCTTGTTGTATTTTTGTGAATCATTCAGCTATTTCATGCAGCTATTTTCATTATTGTGGCACAGACTGGAATCTCTGATAACAATGCTATCATCACTTGAAGTGGTTATTAATGTGAGATGTGCTAGAAGATTGGCTTTCTGTAGACATGTTTTTAAGCACACTTTTCTTCAGGGACATGAATATGAAAACAAGGCTTTACCTAAAAATTATTACAGCTTCTGTTATAAATTATGATGTAAAATAACATAGGCTCATTCAGAGGCATGGCACATCTGAACAACTGACTTTTTCATAATTCCTAGATGCTCAGCCTAATCATTTACCTTAACTGTAAGGACATTCAAATAATGGGACTGAATGAAAAAGTCCAACATGAGCATACCAAACATTGGATTTATGCATTCATCAGAAAAGCATAAGTATGCAGTTTAGCTTTCTAATTCAAAAAAACTGAATCCAAAACCACATTTTCAGTCTTTCTGATAATTTTTTGTTAGGTAGAAACTTTGGAAGTTTCATTTTACTAATAAAATGCGATGCCCAAAACAAAATAAACAAAGGTGCAATAAAGAAAATAAAAAGGTAGCAAAGAAATTGTGAAAGTGACTTATTTCAGGTCCAGAAAGCAAAAGCTGAAGCTTCCAGCTTCTATTTATAATTTTCTTTTCCTTTGTTCATGTGAGTGACAGAATAAATGGGAAGGGGTACTTTTAATGAAATAAGAAATTTTACTGTTTGAGTGGAGAGCCAACTTTTGGACTTCTTGAAGGAACAGCAAGTATTACATAAGTAATACTTATATATTAGCAAAGCTTGGCAAAATTGCAGAGCTTTTGCATACAGAGTGTTTAATCGTTGTACATTTTTCACAGGCAAATCTTCTTCTCTGTGAAAAATGTACATGGGGAAATTTTTCTGATTTTGCTACTGAAAACAAGTGGAATTCATGGACACACTAGATGGATTTTCCAGGTCTGACTGGTTTGGGAGAAGGATAGCAAAGAGGAGAGGTATGAAGTTGAAAGGTAGAGAAGCTGCACCCATATTGGCATGGGTGCTTTGTGCTTTGTGGTGTATTTGTTGGTCACTTAGATGACTAAGGAGCCCCATTTCTCTTGGTATTAAAAAGGCATGAACCTGGTTCACTGGCTCCCCTTCAATCTGGAAATTAGGCTGGAGGGTCCCTGTAGCTGGCTGTAGACAAGGAGAGGGGTAACACAAGCAGGGACAGCAGCAGGCTTGGACCACGTGCAATTCCATTTGGCCATTCATACCTCAGACAGGATGGACCTCAACATGGAGGTTTCAACTGGTGAAAGCGTGGAGATCTTTTCAGCAATGCAGCTAGTCACACCTTTATTTGTTTCTGTCCCACCTAAAGGAGATAGGAAGATATGAAGGTGTAGTGCAAATTGTTGTTTTTACAATTTCATGCATTTATCAGATGTACTGAGCAATTACTCCAGACCCTTCTGTTTGACTTTTTAAAAAAATTTGCTCTGCCACTTTTCCTGTTTTTCTACCCATTTAAAGAGTCTTTTTTTATTCATCATTAATATCTAGAACTTGACGTTTTTGATTTTTGTCTTTTCCCAGGGGAAAAAAGCTATCTATTAGAATCTTGTCCTTGCTTTCCTCCTGTAGAACTAGCAGTTTGTCAATATATTAAGTTAATTTTCATTTAGTTTATGCCATTTAATGTAATTAAGGGAAGCAGCACCCAAATGTATGCTCCTAATCATGAGTAACTCTCATATTGTTTTTCCTTAGAATTTACAAGCGTGTTATTTGCCATGCTAATTATTACGTTGGTATATGACTAAGGATACAAATATCTCCCCATTCCCCCCCTCCCCTCACTTAACATTTTGTTTGAGAAGATCAGTACATTTTGTCTGTGAAAAGCCCTGGATTAAATGCCACCTACAAATGATTTTGTGCATGTTTTATTTTGCCAAAGGAGGTTGTCAGACATTTGGGGAAATAATGTAATATTGGCTGACCTAAGACTTCAATTAACTAACAGGAAAGTTTACAAAAACTGTCATATTAACTTTACACATCATTTTACTGGGGTAAAAACATTGTCACACAGCACTTATTTCTTGCTTTGTCTACCTCAAGGCACAAAGCACAAACAAGAAATAAATTTTATTCATTATTTCTGATGCAAATAATTTTCTGCAAATATTTAATGTGAGGAAGAGGTTTTCTGTCTATTAATCATTCCTGTTTCAGCCCAGTATTACCCAAGCAAATGGTACTTGATCCATGTGTTTAGATTAGAATTGTTTTGAATGGAACCCTTGCATTCGTGGGTAGCATCTGCAAGAAGACAGTGAACTTCTTTCACATTGTCTTTCATCAAAATGAAGACATTATGGAGAGTGTTTGCATGTATTTTGATCATGATTGTAAACCCACTTGCATTTCAAGTTTTTAAAGGATTGCTATTCACTTCCCTTTCCATTACTATCAATTTTATCCTCAGCTTCCTAAGGCCAGTCCTTAAGGAAGATTTCCTTTCAGTCAGCTGCTTCCTGAGACATAATTTTAGAAATATATAATTTCCCCCATATTTTACCCTCTCTTTTCCTATTTCCTTTTAACTGAACTTCTAATAAAATAATTTCTTCTATTCTTTAGCCTTCATTTTCGGTTGAAATACATCTATCATAGTCTCTTTTTTCTTCTTCAGACTTGTGCCCATTTTTATTTTGTTGCAAGCTATCAGCCAGATCTCCTCCTCCTCCTCATGCTGATAGTCCCCACTGGAACCTCTGTTCCTGCTCTGGTCACTTTTCCATATTTATAGCACCCTTTCTACTAGCTACTTTCTTTTTCCTTTGTGTACTCCAGTCTGTTCCCATTCCTGGTAAAAATCATCTTCTTGCCCATTCCTTTAGCCATATTACCCTTCAGTGGAATTCTGTGATAGCCCTTTGTCTTTTTCTTAATTAAGTTCAAGATGCTTTTTGCTCCCAGCCAAAGCTTCTGCCACTGTTACTGGGTTTAATTGAGAAGATAAATAGTAATGTTAAAAGAGAACTGGAGGCCTCCATGGGTATCCAGTGGTTGTCCATCAGGATCTGTGTATCCAAGGGAAAAATAATCAGTGCAGCTAACAGAATTCTGGGAGCTTTGAAAGGTGCCAAGTCAAGCTGTGGCCACAGACCCTTCCTGTAATGGTGGAGTAGCCCAGGCATGTAATATAACAGAGTTCAGCAATAAGTGTCCATTTCCTCTGAACATGGTTTACGAGGTGCTCGCATGCAATAGCACAATAAGCTGGGAATCTCTTGCAGGGAACTGAACTGTTTTACATCAGCTTCTTCAGATGGAGTCACTCCTCAGACCCCTTCCTTGTTTTTTCTCAGCCTCCCTTTCATTTCACACTCTTTCATGGTGCTCACTAGTCTTGCGCTCATGACCCTGGTGCTCTTATTCCACAATAATGTAATGAATCCTCTATCTCCTCTTCCATTAGTCTTGGATTAAGAGTAGTCTCAACCCATCAGTTCCCAGGGACTGTGTGGTTTCAGTCTGTTCTCCCACACCTGCGATTCATTAGTCAAAGGAAAATAAAAAACAGAAAAATCAAGTTCTCTGAAATGTAAAACAATTGTGATCACTTCATCTTCAGCCTTTTCTTTCTTCACTACTTGACCTTCTAGATCTTGAGATCCAGTGCAAAAGGTCAGGCTCTTCAAGTTCTCTTCCCTTTTTTCCTCACCAGAGGGCAGGCAATTATTTGGGCCCTGAGGCTCTGAACAAGATTTCACATAGATGTATTGCTACAGCATCAGGTTTTCTGACACCTGCTATAGACCTTTTAAACACCTTGTGTGGAATTGCTGTTACATCTCCTACCTCTCAGCACCACCATCGCATCTGCTAGGTGTGCTCGTTTGTTCTGCAAAATGATAGTCACTGCTGAACTGGATGCAGATCCTGTGTGGAAACAGACTGCTCAGCTTGATCAAAACCCTTGCATTGTTTCAAGTGTCTTTTCTGCAGACTGAAAAATATCTTGGTTCATACTTGAAAATTATAATCACAAGCAAAAAGGAAAGAAGGAAAGAAGAGCAAGCCAAAACTGCAGCAACACAAACTTGTTTGCAATGGGTTTTAAATTCTGCAGAAAAATGAAGAGATAAAATGTATCAGAGCTTATATCTGCTGAATCCTCTGACAGCTGCTTTCTCATCCTGCTTCCTGAAAATGAATCAACTTAATTATTCTTGTGGCTACATACATCCAGACGGCTTAGAGCTGACTCTTTATTGCTGGCTACAGTAACTGTCCTTGTGTTCTGGAATAGCTAAGAAGATTGAAAACTGGGGGTTTTTTGTAATTCCAGAGTACACAGACTGTAATAGAAGTAATGGTCTGGAATTTTAGAGTCTCTTGTCAATGGTTAGATTGTGCCAGCACTGAGTTTAAATTTGCTTGTGTAGGAGGGCATGTTTAGATTAATATTCTAGAGTAATGTGGAGTGAATGTTTGGTACAGGCTGTGACTGAGAGACTGGTGTAGTGAATTCACAGACTGCAATATGTGGAGATT
>VZRL01005743.1:732088-879375 GCA_013397895.1 Origma solitaria
GGGGGTGGGGGGAATCACCATTAAATTATCTTCCAAGGACCTTGAAGCCTCTCAGGATGACTCTTCTGAGTGCTCTGAAAACATAACCATTGATCTAGTTATAACAATTTATCCTTTGGAACAGTCTAAAAAATGTCTCAAATTACCTGGTGCACACATTAAGCATGTAAAGTTTTCATTAAAGGAGTTGACAGGTTGCTTGTAAACTGAAGTCATTTCCTTTCCCTTCAGAATTAAATTTTCTTTACGGCCTCCTTTGTCAGTAAGCACTGTTCATTAAGAATGATTTGGCTATTTCATTCTACAACCCTGTTTTTGCCTGCCTTGTGGATTTAACTGAAGGAAATCCCTTCGTGACTGAAATTATCAAGCTGGATCTCAATCACTAAATGATGATTCCTCCTGCTTTCTTTAATCTGTATAAACCCACTATATAAGCTACTTCTTATCAGGAACATTTAGTTAGGAAGGAAGCTAGGTATGAATTTTTTACAATCAATTTGTAAAGTGATGTCTTTCCTCCACCTCTCTGTTTGTTGGCTGGATGATTTTTAGATGGTCACGTGAAAAAGCCAATGAATGAGGGCTTGAAACTTCTCACATCTCAGGTTCTTCAGGTTTGTTTGTAGAGAGGAGTCTCCGGATGAAGGGCATTTTGGTGGCTGTGCTTTTGTCATAGTTTTTACTTTTACGCTTTTACATAGCTGCAGTTGAGGTAGGGGAATCACCCCTTGCAGTACTTGCTGATGTTGAGCCAAATTAGGAAATCACTGAACTAAGCACATCATTCCAATGTGGGTTACTTGTAGCTAAGTCTTGTCTGTGCAGAGGAAAGGTGAACTGTTGAGGTTAGTAGCAGTCGGTCAGCATAACATACTGACACACCCAGCGCCCCGAGTCAGCCATCCAAGCTGCAGTCAGTGTAACATGTGCCCCAAGATACAAGAGCTACAACTTAGAAGCTTTTGTGATGGCATCCAGATGTGTTCTTGGTGCTGTCATTGGGGTGTCCTTATCCAAGTGAAACATTGATATTGTGGGGAAATTATGAGAAGGGTTCATCTCTGGTCTGGTGCTCCACAGATCGGAGAATCATAGTATGATTTGGAGCCTTATAGATCATCTAGTTCCAGCCCTACCACCATGGACAGGGACATCTTCCACTAAACCAGGTTACTCACAGCCCCATCCAGCCTGGCCTTGAACTTCCAGGGATGGGTTATCCACAGCCTCTCTGGGCAATGTGTTCTAGTGTCTTGTCACTCTCACAGTAACAATTTCTTCCTCAAATGTAATCTATCACTGCAAAGCCAATATCCCTTGGGTAACACCCCAGACGTGTTGCTGTGAACATCCAGCCTTTCGAGCTGCTCTGGGGGAAGTTTCTGAGAAGATTGATGCTATGAGTTTGTAGAAGGAATGTGTCTGGTGAGTGGAAGGCTCAGACTTAAATTTTCAGAATCCCACAGGCTGGTGGTAGGTGTCTGAGAGGGCTGCCCGTCTTCCCTAGTCAGTGCCAAGGGCAAACTTTGCATCAGTATGGAGTAGGTAGAATAGAGAGGTTTGTGCTTTCCATAGCTGAAATGAGGTTAGTGAGCAGCTTGGTGTAGAGTTTGGCCCTGATAAACCCCTATTTTTGATATTAACAATTTCTCACTCTTTTAATTTTGACCCCTTGTTGTAGAGCCCAAGCTCAGACCTCTGCTCCATCCAGGAAGAAGAGACTGTATTTGCACAGGCAAAAGTTGTCACGGCAAGAGAGAGAGGAGAGGGGGTAAATGTTGGAAAGCAGAAGTAGTCAGAATATGATATGACAAACATGAGGTCAAATAAGTCTTTTTCTTCATGTCTTCAGTGAATTTTCCTGTCTTAGTTGCAACGCAGAACTTGAATCCTCTTACCCATACAAGAGGTCGTCAGATAAAAAGCACATGATTTAAAGAAAAATGCATCCCCTGAAACACTCATTTCATTGTAAGAGTAGCAAATCATAATGTAATTAAAAAAACTGCCTACAGTGTTTATGTACAATCACATTGAGTGGAGGATATCTTTAATTTCATTTTAAGGTCAGATACATGAGGAGGAAAGGTTGATGCTGTCTCTCAGAGAGCAGTAATCAAAGGCTGGCAACTGAGCTTTGGAAATTGAACAGACTAGAAGTCCTTGGCAGTGATTCCCAAATGCTCAGGAGACTCAGTACAATCAGCAGCTTGACACTTCGGCCAGCTAGTTAAATAGTGTTGGCCATAAACGTTACAAGGGAAGTGATCGTCCCCTCATGTGCTGGCCCTGGGAGCTTCCTGCCTCCTCTCTCAGGAGCAAGGGCAGCCTCTAGACCACGGAGCTCTTCGATGATGTCCTGGGAATAACCTTCCACACCATAGCAAAGAAGAGAAATTTTCGCTGTTTGCATGTTAACCCCAAAAATTAATTACAGAGCAGGGAGTTAAGGGTATTACAAATGAGCATAAATGACAGTGCTCCAAATCTACTGAATTTGAACCTCCTTTGCAAAGTTTAGCCAAGAATGAGCAATGCTGCATGTGGATGGTTTGGAGATCAGACTGGAAAGACCCTCATGCATTCAACTCCCTAAAATACAGTATTTATTAATTTGTTTGCCATTTGTTTTACAAGAAAAAGTGCTCATAAGAGACAGCTTCCCTATTGTGAATGCCTGAATTTAGGAAACTAAACATATACGTAAGCAACCAAAAATCAGATCTGTATAGATATTTGAATGAACTCATGAAACTGAAATTACATGCATGCATAAGTGATTGCAGCTCTATATGTACCTATGAATCTGGTTTAGTGTTGAAAAATCAAGGTGATATGGTAGTTATAGTTGTTATAGCAGTATAGTATGGTTATTGTAGCACTTATATTATGCTTGGCTGTTCAAAATTGCAGTAAATGGTTGCTTTCTAATGGGCACAAAGTTTAGTTCCATGAGCAGCCATGAGGGTTACATGTTTCAGCTAAGCTGCCCAGCATTACGTGCTACTTCTGCATGATGCTGCAGGAATGATGGCTGCAGGCTGGCTGTAAAACCATGTGTAACAAAGCAGTCTGGCACAGCTTCCCAGCAGGCCTGAGAACACAGAAGTGAAGGAGCAGCTCAATGTCACGTGAAAAGATATGCCCAGTTCACCGGGAGCCCAAGCAGTAGTGTGAGGTGGTACCAACAGATGAATACATTTTCAGTGGGTAAGGCTAGTTTGCAGTCTCCCACCTGCTCTCCATTCCTGGTAGTTAATAATAATTAGTCCTAATGAATAATATATAAATGTATAACATATGGATTAAAATTAATTAGTAGCAATAGGTAGTCATTATCTAGGAGGCAGAAAGAGGAAGACAGAACGTATTTTTAAGCATCCAACTTGTCACTAGAATTATCATTTTCACTCTTTCCTGCTATTCCTTTGAGGATGTTTCCTTCCTTCATTACATTTCCTAAGCTCTTTTAGTTTTTACACCAAGATCCAGTGAAATCAGTAGGATTATGCCACTCACTTTATTGGGCCTGGTCCATCAAAGTTCAGGTTGTTTGGGTTTTATGGTGGTTTGTCATTTCCAAGGTGTGACAGCATGTCTCTTACTTGTACTGTTGTGGACTAGTGAGTGCCCTGTGAATGCAGACAAGGAGGTGTTAGTTCCTCTAAGCAGTTAGGTGCCAGTCAGGAATTCACCTTTCAGTAGGGAAGTAGCTAATTCTCACTGATAGACCAGCTAAGTAATCCTTCGTTTCTTTAGCTGCTTAGTTTAGCTGGACACAGCTAAAATGAGTGCTTAGATCACATCTGAGAAAGCAGTTACGTCGCACGGAACAAAAATAGAAAACAGTGCAGGCAATGAGTTAGAAGACTGAGGCAACACGTGAAACAAATATTTATATAAAAAGAGAAGTGTTTGGAATTGTTAGAGAACCTCTGAGGGGCTGAGCTTCTGTGTTAAGATACATGGTACATATGAAAGAATAAAGGAAAATTAACAGCACAGAAAAAGCTTTGCCCTCTTTTTGTGTAACTGTTGATTTCTGTCATTACCATTTTCATACCAGGGGGCTGTTGGCATTTCCTGCTGGTTTTTAGCTTTGGCATTTGGGTGAGATGGACCTTTCTAAGTATGATAAATTGTTCTTTCAGCTAATTTAAGCACAACATAGATAAATATTTCAAAGTGTGTGACTTGCACCATCACCAAGGAAATGAGTCGAGGATTATGGAGAGACAGAGAGTAATCTCTCATATGTATTTACCTGAACTAGATCCAAGCAATTCTCCTTAGTTAACTGTGTCTCAGCAGTTTTCTCCTGAAAAACTAATTATTATGCAGAATAGATGGCTGCTGCCTAGCCATCTTTCATTCTTATTTTTTTGTTTGCATTGTTTATGGCATTTATTCAAAAGCAATCCAGTAATATCCTTGGCAAAGTGATCTCTCTCTTTCCCCAGACTAATGGTCTCTTTTAGCAAGTTCTCTTTCCTTCATCGTGTATGGCCATAATGTGCCTGCAGTGTAAGGCTCTCACGGAATCTCAGAGTGCTTGAGGTTGGAAGGGACCTCTAGAAGTCGTGTGGTCAACCCTCCCTCAAGCAGGGCCACACAGAGCCAGTAGCCTAGGACCAGGTCCTGACAGCTTTTGAGTATCTCCAAGGATGGTGAATCCAACACCTCCCTGGGCAACCTGTGCAAGTGCTTGGTCACCCTCACAGGAAGCTCCTGTGTTTCAGCATGTGCCCATCTCCTCTGGGTGCAAGGGATAAAAAGGAACAATGGACTAGTTAGCAGCTCCCTGTCACCCTCAAAAAAACCCTAGTTTTGTCACAGAGCAGATGAACTTTTGATGTAGGCTGTGGTGTACTGCGAGAAGTTGGCTTATTTTCTTGTTATGCTGCTGAAAAGTTGTCTAGAGACCACATAGTACTTATCATCTTGTATACCTAGAAACCTTAGTGTGACCCAGAATAGTATTTGAAATAAAAACACAAACGTGTTAACACAGGTTCTTTTTCTTTCCTTGTCAACTGCAGGTAATGCAGGTAGTGAAAGAACAGATAATGAGAGCACTCACTACCAAGCCTAGCTCTCTGGATCAATTCAAGAGCAAACTTCAGAATCTCAGTTACACAGAAATACTGAAAATACGCCAGTCTGAAAGAATGAACCAGGAAGATTTCCAGTCTCGTCCAATTCTGTAAGTATTGTCTTCTCTCCCCACTTATTTTTTCATGGAAGGATTAACAAGGGCGAATGACATTTTGTGAGCTCTTCAGGGGAATCCCAGAGAGAAAAGCTGTCCAGGGAGCTGTGCTCAAAAGCATCTGCTTAAAGTACATTATGTTTTCTTCTGCTGGGAATCATAACCTTTTCCTTGAGTTCAGTGAAACCAGATTTGCCAAATCCCAAGAGGATTTCACATGGTTTATTTATATGAAACAGTGCTTTGACATTTCCTAGCTCTGCATGACTGTGAGCCTGATTTTGGTATTGGCTTTCCAAAAAAATATCCTACAAATCAAACACCACAACTTTGTCTTCTGTTCAAGCCCTCTCTGGGAAGAAGCCCAGAGGAAGAAGAACCAATACACACTGACTTCACAAAGGAGTTGTCCTTGTTTATAACATTATAAATTGGTGTTAATGACAAGCAGTCATTTGTAAATAGCAACATTCTGGCAGCTAGCCAGTCCTTTGCTTGTTTTCTGCAAAGTATGAACGCCTAATATTGCCTCCATAGCTCCTTCTCATTTCTCAGAATACTCTTTGTTCTGTTACATGAAAAATGGAGGCCACACTTGGCTCTGGACCAAAGTCTGGGCTTGTGGCTGAACTGATGGCACAGGAGAGATGCAGACTTTGTGCTGTGCAAATGATATACTGAGAACAGCAGGAACCTTTTGAGATCAGCAGAGAAATGGTGAGGACTCCAGAAGCATCAGCCAAAATGTCGTGAAATCCTGTGTTGCCAGTGGAATGGCTCATGGTACTCTAAATCTCCTTTTCCAAGGCAAAAGTATAGAAATATATTTGGACCACAGCATTTCAGGATTCAGAAGCAGGATATTAATTTTGATTTGTTTCTGAAGGATACAGATATCTAAGTACAAGCTCTGGGGACACATTCCTCCAGGGGCAGCAGGGCAACAGTGGAAGCATAAGTTAAGTAGAATTACAAACTAAATTTTAACCAAACCAGTGTGGATCAAAGGGGGAATGCTTCTTTTATGTTTCCAGTGTGTTCAAAAATACGACCTAATGCCCAATTAGAACGGATGTCACTTGTAGTAAGGCATCAATTAAAAAGCTACAAATGGTTCCAGTTAGTTTTGCATCGTTACACTGCTCAGAAAGCCCCTGCAAATCCCCTGCAACATTTAGTGGTTGAAAGCCGCTCAGAACTGCGAAGCTTGTCACCAAAGCTTCTCTCATTTTCCCTGCTTTCCCTATGAGTCAACAGTTTAAGTATGATACAGGTCAATTATTTACATTCTCTTGCACCATCACCTAGCATTGAAAGACTTGGCAATGCCCTGCGCAAGCTCTTCATCTCCAGTGTCACTCCGGCCGGTTGTTCACACAGTGTGGAGTCTCCTTCCCCATCACGGAACAAGTGAAACAGCCAACGCAAATAGTTAAAAGCAACTGAAGTGTTACCAGAGAATCATTTCAAATTCAGAACAAAGGCTAAGCCTAAAGGCTATAAAGGCTAAGTAAATCGATAAGGTGTTTAAGCAATCACAACTGCATTTGCAGAGATTTAACTCCATGCATTTGCATTTTGATTACATCCATGATCACTTGTTCCTGACTGTGAAAAGAAACAGTCCTTTCATTTTGCACTTTGATTTTATTCCCTGTACTGAACTCTCTCAAATTGCATAGATGGCACAGTAGATAGAAGTACAGAATCATGGCCCCATTGTAGAGAAAGAGACTGTGAGTGAAGAGAGCACTCGTTGCTGTGCTGTATATTTTAGAGCCCTGCAGATATGCTAAAAGGGATTGCACAATGGTGACTGTAACATCAGCAGACCTTGTTTAATTCTGCTTGAGAATATGGCAATCAGGGGATGGTTCTTCCTGCCTTGAACATGATAGAAGTCTTTCTTTTGCTATTCATGGTATGAAGCACTGTAGTTTAAAGCTTTCAAGCTGCTGGATAAGAGAAGCTTGAGTGAAGTTGGATTGAATGTAAACTGGAGAGTGTTGCCTTAGATCCTGATAACTACAATAACCTTGTTTTGCAAGGATTAATTGTTTCTTTTATATGAGCATTGTTGTATCACATGAAGTAAAGCTTTATCAATATCTATTTTTTATTAGGAAAAATAAAAAGATCTTCAGAATAGATTCAGGGATTTGGGATCATTATTGATCATCCAAACTGCCATTCCATAATGAAATGATAAAGTATCACAGTTTCGTTTTGAATGGGTGTAGAAGTTGTCTGGGAATCCCGTGCGCCTACAGAGGACCAGAGAGCTCCTCAACAAATTTAATGCAACAAAGATAGATTAATGCTAGGTAAAAATTTGACATCCATTTGGGGACTTGCTGGTTAAAGGAGAGTTAACATCAACTAGGGAGCCGTTAGTAAGTAACATCTGTGTGAAAATCGGCAACATACAGGGAAAGAGACGAAGGTGTCTGGATGCTTTTCTGCTTTTTATCTTACATATTTCTCTGCAATGTTAGAAAGAGTCACTACTGCCCGCTCTGAATGCCTGATCAGGAGAGGGAGCATAGCTAGATGCCAGAAAGATAGAAGAACAAAACACATGAAACCAGTTCTGGGATTACTCTCCCATTGTGTTATAATAATTTAAATGTCTGTAATATGCCCCATCCTGGAAAGAAAACCACTGTTGAGTGAGTCTTAACTATAAGCTGGAAAGGTAAAAGCTGGGGACAATTTTAACTGGTGCTGAAGAAGAATTTGTGTAATTTGTGAAAACCTTAAAAATAATTTCTAATGATTTTCAGATATTTTAAAAACAAGTAACTGATGTTATTATTTCTTCCAGTGTTTAAGACCAGTGAGACCACAAAATTAGTGATCATATACTAATATATATTTCCTTCAGTCTTTCTGTCTTACCAGCACACCAATTTTTTACATTCTTATGTGACAGAAACACTGTAGGAAACTAATGGCAGTTTTTAAAGTCACTGTCTCCTTTGACTTAGTCTGTTGTCTCTCTTCACAAGGCACAAACTGTTAAGCAAATGTCATCTGAGGGACAATAAATAAATATTCACAACATGTATTTGCATTTATGATCCTCTTTTAGCTCATTGTTCCTGTTGGATTTTAAAATTAGTCAGGAGGACCTATTTCTTGCATAAAGATTTTTTTTCTAACCCTCCTGTCTTTAGACATTGATCAGGAGGAATAGAATTCTATTGCCTTCAAATGGCTTTCAGAAAGAACTACAGAATTTCAAAGATGCACATCTTTTGTTTGCGTGCTGTGGTTTGATTGTTCTGACCCATTTCTGTCACCTCCAAGTGGTGGAACAGAAACCTTGACAATGAGGAGCACTGAGTGGCACGATCACCTCGCAAAAATACACCTGGAGTCGTGGTGTCAGAAAAATAGCTGAGAGCCATACAAGTCAGAGTGACCACATGTTGGCATGGGCTGCTGAGGACAGTAAGCACAATAAGTGACCATGGCAAGGGCTTTGTTGTCTTACGGGGTTTCACTAAGTCCAGAGTTACCGGAGACTGCTTCTCCATGCAATAAGGAGTTGTCTCCACAACTTCTGTGTGATTAAGTTCAAGGACCATCAAACAGAAGAGAGTGCCACACTGAGCTTCATGACTGTGAGAGCACATACATGTATGTGTGTAGAGGGCCTCCAGAACACAGCCAAAGAGGTGAGAGGTCCCTTCTTTCTTACCTCCCCTTCTCCCATACAAAGGCTGCCTTAGGCACGGAAGTATTTTTGAGAGGATTACCTGTTTCATTTTGGATTGGTTAAAGAATCCTTCTCTTCCTCTGGTTTGTAAAGGGCAGGTGGGGCATTAGAAGATGGAATGTTATGAGCAAACAGTCAGATGTTAATGTGCTGCCTGACCCATTCATTTCTGGGTTTTTGGTAGTGTCTTATAATTACAATGTTATGATATCTTTAACACTTATTTAATGATAAACATCCAATTTCTGAATTTAACTACCTAAATATCAAACTGATGTTCACACCACTCTTGAATGTTTGAAATTAGTCCAGCTGGAGTTTTAGTCAGCAACCTGGACTGCTGCATAATCCACACTTGTGTTTTAACACTGTTGGTCTCAGCCCCTGCTCTCAGGTTTTACCTGAGGACCAGGGAAGCTCATCAGCTCCATAAAGGCAAGACATTTATCCACGCACAAAATTCTTCTAATCACAGTATTTAAACATTCAATAGATTTATATCTTAGATGCCAGTGAGAAAACAACAGTACTGGAAAATTCAAGTCCCGAAGGACTAATAACACATTTCCAAAAGATGGTCTGTTTCTATAGTTACAATGCTTCCTTAATTTTGACCAGCTAGAATTTCACAGCTTGTATATAAGCAGTGGGTTATGCATCCAGTCATTTTGTTAACACCTAGGGGAAAGAGGGCATTTTATTTTAAAGGCCTGATCTTTCTAGCAGAGGATTTGCAGTGATTTCAGTGGGGGTCTGGCAGATCAAAAGCATACGATCCAATGTGGAAATCAGCAGAGAATGGGCTTCCTAAGTTTTCAAGAAGAGAGAATTTTTTGTTGTCTCTATGGGATACCACAGCTTAGCTTCCTTTTGATGATGATTGCTGGAACATACTGCCAGACAGAATGATTTTTGGTATTACCTAATTTGCACAGCAATTCAAAATTATGGTTCTGACAAACTTCATATTTTATAAATCTTCTACACATTCAGTTATTTTTCTTTAATCTTACTAGGCTTGCTGTCGAGTTGATGTTTAAACCTGTCTTTTATGTATTCTTAATGAATCTAAGTGAGGATATAATTGATGAATTCAGACATCTGTGAACCCATGTGATGGTGTATGAAATTAAACTTTAAATATTATGTGCACGTGTTTTCTGCCTAGTTCTTGACATGTTGAACTCTAATCAAAGTAAGATGTAGAAAATGGATTTTCTGAAGGATGTATAAGATTATTTCTAAATGTATTATGGGTCTCTACACTCCTGGGTAAAGGTAAAGTTGGATCCTTGAGTGATCCCTGGTCATGAGTTAGTCTTCCACAAATTCTAATAATAATAATATAATCAAATTATATGAAATTAAAATAAGAATATAATGCTGATCATTAGTTTAACTCATTGGCATTGCTCCCTGTTTTTTATTGTTGTTTTGAAGTGTTTTAGCCTTCTTGTGTTGTCCTAAATAATTGTGCTAGTGAAGTGTACCAGCATAAGATCGTGCAAGAAAAGGTGACAGGCCCTCAAACAAGCTTCACAGGGCTCCTGTGATGAAAGAGCTTTATTTGCTGCAGAAAAATCGTGTTGATGCATTATAGCAAGTGTTATTTTTAGCATTAGTAAAGTAAGAAAAAAACAAGCAACTTGCCTGAGTCATACACTGATGTTGTAGCAGGGAGATGTCTATAACAAAGATATCCTGATTCCCATTCTTTGTTAAAATAAAAAGGTTTCTTTTTCTGGAGCAGACTAGAGATTCTGACCTGGGCTTGTCTGTGACTGATGCCCTCTTCAAATGCCTTGTAGAAACATCTTGTGAGACTCTGTCTCAGAGGAAAGACAAGAATTTGACAAGTCCCTACTTTCTCTCTTCCCAAGGGAACTAAAAGAGAAGATTCAGCCCGAGATCTTAGAACTGATCAAGCAGCAACGTCTCAATCGACTTGTGGAGGGCACCTGCTTTAGGAAACTCAACAGTCGACGTCGACAAGGTACAGCTCACACTCCCTAGTTTGGCTTTATATTGTCTTTTTCATCTAAAAGTTGAGCTGAGGAATACTATTTTCGCTGGCAGGATCCTTGGTTGTAGTGCTGTCTTGACTGGTTTTTACCAGGGGGCATCTGAAAGCATCTCCATGTTACAGATTTTCAGGATTTCCTGTTTCCCTGAAACTGATTTCAGCCTTATCACACAGATGATCTGGAACAAGTTCAGCCTTTGACAAAAAACTCAAGCAGCAGTCTCACATTCTGAAATGAATATTTTGATTTCTGCCTGAATATCCAGGTTTCTTGTTCATCTCAAAACAATATCTTTGCAGGAATAGCACATGAAACTTGAATTTGAATCTCTCAGACTTTGATCACTTTTATGCATGCAACAGGTTCATCCTGCACCCCTCCCTCTAGTACTGCCTGTCCTTTGGTTTAGTCTTACATTTCCGTATACAATAATTATATTATGGTGTTTAAATATGCTTTTTAAAAGCACTCTGTCAGTAATTTGTGTACCTTCATATGAGTACTTGATTAATATGAGAAGATTATTTTCCCAATTCGATGAGTCATTGCTCAGTGCTAGATTCATAGCTCATTCTATACAGTAAAACTCCCTATGGTTTTTTTCCCCTCAGAAAGTCACACTTCTTTCTCCAGATAATTTAATGGGGACGTAGTGTAAATTCAGCAGATTAATTAGAAGTCATATCCAAAAATTTCCCTTTAAGCCCCTCATTTTGTGAGGATTCAGATTATTATTAGTTTTCCTCTGTAAATACAGAACAAATTAGAAAGTTACAAAAGCTAAGAGTAAGAACTGACAAAGATCAATATTTGAGACTTTCAGATTAATTGGGGAAAACTGCATTCTTCACAGAGAAAAGTATCCCTGCAATGCCTCCTTCCTTAGAAACAAGAAGGCAATTTTCCTTAATGTAGAGAGGGTATTTATAACTTCTCTGTCATGCATACAAATGCCCATGAAGTCCACTGCACAGGAAGAGGATCAATATTTCACTGTGAATTTCTGTACAGACTGGATAGAGAGGCATGGCACATGTTTTCCCTTCATCAGCATACACGTGGAGTGAAAGTAGGTAAAGTAATGTGTAGTTTGTTTGCCTTCCAGTAGTGAGGGTTGTTTATTTTGTTCCTCTCAAAACCTAAATCCAAATTGCTCAAATTCTAGGGAAGGAGCAGCGTTTGTAGCAAATATTCTTCTTTTGGCTGATCTCCAAGAGGAAGATAGACTGTTTATTTTATCTTAAACTGTTGTTAGTTCATGATTTATAGGATCAAGAGCCTTAGGGGGTATAAATTCATTCAACTGATATGAATACAGTTGAAGTTAAAAAATATTTTTTTAAAAATCAATATAATCTTCTGGTCCTCAGTTGAGAGGGTTGCTTCCTATCATGCCTTGGAGTGAATTCTATAAGCCACCAGATTAATTGCTTTGATGTCATATTTATACAGGGCCAGAAAACATTCTTGATTATTTGGAAACAAATAAAATTTGTGACCATTCCTCAAAGAATGCTATCTTCTCTGAAATATATTGTTTTTCACAGATGGAAGCCCATTTATGAGGTCATGTTTCCACACCCCTTTAGGAGTTGTGTGTGCTTTATGTTAGACGTCCTGTATTCCCTGAAACAGAAGGGTAAATTACCATCTGGGAGGGAGGCAGCGGACACAACCATTATAGAAGATGATGATTCATGAAGCCATCAGGACTAAACTCAGCACAGCCAACTGTGTCCTGGGGGGGCATCAGGCACAGCATCGCCAGCAGGCAAGGGAGGGGATTGTCCCTCTCTGCTCTGTGCTGGGGGGGCCTCACCTCGAGTGCTGGGGGCAGTTTGGAGTGCCACAATATAAAAAAGACATTAAACTTTTAGAGAGCATCCGAAGGAGGGCCATGAGGATGGTAAAGGACCTTGAGGGGAAGTATGAGGAGCAGCTGAGGTCACTTGGTCTGTTCAGCCTAGAGAAGACGAGACTGCCTAAGGGAATGGCCTTAAGTTGTATTGGGAGGTTTAGGTTGGATATTAGAAAAAGATTTTTCATCCAGAAGGTGGTTGGGCACTGAAAAGGCTTCCCAGGCAAGTTGTCACAGCACCAAGCCTGACAGAGGTCAAGAAGCATTTGGACAATACTCTCAGGCACATGGTTGTGATGTTTGGAGATGGTCCTGTGCAGGGCCAGGAGTTGGACTCAATGATCCTTGTGGATCTCTTCCAACAACTCAGCATATTCTGGGGTTCTGTGACCTAACACCGTGCGATTTAATGAAGCATGCTTGGCAGATAAGCTATTCAATTGGGATCCTTTTTTAGGTATGTACAGTGCCTGGCACAGTCCAGATAGCAAATACTGGCAGCTGGCAGAGAGTGGAAGAAGCTCTCTTGAAATCTCTATTTATCCTTCAGGGTCTCCTGTACTCAAAAGCAGCACAAATTGTAAAACCAGGGCTGTCATGATGTCAAGAACTAGAAGAGGAAGTAAAATGAATGGAGGACCTGAGGTTTAGCCAGTGATACTAAACATCATGACAGTCAGTCTTTCAGATAATTCCTCTGAATGTCCAGATAAAAATAGTAGAAGTCCAAATTCTGAGTGTGTCTTCTGCTAGCTGTCCCACATCCCCCTACCCTCTCTCACAACTCAACTCCCTGTACACGTGCCCTGTGCTACCTCAGGGGGTTCAGGAGCCCTGTCACCTGCCTGCTGCACCAACTGAATTCACTCGCCATGGAGCATTTCCAAGGCTCTAAAAGGGCAGTGGTCCATCCAGGTTGACGTGGAGCTGAAACAGAAATGAGTACTCTTCTGAGGCATCATGGTTTGCCTGTTATCTGGCAACCTACTTGTAAGAGTAGCATGGTCAGGTAGGTGTTATACCAATGTATATGCTTTCTTTACCTTTCCTATGATTCTTTTGTTCCCTTAAGACAATCCTGGAACAAATATCACAAATCTGTAGATTGTACTTGAAGAATCAGAACGTGCCCTACACAGAAGCTGAAAGCATTAAATTGCCCATTTAAAGATAATTAACAGGCATTAGCCCATGATAACGACTCCAGAGCTAACTTCTGCTAAGATTATTGTTTGAACATGTGGTAGGACACACATGGTTAGCCACAGTAGGTTGAAAAAATTGACTTACAAAAAAATGAGAAGGGAGTTTACAGCCTCTCTTTTGAGAAGAGATTAAACACTTTCATATATACTTAGCATTGGAAAGCCTCCAATCCAACAGGTGATTCACTGGGGGGATGCTGAAGATTAAGCTGTGAGGTATCTGTATTCAGATCTCTGCTTTTTGTGTTTCAGCACAGGATTATCATAGCAGGATCTCTCTGTAGCTGAAATTCAGAAATATCATTGTTGTCCCAGCAGGATCCTCAGAACTTCCAATAAATACATGGCCTTTCCCTTGCAAGGTTTTCGTAGAAGAACTGCAGCACTAACTCCTGAGTTTTTATTAAGTACTTTAATCAGTTAGAAATGAAACAGCAAAATCTAGCCTATCCTTCTGATCACTGTTCAACAGCAGATCATCATGCTCTGAAAATCCCTACTTTGTTCCTGGACTGTGAACATCTGCTGACAGATAGACCTCTTCGGCTTTCTCCTTCCTTAGATAATTCCTAAAAGAAAAGGGAGAAGACTAAAAGGAAAATCTGCCAAGCACTCTATACCCCCAGTAGTTATTACTTCCAGTAGAGCTAAGTAGCAGATAAAGGCATTTTATTGAGGCTAATAGATACTTCTGATGCTGTCATCCACTACATTTGTAGTATATGTTGCTGGTTGCACTCTTGGAAATAAATTCCCCTTTTAACTTTATAAAGATTATAGAGAAATAGCATGTTATTGAAGTGGTTTTGTAGCCAAAGATGAGGTTTTTCAAACAGTAATTTTTGGAAGGAAGGGAAACCCTGGTGATACACACCATTAAATTAAAAACACAAGGCATCATTGAAGTAACCTGGAAAGAGAAAGCTTAAATTGAAACAAAAAATCAAGCGAAGACAAGTTTTCCATTTCTTGCTGGGATAAGTAACTCACAGATCTGAACAACACACACTTTGACTTTTTTCTACCAAGCTCTTTTCTACTGCTACTTCATCCTACTGTCCAGAGTCCCACAAAAAAACCTAATGTTCTGTGAGCACGTGACTCATTGAGAGGAACAAGTTAACCAAATATGCCTCCAAGATTGCCACAGGTCAGTTATTCGCCAGTCATTTGGAGAGCTTCCTGGCTTGATCTTGGCAGTTAAGACCAGCTGAACTGAAAATGTCACTTCAGTTTTATTAAAGACAGAACAAGAAAGAAAAAGAAAAAATATGTATGCCCACATGCATATATAGATAAAAAATCTACACAAGTATATATGTTTCCACAGATATATTTAAAAGCAGGTTCCTGTTGCTAAATCAGTGAAGATGTTTTTCTTTGAACAAAAAGCTTCTATAGTAACCTCAAACGTATCTTGGGAAAAAATACATATTCTCAGACTTCTGTCCATGCATATCTGAGCTATTTTCTCCCCAGTTTCTAACAATAGAGCACTTCTGTACTAACCACAGCAGTCCTTTACCTGGAATAGTATTGTTAAGGGCACATGAGTCATTGGCCATTAATGCACTTGGAAACACACTGTGTGAATGGCCAGGCACTCTGTAGCCCATCAGCAAAATGTTCTGTGCTCTGCTATTTGCTCACAGTTTTGAATATTACTTTTGTAGCCAAATTGCAGGTGATTTTGTTATTTGGGATTTTTTTTATCCTCATCTATAATCTTCAACAATGTGCTATGATATATTTAACCCATGGCTGCTCTAGCAATTATCTGAAAAATCAGAACAATTTGCTTGAAAACTTTTCAGGTTAAAAACCAGAATGACTAATTCTGTTTCCCAAAGAGAAATTTCTAGCACCCTAATGTGATTGCATCAGCAGCCAGTGAGCTGAAAGACATAAGGAGTTGCCAAAAAGTGTAAATAAGGTAATGTCTGAATATTGTGATGAAATACCAAGTCCACATCATCTCTAAAGGCTATGGTTTGTGACTGCCATCCCTACAGCTTCTTGCTCTGGGGAGGAGGTAGGAGTAGTAACACTGGATACAAAATAGGCATTGTAGCTCATAAAAGGGACCTTTGGGGAAAATTCTTAAGCCTGGGCTTAAAACCAAAACAAACCCCATTGCTTCCCGAACACGGACTTGCCCCACTCCAGCTGGGCACATGCACATGGATCTGCCAGGTCTGGAGTACAGGGACTAATGAGGAAGGCCTAGACTTTAGTTTAAGACTTCTTGAGGGTTTGGACAGTAATTTTTCTTTATTTTGCAAATCCCACTTTTGAGTCATAGTATAAAAGAGCTTTTTCTTCTGCTTTTTTTTTTTTTTTAAAAAAAATCAATTTAGAGCTCAAAGTAAATGCTGGCCACTTCTGATGTGCTTTTCTATAATTAAGACTTTTTCACCCTCTTTCTTGGTGAAAACAATTTCATATAAGTTTTGTTTTGACTGCAACATTTTTCTATACATTACTTTTCCAACAAAATTGTGTTCAGCACCTGCATGACAGCAAAATAGCAGCATCCTGTTTAAAACTGTTCCCTCCAAGGCACTGAAATCTCATGTGAGTGGGATATTTTCTGATACGCTCTTTGTAGCATCATGTACAGCTGAGAAGAAAACCCTCATGGGTAAGGCTGGGGTGGCTGTAGAAACAAGGGTTGCGTCCCCCCTCTACCATGCCATCACCCTCTGCAGCCTGGCTGGTGCAGCCATTTAGTGGCTGTGGCTGAGGAAACCTTGTTAGTTCCATTTGTAGCTTCCATTTAAGGGCTTTCCCCTTGACAACAAGGCTGTGGCAGAGCTGCGGTTATTAGTGAGCCCACCGGAGACTTGTGCCGGACATGCTTCAAGCTACAGTCTATGGTTATTAGGTTTTAATTAACCTTGGGTTGTTGGGAATTGCTGAAAAGGCTCCTCAAGCATTCAGAGCTTGGGTTTCTTCCCATTAAACCACCCTTTCCTAAAACAAAATATATTCATGGAGGGGTATTCCCCTCTTTTATTATTAAAGCATGGCATTGAAAGACAACCAAGGTTGCCGAAACACTAACCTCTAGGAGATTAAAGAGCCAAACCCTTTCTAACACAAATGCTATTTGTGATAAATTGAAAGGAATTCATGGTAATTTTTCAGTTACACCATCTTTTTGCCCAGGTCATGGAGAGGGTAGTGAAACCATGTTGGCTTTTATTAGGAAAAAAACACTGTTTTAATTTTAGAGTTGGAAAGTTATATTACTTTGTACAGCCCAATAAACAACGAGGTTACTGTTAAAGCTAGGTGTGAAAGCCTCCTGCTGCAGTTACTGGAGGCTTTTCTTTAGGCGTAGTGGTCAACCATCAGATTCAATGGGGTATATTCTTTAAACATCAGGCTTTGCTGTGGTTCTGGTAGAGTTCCCTGTAAAAGGTATGAATCTAGAAAAGTTTCACACACATCCTACTGAGACACACAAACTGTCTAAGGATATGCTTGTATGTGCGCTCTTGAGATAAGAGCACTGAATGAGGGCTGCTACTTGCTCTAGTTTTAATTCCCTACAGAAGTTTTGCAAGTGGGGTCTTCTTCTCGATCCCATACTGTGCCACACTGTGAGTTCTGCTTACAGTCCAGGGATGTCTGTAGTTCAGCAGCTCTTTTTGTAGGCATCGCAGAATCATAATCTCAGGATCTCTGCCATAAATCTTTCACTCTTGTGCATGCCTGTGAAGAAGATAACCAAGATGTCTCCCATGGCCATTTTGAGCCTTTGCCAGAGGTTTGTAGGGTTTTTTGAAACCTCTTCTGTAGAAGGGGCTGCACACTCAGAAAGTAGTTTGAAGTGCATGGGTTTTTTCCCCAAAACCTTTTTACCCACCTTGACAACAAAATTTAAAAATGCATATGAAAGTCCATTTTTACCATTCAATTGCCTGTGTTTTACTGAATTGCATTTTAAATGAGTGGCCAGTGACCTTGTGGAAGCAGCTGGGTCCATGAAGCCGATGTTTTACTCACGGAGCCAAGAAGCCCTTCCTTTGCTAACACCCCAAATGAGCTCACATATGCTGGTTCTACAGCTCCTCCAATGTTTTATCCAAGCTGTGGCTCCCAGCACTTGCAGCGCCGTAGGGCTGTGTCAGTGCTAGCGTTTCTCCTAAATTGTCCCTCAGGCTGCTGCTTGGCACAGCCTCAGCACTGCCAGTACGAGAGAAGCACGGAGCCAGAGAAGCCCTCTGCCCCCCTCCGCTGGCATTTTAACATCCAGCCTTGCATTGAGCTTTTGGAGATTTAGTTTGGATGTAACAAGATTGTATTTTTGACAGCTTAACATGATGTGATCTACTTATTAAATAGACTGTGCTGTGACAAGGAAGGGTATCCTCTTTGTTGCCATTTCAAAAAGGGAATTGGCAAGCACCCACCTTGCACGCTAGGCAGTGTGGTGGCCTGGCTCTGCAAAGGTGATGTTCTTCACAGGAGAAGATTCTAACAAATGTAGTTAAGGGGAATTATATCCTGTGAAGCATGAGTTGTCAGGAGACGTAAATGTTCCTCTCTTAGGAAGGACTGAAATGCAAACTGGGGTGTGAACTGCATGGTCACACATATATTTGTGACCATACAAAACACTGAGTTATCTGCAGGACAAGGGACTTAATGTCTGCTTTTTAAGTCCTTGCATGTTTATTATGTCCAGTCTCTCCATAAATATGGGGGTGTTCTCCCAGGTCTATAAAAGAAGGCATGAGTCATAATTTTCATAAAGTATGGGATATTTCAAATTTATCTGTTTTTGGGTGTCCCACACAAGACAGCTGGTAGGGCTTGATTTTCACATAGTGGGTACTAAAAATGAATCCTTTATGGGTAAATTAAAGTTATTCACTCAAAGTAGTTTCTTTGCCAGTCTTCTGTCCATGAGGGTATATAATGTGTGGTAAAACTAAGTCAGTTTTTTCTCACTAGTACTTTTTTTTTTGAGCCAGTGACTAGTTCAATAACAAAGCCCCTGCAGATCAATGCCAGGTTCATTTAATCACATGAAATTACTTAGCAAACTCCTTGACCTTCTTATATATACCCCACACATTTCTTCTGCCGAAATAAAAGATGGCCTTTCCCTGTAGCACCTTGTTTGAGTAAGCTTTCTCCTGTGCTGTTGGTAAGCCTATTGAAGACATGAGACATGTTAGTGACCTTGTTTAATGTGTTTATTTCAACAGACAAATTTTGGTATTGTCGGCTTTCACCTAATCACAAGGTCTTGCACTACGGAGACTTGGAAGAAAGTCCCCAGGGAGAAGTCCCTCATGATTCCTTGCAAGATAAATGTAAGTCATGCACAAAGGTTGTGACACTTTGGCTTCTCTTATGCTAGTTCTTCTTTATAACTTGTAGTAGGTTTCTCTTAACATTGGGACATTATCAACAGCTCTCTTTGTGAAGATAGAGAGCAGGGGACATTTCCTCCTGCATTCCAACCCTGCTCTCCTGGTTCTGGCAAGTGTGTGTGAGGACTGAGCTAAGCTTTTCAATGAGTTTATAATTGCATTCAGCTTGGAAACATCATGTCTTTCCTAGGGAGGAACACAGTTTATTTTCATTGTGTATCTAAGTGCAGATGTCAAATAAAAATACCTGGGCATATTCAGAAGCACTGCCTGTCCATGGAAACAGTCAGTCTAGTGACTGGAGGAGGAATACGTGGCAGAAGTCTTTTTTGTTGTTGTGAGGAGTGGACTTAAAGATGACATGTTGCTGTGAACTGTATTGAGAGGACCTCGCCATTTCTGTGTACCCACCTGGGAGAGGATGTCTCTGTGGCAATTCCTACCAGGGGATTTATTGGGATTTTTCTTATGAATGAAAGTAATTTTGGAACTTTGCAGAAACATCATATTCTAGTGATTTCTCCTTTGTCCTTCAACATGAGTTGTAGGGGTTTAACCTGCAGTCCAGGGAAGCTTTTTTATGATGATGGGAATAATGAGTGTACTTCTGTCACTGGAAGGTGACTTCAAGAAATTCAGTATTGAATAAGGAATAAACTCTTTTTGTTCTTTTCTGAAAATTCTTGGCATTACCAAACTAGACACGCTTATACAAGTATTTCAGCTGGTAGTTCCACTTCTTTCATGGAATGGCAGAAAGACTAATTTTTCAGAAGTTTTAAATTTTTCCAGCCTGAAAATTGGGGAATGATGTGAAATTCCCTCCCTTAACCTGTCTCCAGGCAGCACCTTTCAAAACATCCAAGTGCTCCCAGATGCAGTCTGAGAGCGAAAGGAAAGCCTGTGTGATGCTGGAGCCCTGACAGTTTGCAGTCACGTTCTCTTGTTTTCCTTGCCTTACAGATTGCCTCAAGGATGTTCCACAGTCTCACTGCAGTCTTGGCAGAATGTAGGACAGGGCCTCAGACTGCTGCATTGGCACAGAAAGAGGCTGTTTTTGTGGACGAGGCTTAGAGAAAGAGCCCTAGAAAGTTACAGTAGTGTCAGGGTGACAGAAGAATGGAAGTCATACTTGAACTGTGGGCACAGTTACAAGGCCAGCAGTTCCCATGTCTGTTTGCTTGGAGCACACTTCCTCACACAAACCCCTGACCCCAACTTCATCTGAAACTTGCATTTTCCATAGGCTCTGGAGCCTACTCAGGAGTGTCAGGATCCCATGGGGGCAGAAGGCTCCTGCTTTAGAAACCATTGGGCCTGACCCACACGGTTCCCTCAGCATGGCTGCTGGCAGAGCAGATACCCATTCAGTTTGAGAAAGAGGTAGTTATTTCATCAGTATCTCAGGTTTTCAGGCTATGAATGATACAAGATTTACTGTAGTGCTATCCACATTAGATGGAGTTTCATTAAACAAAGTTAAGAATATTGCAAGGAACAAGACTGTAAAGTGGCAGTTGTTTGAAACATACCAGACCAAACTGGCTTGGGCATTTTACAGAATACTTTTCATAAATATTCTGGTTTTCTCTGGATAGACTTATTGAGTTCTGAATTTTTAAAGTTTGAATATTATGAACTTCTCAGCATTTGGAGCCAGGTCCACAGATGAAAGAGGCAGATAGGAAAACAGAACCAAGAGAAGAAGCACTGAGCACTTTGTGCACTCCTTGCCAAGCCTGAATAATTAGTCTCTATCTTCAAAAATAAATGTGTGGGGTTTTAACCTTTTCACTTCTGTGAATGTCACCCCTCTCTTCAGGCTGGCAGAGTTAACAAGCCATGCAGACTCCAGCTGGGACAGAAAACAGCTGCCCTCTTTCTCAAGGCTTTATCCATTGTGAGCACATCACATCTGCTCTCACGCCCTCCAGCATCTTGTAGTCTCAACTTCTGATACCTCCTGAAGTCTTTGATTCTATTTTTCTAGAGCAAGGCATAAGCCAAGTTCCAGATAAATAAAGATTAGGATGTCACATCAGTCTGTGATCTCCCATAGTAACTGTATTCCACATCACACAGATCAAGTGTATCAAACCTGGAGAAAAGCTTTCTTGGTTGAGAGGTCTGACCTCAGAAAACCCTATCTTATGCAAACAGAGAAATTATTTTTCTGGGCTTCTTCAGCAAATGGCAGGGACTCTTTTTCTTAAGAACACCTTTCTACCACAGTTGCAGTCAAACATGTCCTTAACTTCCCAGTTTATCCTAGCTCTCTCTCTCCTCTCAAAAACAATATCTCAAAAAGTAGGGGACTGTCAGAGACATAAAAAGTCAGCAGGCCCACAGCATAAAATTCTGAGACTAAAGGCAGGAGAAGTTGAGTAGTGAAGAGCCAAATGATTTCCATTCTTTTCAGTTTTCCATGCAAGGCAAATACTTTAAAAATGTCTATTACATCCCATGTCACCCATTTGACCATAGTGCTGAGGTAATCTGTCATAAAATATATAGTGCTGCTGTACCCAGTAGAAGAGTAAATGCATTTCTCCTCTCCAGAATTTCCATTAGAGTTTGTAAAGAACTGGGCAGTAACAGGTTTTCATATTACTACCCTGTTCCATATATAAGATACTTTTCTGCAGCCACAAGGATAATGGATTATTTATAGATCGTAGAAACTGTCACTCGGGGACCATATTGTATTGTAGAGCATATAGATTCTCCATAATGTAATTACCTTTGGAAAATTGACTTCCGCTTCAAACTCAGAGAAACTTATCTTTATGCTTTAGTGACCTCAGTCTGTGACTCTGAGTGGCAGCAGATTCCAAAATTTTTTCTTACCTTTTTTTTTTTGCCCCCCAATCATTTCTGATCACTTTGCATTTTAAAGCAATTGGAATGGCTCGTTATAAGCCTTAGTATTCCTTATTCCTGCTAGTACCAGAAAGCAGCTAAACTGCTGATGGGAGTGAAATAGAAAACTATTTTGAAAATTCATACAGGCTTTTAAAAGAAGGACAAGAGCACTGAGTGAGGGCTCCAACTTGCTCAGCATCCTCTCTGCAGCAGAGGCTTTATCTGGATGCCTAAGAAAGACCTACAACAGAGCAGGCATATTACACTGACAAGGAAGAAAACTATATGGTTTTGAGATACATGAGTACACATACTGGCCAGACACAGGTACGCATTTATATTAGACAGTCTTACCCAAGGTTGTCTAAATAGGCAAGAAAAAGCATTTTCAGACTTTTATCCAGATGCCTGAAATTTTGCCAAGACTCACTGGTTCCTGTTAGTTGTTTTCTTCCAGTTTTCTTTCTTACAAAAAGCTGGAAATGGCAAAGGACATGGCAATTTTAACACATTAGTCTTGCTTCTTTTTAGACTCTGTAGCTTTTACATACCTTGGTTATAACTAATTTTCTGGGTTTTGATTTTCTTTCTTTTTAATGCAGTACCAGTGGCAGATATAAAAGCTGTTGTGACTGGGAAAGACTGCCCACACATGAAGGAGAAAGGAGCTCTTAAACAAAACAAGGTATGGTTCTCAAGTTGTTATGAACACATACTGTGCAGAATGCAAAGCTTGTCAACTTGACCTTCCCTGAAGTAATACAGGTATTTTTCATTCCAGCCTGCCACATTTCCATGTATGTACACCCTTTGTTTCCACCTCAGACCATGTGAGTTAAATTACTGGGACAGCTTACCCTCCTTTACTCACATTTCATGGCAGAAGTGCATTGTGATACACCCAGAGCACCACTGGAGTAGTCTTTAGCAGTGATGTTTTCTACCTCTAAAGCAAACCATCAGTGGCTGTTGGTGCCCACTCCTATGTTGTCTCTGATAAATAACTAGTTTGTTCCAGCTGTGGTCTCTGATGAGCTCACATTCAGTGAACACGTGCCAGAATTGCAATTAATGTCCAGCTGATGATACCTGCAGGTCCAGTCAGGTAGAGAAACAACTGCCAACAAAAGGATGCAAGGTAAATCCTTGGCAATTAAGGAGGCGGATAAGGATGTGCTCAGCTGTGCATTTGGGAAAAAATGTGTAGAAGATAATATTCAGCTTAAATTGGATTTATACTACCTTTCAGAATTTCAGATCAAGAACTGTAAGCTGACAGTAGTACTAAAATTGTGCAGTGCCAGAGCCTTGCAGAGTTTTTGTTAGTAAGAATTGTCACCACACCAAGAAGAAATGGAGTTATTAGCAAAGTCTAGCAGCGTTAGTGGTGAAGGTTTGCATACCATACTCTGTGAGGTATGTTCATAAATTTTCTATCAGATTGTGCTCTCTAATCTTACAATAATCAATGAGAGTCTAATGGTGTTCAGTCTGAACTAGAACAGCACCCTGAGAGGTCTGGGAGCCAGTTCACAGGTTTTGAATCAGAATTTCTAATTTCCCAAAACTGAGAAGTTTTGGGTCCAACCAGAAAGAGAGTTTCATGGACAAAATAGTGAAGTTAATAGTTCCTGCTTCAACACTTCAAGATAAAATTGGAAAAAGCAGTTCTGATGGGAGCCATAAAAATTGAGAAGGCACTGTCAAAGCTATTTCACAGAACTAGTTGCACCTTCACAGCTGCAACTTTTCTTTCCTTAACTATGCACAGATAGGCAGAGCGTCTTGAATATTTTTTGCATTTGTTTTCATACAGAGAAGTTGCTCTCCGTTCAACATTGGCTTTACATGGTAGGAAAGGAAAAAGTCATGCCAAGTGAGGAAAAAAATCCGAGGAGTATTTTTTCTTGTTGATTTTCTGAATCAGGGCACAAACATACACATTTGAGCACAATAGATTACGTACAACTCCCACCTCACGTTACAGCTGAACCATCAACACATTTGGCTGGGACATTTACATGATGCATATAAAATATTTTTAGTGCTTCCTTGTCTCAGCACTCATATGTCCGCACAAAAAGGAAAGATGGAAAGCAGTGGGTGGCAGTGATGGAAATGTGTCATCGTTATGGAGCAGTAATGTCTAGATAGTATTTAATGCTAAATAGGAATACTGCAGATCAGTTTGTCCTCAGCTCTCAGCATTGCCCCATTTCCTTAGGTAAAATTGCTTTGGACTGGTATGAAATTTCTTGCTGAGAATGTGAAGATCAGGAATTCATAAGTAGAATGGCTGCATCCTTGGCTGGAGCATTCTATTTGTGACCCAGGCAATGGCAATTTTGATGGTTTTACTATTTCTGATGAGGTGTAGGGGTTTTGATGAGGTTTGGGGTTTTTGGTTTGGTGGTTTGGTTTTTTTTTTAATTTCCTCAATTCCTCATTTCTTCCCCTGAGAAGCAGAGAATTTTTTAAATTATCTGTCATCCCAATCAAACTGTCAGGCACAATATTGCAACTACTTAACTGACATAGGAATAACATTGTTTGCAGCATATCAAGTTAATATAGGTTATGAAATTAAAGTTTATAAAAAGCCCGACACAGAATGCAATTCAGCTGAATTTGGTGTATGGAACCTTTCACTTTCTGAAATTTCACAATCAGTGATATATTTTTTAAGAGGCCTGTTCATCCTGTGCTTTCTTTATACATATATAATGACCAGCACAATTTTATTTATTGGCAGAAAAGAAAATTGAATGGCAGAATGCCATACTATGAGCATAGCTAGAATTGGCAAAATGTCCATAACAAAGGCTTTAGCATCTCTTCATTTGCCAGCACATGGCCATTGTTCTTCCAGCAGGACAATTTGGAAAAAAATAAGAGTTAAACTGAATTGGAATTTGCATGCATATGAAGCTGGAACAATGTGATAGGACCAGACCTGATTCCATTCCTGTTCATCTCGCTTGTGTTTTTAAATTAGGTTTAATTTTTAAATCCTCATTTCTGACTCTCAAGCAATAGCAGTGAATTTCAGGGAAATGAAATATGTCAGATTTTGCAGCCTTCAAAAAAAAGCATGGCAGAAGAATTAGAAAAGAAACCATTGCCATGTATTTTGAGGTGTTCTCTTATCACCCTTTTTCTGCTGATGTGGCAGGTTTCAGGGTTTGTGCCTTTTTAGTCAGCTGAAATGGTTCTGCTCACTTCCCTGATGAATGAAGCTTCTCTTCTGTTTCATGTTGGTTGAACACATTCCCTGCTGCTTCCTGTCCAGATCTTTGGGGCCAATCTTCTGACTCTGGCGAGCAAACTCAGCACACCAAGGCCTCAGCCTTCAGTAAAGAGGTTTTTGAGAGTGTTGAAGACAGAGTAGGCAGAAAGCAGTGAGGTCATTCCAGCTGCATGGGATCACTATGCCATAGGCACCCAAAATGCTTGTTCATGAAAAGTAGCTTGCGTCTGGCCTGTGTTGGGGACCAGTGGAGACTGGGGGAGAGAGAAGCTCTGGGCATGGGAGAGTAACCTTCCCTTCATGCCACCTACACCAGCTTTCCCCACAGAGCTGAATCCAAGGAGTGAGAAGTATCAGCCTCCAGTTGCAGAGTCTCTTTTCCTCTGTTTTCCGTGCAGCTCAGAAGAGAGGCACTCTGTGGGTCACAGTGCTGTTACCCTTGAGAAGCATCTAGGGAAGGGCAGAGGTCTGACATGTGGAAGGAGCTAGGAGTGCCAAGGGAATGAGTTCAGCAGCTTGAGGTGCAGGAGGAGGAAAGCAAAACAAAGATGGAAGGAACAGGTTGGAGTGAATGTGAGAAAAGGACCAGAGGGACAGAGAAACAAGTGGACAATGCTTGAGTGAAAAATTACTATGAGAAAGGTTGAGAAGCAGAACAGAAAAAAGGAGGAGAAAACCACAGATAGCTCATAAAGACTGACCAGTTCTCCTTTAAGAATTCCCAGTTTCTCCTTGTCATTGATGGGACTGCAACAAAACCAGGTGGGGATCCCTGACAAGTCAGCCAGCTCAGCCACGGAGACCGCCGTCAGTGTGGAGGGCCAGTTGGCAACTCCAGCTCCTTTGGCTTCCATCTTCCCTGACAGTTTTCTGTGCATAAAGCAACAGAGATGCTGGCACCTGGAAGCTGTAATTCCCAAGCCGTTACAGTCCAGAGCGGCCAGTAAAGAAGCTGAGCTGTAGCCAGGGCTGCTGAAATAACACTTTTCCCCAGAAAGGGAAGCTTGGTGCCCTTAACATTGTCCTTTCTCATTCTCTGCCTGACTGGAAATGACCAAACCCTTGATTTCCTGACACATCCCTCTTCCAAGCAGAGATTTTTGTCCTCCTTTTTCTCTCTTTGAGGTGAAGAAGAAGTTATATTCATTGGAGTTTACCAAAGGAAAAATTAGAGGGGTCAGGACTTTGTGATTGTTGGCTTTCATGAAATTCAGGAACATCATAGAATAGCAGCACAAGCCCTTTTTTCAGAGCTACATTTTGTTTTCACAACCTCAGTGGCATTACTTGGCATGTTCTGTCATTAATTTGTAACACTGCGTGAGGAGATAATGCCAGGTTCGTGTGGGCAGAGGTAGATTTGTTTCTGTAATGAGGGACATCACTCTTCATAAGGTGTGGCTGAGAGACACGCCTAAAACACGAAAAGGCCATGTGAGCCCTGAGCCATTTGTTTGCTGAGTGCATCCGCGCTGTTAGTACTTGCAGCCTCCATGGGGATTTAACACAGCTTTGTCTCCTGGAGCCTGGCAATACATCAAGTCAAACCTAGTAACTACACTCAAGGAAAACAAGAACATTTCCCATGAGAAGCCTGATCTCTTATTATCCAAGATTATCCCTCAGGATAGCAAGTTTTGTGGTTCAGACTCTGCTCTTAATCACACAACTTGAAAACCAAAAAAGCCCTTACTGAAATCCAAATACCTGTGTCGGTCTCAGACCAGAAGATCAGGGGTAGAAATCTAGAACAGTGCTTCTGCTGCAGTCCCTACAGTCAATTCTTCCATTATAAATCTTAGTGTAGCAAATTTAGGAAGCTGTTCTCCTGTCACTGCTGGCAGAGCAGGGACTGTTGTCAGCTGAGAGTCAGCAAAAGCCATCAGTGTGACAGGGCTGAGGAAGCCAAGAGGCAAAAAACCAGGACATGTGATACAGATCATAGTTACAAGTCAGGACTCTCCTCTGTAGCTGGGTCTTTTTTCCACTGTTAATTCAGCCACATCACCGAGCTTACAGATTGTGAGATCCTTCTAATGGCACTTGTAGTGATGCGGGCAGAAACCATAACATGACAACAGATAAAACAACATCTTTGCACGCTCACTGCTAGCCACTGAAAGTTCATTATTTATTCAGATTGCCTGGGTTTCCCCATGGGAATTCAAGTCCAGGTGACTTTTAGGGAAGGTCAGCACTTTATGAATTCTCCTAGGTACCTTTTACAATTCCAGCTTGAGTGCTTAGGGGGGAAAAAAGATGATTTTTTTTTTCCTTTCCCAAAATTCCTTTGGGTCTTTAAATAACTGGCATAGTTTGACTTAACTGAGGCTGGTGATTCTGGTTCAGATGGAAACAAAATTACAGAAATCTCCTGAGAGTGAATAATTTAATATATTTCCAGCAGTGAAAAGAACGTAAGTATATACCAGGATATTAATTGTCCTGACAAGATTTTTAACACAAGGAATCAAACCTTGCAGAACTTTGTGAGTTTAATCTACACAAATTGAAAAAAAAAAAAACCAGCTGTGAATCTTCATGAAGAGTTTGTTGCAAGTGTACTATTATTCATTATATTGATTTTAGTTCTCACCATTGCCTAACTCAAATTTAAATGCAAATGCTAAAGTAATACATGACCTGGTGGGCTACAGTGAGCACTGAGGTGGGTGAGGTTGTTTTGACTGAAGTATCTGTGGCAGGATTCTTCCTGTGCCAGTGTCTTGCAGGGGTCTGGTACTGCTGCAGCTTTGGCCAGACAGGAGACTACCATAACCTATTACTCAACTTGTTTTGGGGAATAAGGGATAGTAAAGAAAGACAGACCAAATGTATGAATGCCTCTCTCATGCAGCATTAATATGTGTTTCTTTGTGTTGTTCCAGGAGGTGCTAGAGCTTGCTTTCTCTATATTGTATGACTCAAGTGGCCAGTTGAATTTCATTGCTCCAGACAAGCATGAGGTAAGTCGAGTTCAGAGCATTCATTAGCAGAATGTACTTTGTTTAAAAAAATCCTTTTTATTTCGAAAGCCAGAAGAGTTGGTGTTCCATTTGAACACTTGTTTTGTGGTATCACATTTGGTCTCAGTCCAGGACACTGGGTTAAGATGACAGAAGATTGCATTAAACTGCATTATACTGCAGTGTTTAAAAAGTGCATGAAATTACAAGTAAAGTGTATTTAGTTATGCTGCTTCAACATTTGTGGTTCTGGACTAAAACCTTCAACTAAATGTTAATTTTAGGAGAGGAGACATGGTTATACCCATTTGGATTTTTCTGTGGATTAATATTTGAGTGTTATTTTCAAGCATATTCATTCCAGAGAAGTATTTGCCAGTCAGTTTTCATGTAAGAGAAAGGAGCAATGGTATCCCAGGCACAGTGTGCCATTAGAGCTGTAGTTCCACAAAACATGGCTGTCTTCATCCTCTGAACTGAACATATGTTCAATGATTTCTGATATAAATTCTCCAGAAACTGAATTCTAGACTGTTTCAGCTCATAAGCACAAATGGTCATGAAAACCAACAATTTTTTCAGCCACTGTATCTCAAATATAGCCCATAGCTACAAGTGGATTTTAATGGTCCGAATGTTCAAAAGCTGCTACTGCATCCCACTGACAGGCCATAGCAGTAAGATGCACTAACCCAATTGCTCATGATTGCGTTAACACACCTTTTATCTTCATTTCTCTTTCTGGTCTTGCGCAGCTTCTTTGAAACAAAATTAATATGTTCAAAAAAATGGCCAGAGGCAACAGTCTCTGCTGCCACTTGACAGTTCCCAAATGAAAGTTTTAGTCTTCAAAAGGACATCTCGCTTCCTCTGTATTTTTCCATGGGCTGCAGAAGAGCGAGTTGTGATTAAAGTAGAAAGTACAAGTGTTCAGAGGAAGCACCCACAAGGAAAGGCAAGTAGCATGTTGTGAAGCCCGTGACTCTTCATCAAAGTAGCTGGGGTGCCTGTTGATAGAAGTCCTACTTTAGCAACATTGTCAGTTTGGGAGATTTGGTGGTGACATCTGAAGATTCGGAAAGCTTTGTGTGAAGCACCAGGAATGATGTTAGTACGTGACAATTTCAGGTCAGACTTGCAGGGCTTTTTAAGTACTCGTGCAGTCCTCGTGACTGTTGAGTGAGGTTGAAATGTGGGAGTTGAGTGTGTCCTTAAAAGAAAAATTGAACACGCCTCCTGCTCAAAGCAGGTCAGCAATGAGCTCAAACCAGGTTGCTTAGGGCTGCATCCAGATGGATGAAGCCTGTGCAACCCTTCTAGTTCCGCTTGACTCCCAAAGCAATTCTTTAATAAAATCTCATTGCTGAACCAGTATCATTGAGATTTGGACCTCATTCTTGTACACTTAAGTTTGTCAATTCCCTTAGCCATCTGTTGGAGCTTACTGCTAGCCAGAGGATTCAGTACTATGAGATCACTCCATTGTATTTGTTTTTCATTTAAATACTAATAACTGGTTTCAACTACACAGAAAAAAAGGTGGATTAATCTTAGCCTTAATTTTTGACAGAGAAACTGATGAGGGAGGCCATAATTAGGTTTCATTGGAGTTTTATGAAAATGAATCTCGTAAATTAATTTTTCAGTGGCTCTTCATTTCTTTTGCATATTAAAAAGAGAAAAGCTTCTGAATGAATGCCTCTGTTTTTCCACCATCTCATTAGGATGTCTCTCTGCTCAAAATGTGCAGGAGTTTAATTAGGTGCACTTGCCAATATGGAGATTAGAGAGGAAGCCCCTTTTCCAGGCCATTGCACTCATCAGAATTGTAGCCAGAATTTGGTTTCTGTGGACCCTGAATAAGTTATATCTGGAAGAGGAGTGAACTGCAGTTCTCCTTTCTGGCTCTCTGGGATTCCTCCCCAGAGGAAGCGCTGGCCGCACTTGCTGCGCAGGTGATGGATGATTTACGTCAGGGGCTGCATCTGTTGAAAAGATTCTCTGCTCTCCTGTAACCTGAGGAGAGCCTTTTGCTTTTCTGTTCCTTTCTTCATAATGAATTCAGGGAAAACTTCCCCAAAGAAAGATTTCAAGTAAATCATAAAAGATTATAGTCTGTTCAAATATAATTATTTTTCTAGAATAGCTTCTTTCTCTTCCTGATGTTCTGCATACACTCCACAAAAATTGCATGCTTTAAAAGTCTTCAGTGGCACACTTTGACAGCCTGGAATAGGCAGGCTAAGTTGTTTATTTAGTACTTGTCAGCAGGACAACCTGAACTCTAGAGTCTCTTCCACATAGCTGATCTCATGTTAAAGCTGCAGCTTGGCTTGCCCACACCCTGGGTGAAAAAGCTCCCTCTGCTACTGTTTTGTTACTGACTTAAGTGGGTTGGATTTCACTTCGGATGCTAAAGTGTGTTAACCCATCCTATTTTTAAAATATGCCCTTTTTCTGGATGAAGAGGGGGGCTTCTCTCTCTTCCTTAAAAAATCCTCATTTCTGCTGTGGGATGAAGTCAACCATGGCTATCTTTAAACTCAGCAGCATCATGTAGCAAATGGTCAGCTAAATTTAAAAACCATTTTTTTGGCATGAAATGCAGCAGAAGTATTTGTAAGATAAAAATGCAGTTACGGTTGATTTAATTTTTCTCCTGCAAACTAGGACACAAGTTCATGATTGAAATCTTTATTTTTAGATGACAGCATTTGAGTACTTCTGTTCATAGTTGAATAAATGGCTTGTAGTAATAAATGAAAGTGACTTATTCAATAGAAGTTGACTCTTGATCACCAATCTCCCTTGAATTTGTTGCTGATTTAAAATGGTTATTCAGCCCACGTTTATCACAGGCTGTCAGCTGTTGGGAAAGATGGCATCTCCTATTAGGAAAAAGCTAACAGTAAGGAAAAGGTTTTGGAGGCCAGTTCAGCATTTGCAGCGTTTAGTATTACACCCAAGCAGCTTGGCATTTAATTTTCATGAAGGACGTGGCATTAACTGACTCTAGTTTTTACAATATGTTACTTTGTGTAAAATAGTGGTAAAGTAGGCATAGATATGTGAGGCTACCAACTGTAACAATTTCATGTATAGGAAAGGAAACCACAATAAAAGGAGATAAATAGTACAGGATTTTTTACACAATGTGTCAAGAAGGATTTGGGTGTGGGATTCAGTTCACCTAACTTAACTATCTTGGAATTAAAAGTTTCGTTAGTTGAAGATAATCAGGCTTTTTTAATAAGTGCTGGGGAAAGAGAATGAGAGGAGTGAAGGAGATATCTCCAGAGGTTCATTGTCCTAAGTTAGATATTGTTCCTTTTCCAATAACTGTGGAAGAACGTTCAACAAGAAGTTTGGAGGAGATAGTACATTGTCAAACAAATAAATACTGTCATTTCCTCCCATTTTCTGGAATATTTTTTCCATTTTCTGAGCAGCTCAGTGAAAGCCTTCTTCATGATATGAGCTGATAAAATGCATCAACCAAATTTCTGGTCTCTTTGCAAGTCCCCATGGGAGTAATAACTGTAGAGGACCAGACCAGACAAGGAGTTTGTGTATGAAAAGTCTATTAATGACAGTTTTTATCTTTTTCCTGTGCAGTACTGTGTATGGACCGACGGTTTGAATGCCCTCCTTGGGAAGGATATGTTGAGTGACCTAACGCGGAATGACCTGGACACGCTGCTCAGCATGGAGATAAAGCTACGCCTCCTTGACTTGGAAAATATACAGATCCCAGATGCTCCCCCACCTATCCCAAAGGAGCCCAGCAACTACGACTTTGTTTATGACTGTAACTGAGGCAGTCACTGAAACTTGCTCTGAAACTGGAAATACGTTATAACTGGAGAGATATTAAAAAAAAAAAAAAGAAGAGTGTGAGGAAAAAAAGAAACCCACTTTTGCACCTTGGATTTTGGCTTTGGGGAGGGATATAGAAACACTTGCATTCCTCCCTGCTCCCTGCAACCCTTCCTTCCCCATTCCCATCTTCCCCATTGCTCATCCAAATCCACATTGCTTTAATTAACTTGTAATTGCAGGCCATTGGCCTTGCTTAAGGCAAACACTGCCACTAAGAAGCACCCTCCTGAGGACTTTTTTTACATTTTTAATACTGGAATAGACATTCTTAACTAAAGGACGTTGCTATCAAACTGCATGCCTGTGAAACCCACTTGGCAGGGCAGAGGCTTTAACTGGAAGGAGGAGGGAGGTAGGGAGCAAAAGCAGCTACTGTAAGCAGAAGATTTCCCCAGACACTCACAAGAGTCTGCTCACCACTGAATCCAATGTGATGATGAAATTCGTTAACTGCTTCCCAGTGCTTGCACCATCCGTCACTGTCATTATCGTCTCCACTGTCATCTCAACTCTTGCCTCCAGCCTTCACCCAACTGATCGGCTCCCAGAATGGAAAGTCTGCAGGTTTTTGCTGTACCATACGCTGCAATGCTGCGACAGCTTTTAACTTCTTTTCCTCCCAGCTCTTACGATAGCCCCACACTAGCAGATCACTCGCACAAACCGTGTATGAAGCCACTAGTGTGTCCCATTCCTGTAGCGTTCCCTAAGCCTCAGTTGCCTCTGAAATTGGCTTGTTGCTATTTGAAGTGATTTTTATTTCCTTGGTCCAAAGTTCAATAGTAATTTTCACAAATTAATTACACCTGCCAAACATCCAGGTTTACATTGTTGTCATTGCTACAGTGTTAGAAATTTGCAAGGGATTTCTTTTGTACGGGTTCTAATTTTTTTATTTTATTTTGCCAAACAAATATATTTAATGAAAATTAATTTCATTGTGAGTACTTTTGGGGAACAATATTTTTACTTAATTTCCATTTGGAACATTTGCCCTGAAGGGAAAAAACAACCTTTCCCTTCAACTTCACTGTTGAATAAAAATCTGAGTTGTGATGGTTCTTGGAACTTTTTCTTCTGAAGTTGTCTTTTATTCCTTATGGTTTCTAGCCATTCTGAACTGTTTAGTACAAAGAGGAGTGGGAAAATCTTTCTTATCTGCATCTGATTTAACTTACTTGTTTGTTAGTGGTGACAAGGATGAAATGCATCCAGAGATCTCCATTGCCATGGTTACACAAGCCTTCCTGTGAGAAGAGCCCTTGAAAAATCCAAAATCCCAGCATACTGATGCACTCGTGGTCAATTCAAGACTGCCTTCCTGTATTTCCATTTTCTCCACTGAGAGTGTTTATGGCTGCTGCAGATTGGTGTGAGGGAAGTTTGAGCTTTGCAGGATGGATTACCTCCATCCTCACGTTTTTCTAGGTATTTCACTAAGTTGAACTCCAAAAGTCTGAGTCTAGAGGAACCTGCCAGCTCTCTCCCTCCCACTGCACATGCTGAAGATAGATGTTTATCAGTGTAAGTTTCTCTCCTGCTCAGACCCAACTGAAAAAGACTGAGGAGATTTTATCGGAACTCGTGCCAGTGAGAAACCCAGAAGGTGGTTCCAGTTCTGACAGTCATAGAAGTCCTCAACTGAGGTGACCTTTGCTCCATCCTGATAGCTCTGGGGAAAACATCCTGATTGGCCTCACACCCGTTGAAAAGTGATGTCCTGCAGGTGAATGCAAAGGAAGATAATGAGAACATCGTATTAATTTAAGCATGAAAGTCCCAAGGAAGGTGCCTTCCTGAAGCTGTGCTTGCAGTATTTTATGAATGCCCTAATGTAACAGGAGATACAAGTTCGTTTTGGTGGGAATGGGTGACAAAGTAAGTTAATAAGAGGCTGAGTTAAACTCTGGAGGGAGAAGCTATGATGAACTGCGGCCTGAGAAAAGATCCGGTCTTAATGAGAACAAAGATGTACAACATGAGATGTGTGAGTTTGAGATGGTTTATTCTCTAGAGTTTTGTCAGACTATAGCAAAGGTAGTCGTGGTCAGGAAATAGTGGAAACAAAGGCATTGCCTGCCACAGGGGATTTTGAAGGGGTCCCAGAGGTGAGGGGTGGAGGTAGGAACATGTTTCTTTACAAGACACTGGTGCTGCCTCTTACCTTCCTGCAGATAAAACTTGGAGCAGAGCAGACAGCCTGAGTTATTTTAATTTCCCTCACCCAGCTGGATTTGCTTTTTTATTTACAGATTTCAGAGTTGGTGCTTCAGATGGGTATTGCTCTGCTGGCAAAAGAAGCACCTTTCACTGCTAAGCTCTAGGAGCCAAACACACTGTGCCAGCTCCAATGCTGTGGCACTCCAATGGCAGGCAGGCATCTGTGCCACAATCAGAGAGCAGCAAACAAAACCCCTCCTCCAGAGGACAACTTGGGCAGGAGATAAAGGTTAGACTTGCCTCCTCCACTAAGGTGTGCCCCTAATTCCACCCCAAGAGCCCAGGGGAGGTGGGAGGAGAGCTGGCAGCCCAGCACTCTGTGTTCACCAGCACCTTGTGCTCATCCACATGACACTGAGGCACATCAATACCACTCAGGCTGCGTGGGGCTCTTGAGCCTGAATGGCTGGCAGCCCTCTCCTCTCACGGCAGCTGACACAGCTGTCACCCTCTGTCCTGCCCTGAGACCCCACGGGGTGGATGCAGCCTCACCGGGGGGGTCCAGATCCAAGGCCAGATGGATTCCACAGCACTGCTGCACAGCTCTAACTCACCATTTCCTGCAGCCCTACTTTGCAGGATCCCCAGCTCCCCACATGGCCTGGCTCTTTGATTGGGTTATGCACAGAGTGGCATGGTCACATGAGCAGGAATGCTAAATTTGTATCCGCCACCCTGCCATAAGAAAGAAGAGGCTCAAGAGATGCGTTGGCGTAATAGCCCTTCCAGTTATTTTAGCAGCACTCCCACAACAACATGAAAGGCTGTGGTGCAAAGAAGAGTCCTGCCTTCGGTTTCTAGACCTGTCATACTTTGGCTCACTTTGTTATTATGAAATTTAAAACAAAAAAAGAAGTTCAATGATGAAGAAATATCCTGCTGCTTCCCATTCTTTAAAAAAAAAAGAAATTGAGAATGAAAATGGCAAATTCATTTGCTCACGCTGTTGTGTTCCGGAAAAGCTTTTAAATCTTCACATTCAAGGAGATGCAGCAGGAAAAAGAATTGCCATTGAAGTTTCTTGTATAATTTCAAAACATTAAGTGGGTAATTGCTTGTAAAAGCTATAAAGGGGAGAGAGAACAAAAAAAAAAAAAATCAGTCTAATTTTAGCTCCTGTTTTGGAAATGACTTTGCTTTTGAAAGTTAATATATTCTTTTACCAGAAAACTTGAATCAAGAAAAATACGTATCTTCTTAAGTCAACTGCTTGCTCTACTTGTAAGGACAAGGAGAAGAGCAGCAATTCTAAGTAATCTTGTACAAAGCAAGCTATGTGTCAGAGAAAGGAGGCCTTTGTTACCATTTTTCAGAAGCAATTCTTTTTCAGTATGGAGAACTGTTTTATTAAACTTTACATGAAGAAATAACATCCTCATGCCAAGAGGCAGGTAGGTGCTGACTCTCTCTTGGGTTGCAAAATGTCCACGCAAGATCCGTATTACTTTATTTGTGAAATCCTCTTGTGTCTTCATGCCTACCCAGAACTGCATTCTTCTTGCCTAGGGTGCTTGTCATCGGTGTTTTTCTCCCATCTCTTGTCCCCGTTAAAGCAGTCACGTCTATGAGAATGTGAAGGCTTGCATGGAAATCTGGTTGGACCCACTGCCCAGAACAAATCCCTCTCCTCTCTGGCAGGCAGCTGAGCTGCAAGGGAGCCCTGCAACCCCTCAGCAACCCTGTAGGCCACCAGCTGCAATCCCACAGCCTCTGGCCAGCTCTTAAAAGAGGGAGGGATGAGAGAAAAAAGAAACACTCCTATCAGGAGAAGATGGAGAGCAGGGCATGGGCATGAAATTCTGCTGAAGGCATCTTTTAGCTGTCGTTACATTGGACTCAGTGAGCAGAGCTGCCTCTGATGCGTCCAGTTCTATAGAGATTCAGCCAGCAAGGAAGGTGTTGGGAGCAGGAGGACACTCTTGTATTGCCATATTCCCCCCGCTCCTCTCTTTTGTTGCTGCTCCACTGACAAGTAAATGGCATTAGCTTCACTGTCATGTGAAAGTTGTTCATCTCAGGAGCATAATAAGATTAGTGTGAGATTTTACTCCCTTCTTGCTCCATTCTTCTTGAGAGTTTAAAAAAAAAACCAACAAATAAATCTAGCTCTTACTGACCTGGGGATATCTTACCTGTCTGGAATACTAAGCATATGACAGCCCTTCCCCTTAGAGCACCAACAAGGAGGTAAAGGTAAAATCCCTACAAACTCTGGAAGACATTCAGAGGACAGAGTTTTTGTCACACTGCTGGCTGAGCTATCATTGCTTTCCCCAGAGCTGGATAAATCAGGACAAGACTTGCTCAGAGCTCCCTCCCTCCCTAGATGATAATTATATTTGAATATTAAACATCCACATGGCTTAAACAAGTTCCCTGATTAACAAAGCACTTACCCATGCAGCAAAAGACACTTGATTTTGGTTTGATAAACAGGCACCTAAATTTAGGTGAGTGCTCGTGGACCATAGACCAAGCTAGATCAGAGCCTGTGTAAGCAGGAAGGTAATTTTACCTGTTACTAAGTTTTTGCTCCATGCTCAGAGGCTATGCAAATAATGACTTTTCTGTCTGATGTGTAATTGGATTATGTACCTCTGGTCACTTCAAGAGACTGAACAAGATGCCATCTGATTGTTCAACATCATTCCAGTTTCTTAATGCATCTTTGGGACATAATACAGCAGTTAAAGAATTGAAACAGGAACCCTTTCTGGATGAAATCAGGCTGAAACTTGAGAGGAGAGTGGCATTAAAAACACAAGTTTGTTAGGGCAAGACTGGGCATAAAATGGATGTTGGGAGAGCAATGAATTGTGATGGTAAGGTGATTTCAAAGTGCTGAGTCAGAGAATGCTGTTCTGCAGCAGCCTCATGAGGGCAAGGTTAAAACATTTCAAACTCATTTAGTGACATATATTTGCACTTTATTTTCACTTCTTGCTGGGAGATCTTGAAAGTCACTGAAGAGCAGAGGTGTCTGGTGATGTTTAGCTTGCAGGGACACACCTGGGGCAAAGGAAACATCTCATCACCCATCCGTCCTCCAAGTGGAGAGGCTGATGTTGGAAGTAGAAGAGTGTTCTGAACTGATGTGTTTTTTCAACAGAGAATTTCTCAGTTTTACTGCAGGCACCTCGCTGGAGGTGCTATGTGGAGAAGAGCAGCTGCTGTGGTTTTATACTCTTCTGGAAGAGCCAAACAAGCCTCCTCATGCTGGGAGGCTCATGCAAACCCTGTCTCATCCTATTTGCCTCTTGTTTATAGACCATTTCCTATAAGATGTGACCTATGGGACAGCCACAAAGCTGGGGAACCCAGTGCTGTGTGTTCCAAGTAGGATGCTGCCCTGTAGTTTCAGCCCAGGGAGGGTATGGCCACGAGACAGCAGTGCATGTAGAGGAAGGGAGAGAAAAGAGATACTAAATTAAATTTTGCCAAGGGATGAAGCCAAGGGCAGGCTTTCTTTCCTGTGGCATTTAAGGATCTGTCTTGAATGACTTTATTTCAGTTGTCATTAGAGGATTCTGCAGCCTGATTGAGTGCCACAGTTAAATTTTCCCTTGATGAAACCTCATGAGACTAATTTTAATCTTGTCGGCAACACGGTGTTCAGCCTAAATTGATTATGTTATGGGATTCCTCTTGCTTATCGTGAGGGAGAGGGAGGCTGGCTGTCTTTTGTTTAATAAGAGGCAGCATTTTTTTTAAGAGGTAAGTCTTTATCTCCTTGGTTTCTCTTGAAATGCCTCAGATTTAATATCCCCTTCCACCCACCTTCCCCAAGGGGCAAAGGCACCCTGGAGATCTTTGCTGTCCCACCAGCAGTCCGTGCGCATGTGGGAGGCTGAGCCTGTGGGACTTCATTCCCTGCCAATTAACAGGGAGTCTGTATTGTCAGGGTAGTTTTTGAAGAAGTGAGGAAAAGCCATGTAGGAATCTGCCAGGCTTCAAAAGAAGTTTTCTGTATATGCTTAGAATGAGGACAGTGAGGATGCAGGCGCAGTACATTGTGCAAAGCTGCTGACTGCTCGCATCTTTCCCAGAGGAAAATGGCTCTTCCACAGGGTTTTCCCAGGGCATAGCTTCCCTCTTCCCCCCACAAGCAGGAGAAGCCTATTGCATTTGAAAAGGCTTTGAGATGTGAGCAGAGAACATGTGAAAGGTTCCTGTGCCAGGAGTATGACATTTAAAGAGCACCAGTGGAATTATTTTGGCTGTTTTTCCCCCGCACAGGTCTCTCTGCACATGTTGCTCGACTCACGATACCCTCTGTCAGTCTCTGACATTTCTCAAAGCCCTGGGTTCCCCCTTTCTGTCCCCAGTCCATCAGGATGCAGTGATACCTTGCATATGTCCACCCTTTCCTTTATCCCAAATAGTCAAAGTACAATCCAGCCAAGCTGGTTTTCACATAATCTCACACTCTTGGTTCTCTTCATTCCAGCACAGCCTGAGGTTCATTGAAAACTGAGGTTGAGTCATTAAAACGGGCTGGTGTGAGGATGGCTTCTCCAGCATCTGATAAGGTTGTTTTCAGCCCAAGATTTTCCTTCAGTGAGGACCTTTACCGAGTCCTCTATGATGGCACTCTTCATAAAACCACTTCTGAGCTTCCAGCTTCTCATCAAATCTGGCAGCTCACAGGTGGATGCACACACACACACAAAGGGGGCAAGTGCCTCAGTTCCCTTCCACGGGAAACCAGTCTGAAATTAGCACATTTACAGCTTGGCACTGTCGGATGCACCAGGAGGCAGCAGCATCAAGATGAGAGAGGATGGAGAACATCAGGGCTGGTGGAGGCTGGCAGGTTTGTGGGGCTGGATGTGACAGGATGTGAGGTGAGGAGGTTGAGGCAACATGAATAAGCAGCCAGCTCCCCACTAAAAATTCTGTATTTCTGCAGCCATGCTCAGGCACAAGATGAAGTGAGGATAGCAGCCTTATTGTAGATTTTTACTATTATTTTGAACCATGGCTATTATGCCTTGTGGAAGTGCCCTGTTGGCATGGGTGAGCTACAGGAATCCAGTGGATTCAAGGTTTTTTCATCACCTTGAATCCACTGGAAGAAGCAGCACAGTGACAGTGTGCTCCACCCAGCAGAAGGGCAAGGAGAACACTGGTGTAATGCTGAGCTGGCCAGGAATGTGGCAGTGGTTCTGTTGGAAAATGCCACTGAAGGAAGATTTAACACATAAACATTGTGTGAATTTAGCAGAATCACTGATGTGGTAATGGAAACTGAGAAGCTCAATCAATTGAAATTTCCTGCTCACATGACTTTTGGACTGTCACAACTGGGTCATGGTTCTGAAAAGAATTAGTGTTTCAGAACCCTTTTTTAGTTCTAGGATTTAAAGTGCCATAAAAGCTGGAATTGAAACAAAATGGTTTTTTGTTTTGGTGGGGGGTTTTTTGTTGTTGTTTTGGTTTTGTTTGTTTGGGAGTTTTTTGTTTGGTTTTTTGGGGGGTTTTTTAGTTTTTCGCTTTTTATTAGAAGCTTTTCTTTTTTCCCTAGAAAAGAAGCCAAACTGCAGCAGTCTTGATACCCTCCTTTGATCAGAAGTTCTGGCCTTCATGCAGCTCCAGAGCCTCCATCACCCAACCTGCATGGCCTGAGGAAAACCATCCACCTGGCCATGCAAATGGCTTGCAGCAGAAAGGTACACAAAACAGCTCCATCAGCTCGCACAGAATGAATGGCAGTATTTTCACCTAAATGCATTTCTTATATGAAAACAGCAGTCCAAGCGCCTGACTATTGTGGCATACACCGGACTGGCTGCAGCCATGAGTCAAAGCTGTCTTTGTCGGGGAAAAAACAGGAAAGCAAGTAGCAATTGCCTTCATTGGTTTGGTTCGATTTTAATCAAACCCAAGTCACTTTTAAATTCCCAGAATTGAGGAGGCTACTGAGAAATGGGTTTCTGAAGACAGGTTCTTGAATTAAGCTAATTAGTCAACTGCCTGGAAAGTATTCCTTCAGATCACCCTATCTGGGGAAAAAAAAAAGAAAAAGGAAGTGTTGTGGATTTAATAAATTTGTTCATGCAGAACAAAGAAATTAAACACAGCCAGCAGCAGTGCTGTGGTCAGCCTGGACTCAAGCACAAGCACCCTGCAGGCTGTCCTGTCTACCCCAGGGTGGGCATCAAGAGCCTTCTATGCCAGGCAAGCCCTTGGCAGCAGGGAATTGTCACCTGCCATTTTTTAGGGCTTTCCACTGTGTAGCTTCCTAGTAGTTTATACAAAGACAGGCAAGCCTGTCACACAGGCAGGAGATGTAGGGGGGGAACTGCTTTCTTCTCATGTTTTGATGAGGCTTGATGGACCCTTGATGCTGAGTTTTGCAGGGACTGAGCAGGGTGCTGCTACAGCACCTCCGCAGGGCCCTTCAAACACGATCCCACCAATCAGAGGCACTGGCAGATATTTTGGTATGATGCCTTGCTGGAGGGGTGCTCTAGAGGAGGCAGTTTCAATGGCTTTGCACCCTCTGCCCAGCACACAAATTCCTCCTTGGGGGCCGAAAAAAGTGGCTTTGCCTTGTGGGAGCCATCGCCAGGCATCTGATGGCTCCCCAGTGATGCAGCTGAGTGGGGCAGCTGTCTAGGAAAGTCAGCTTGGGGGAGCAAGTGGTTCCTGGTGCTGCCAGGATCCCTATGGTGTGTGAGCCACTCACACCCCATGCCAGGTTCAGGAGCCCAAAGGTGGCTCCTTTGAACCCCATCGTTGCTGGATGGGGCTGAAGCTGCACTTTCCACACTGCGAAGAGAAGGAAGGCATGTCTGCCACTGCCTGGTTAGCCAAGTTCCTGATGGAAATTAGTACCTTGGTGCTACTGAGACCCCCTTGTCTTGCTAACTTGTCTTGCATATCAGGGCACCCAAGATACTGTAGGAGCACAATTTTATGCTATGTATTGAAAAAGAAAAAAAATTATGGTATGGTAAGATGAGAACTTTTAGGTGTTCCCCATTTATTAATGTAATCATAATTCTCTTGCTGACAGATTAGTGCATTAAAAAGACTTTTTGTAGCATCTTGAATGTGATAGTGAAAATCCATTTCCATTGGCCTTCTTTATACTTTTCCAGCTTCTGAAGCCTGCTACAGGCTCCTGTGGGCAGCCATCCCTGTCTCCCAGACAGTTTGGTAATACTCCATGTCTTTTTCCAGCACATGCTATCTCTTTTGGGGAGATAGATATGCTTATCTTCAAGAAAGGAACAGCATTAGTATGGTAAGAGAGGATTTGATTTTACAGTTGCAATGAAGATAATTAATATTCATCTCTGAAAGACAGAGGTGGATGTGCAGATGATAAAACTGGTGTGCAGGACTTGCGTAACTGGTGCTGAATAACTCTGGAAGAGGATCCTGGGATTTACTAATGACATTGGGAAATTTAATTTCTTGCATAAACCGTTCCCTGCAAACAGAGAATAATGTCCCATCAATTCCCCCTGGTATGAGCACAAAGAATAGCTCCCAGCAGTCTGTCACACTTGGGACAAATGCAGGATTAATATATTGTGGTTTGTGTTGGCCTGTGCCGTGCCTTCCTCATTGTCGTCTGAACCTCCAGGGGATAGGAATGTCTTATTAATTAATTCTCTTAATTCAAGCACCTGTGACTGATTTATGCTTATTCTAGGGTTTGATCCTGTGGGGCAAGAGCTGACTTTGGTGAGGTGCACTGCTTTCCAAATCCCCAACAGAGGGGAATCACCAGATTTTAGGCTGCAATATAAGCAGCAAGAATATTTGGAAAACCTCTGCTAGTCTTTCCCCAGTGTAGACAAGGCATGGCATTTGTTTATTATTGGTGCTACAGATTCACACCTCAGCCAAAAATCAGCTTCTAGGGATGTTCGTATGCTTGGTTTCATCCATGGGTGACAGCACGATCTGGAAGAAGAGGGGAGAAAATTATGTCAGGAGGAGCAGGGGATTTTGCTGCTCAAGGAGGCAGGGGATGAATCATCCTTCTCACAGAGATGTGGTCTTTTGCCAAGGCTTCAGCTGGTCCCCACCAGCTCTTTCAGCTTGGTGTGCTCCCTCCTCAGCCCCGCTGCAGTGGCCAGCCTGCTTCTAAGGCAGGAAACAGGCTGTCCTGGGAACAGTCCTAGCCAGTGCATGCACACCCACTTCGAGGACAGGCTGACATTGTGGTCTCATTCCTCTCTTTCAGGTGGCACCACAGCACTGGGTTATACCTGGGAAGCTCAGGGACCGAGCAGTGGACACACAAATAGGGCTGGCAGCCAAGGTTTGGTGGTCCCAACCCTCCTGGACAGAGAGGTCAGTAGGTGTGATGGATAGGCCATTCAATGGGTCACAGCACCTTTCCCACTCGCAGCTGAATCACCAAAGAAATCAAGTGCTCAAACAATTGGGCAATATTTTAAAATGAATGGTTACAGTAAGCCCTTGTCCTGCTGAGGTATTTTTCTTTAGTCAAAGGGAAAAAAGAATGTGCTTCCTTCTTTTTTTCTCTTTCCCTATAAATGTGATAGAAGAGATGTTTTTCCAGATATGAGTCTTTCCTGCCAGGATACATCTGAGTGTGTGCATGTATGCATACATGTGGAATTTTCCTTTGGAAAAAAAAAAAACCAGACAGTAATTCTGCTTGTCTCACTGCCCATCTCTAAAAATGCTGAAAGTAAATATTTATGTTAGGGCAGTATTACTCTGTGGTATGTCCCAAGTGCTCCAAGCAGAAGCGAACAGCTTTAAGGAATGATGAATGTCTTAGCTACCAGTGTACTGGGCAAATGAAGCACTTGGATAAATGTAGCAAGTGGCTTCTTTTGGAGAGGTTACTCTTTCTCAGAAATGCCTTAGTAGAGAGCTACAAAGTGAGGTGGAGTTCTAAACATGTGCGCCCCGAGATGGCTGGAGTGGAAAGGCAGAAAGCACCACTGAAAAGGCTGAGGACCCACCATTCATGGCCTGAAGGGCAGATGTTACCAGCTGAGCTACCACACTATGCCAAGAAGAGTAAAGTATAGAGTTAAGGTGAGAATGGAAAGACTCCATGACATATTGATTTTATAATCAGTGGCAATTAGCGGGTCAAATTTTAGTAAATTAAGTCTTGGGTTGTGGTATCCCAGCTATTCACTATTTTAAAATTTGCCAGATCTTTTTGGGGGCATACATCTGGAAATCATGCTGGCTATAAGCAAATCCAAACCAGGACCTCAGACAGCCCACATTCCCCTGCATTCTTCTTTATCTTGGTGAGAGGAAGGGAATGATTCATTTTCACCTGGATTCTGTAATCTCACCCCATCAGATAAGCTTTGCTGGTGTATCAGCCTGCTTTCCTATGGCCTGTTTGCAAACCCTCTGCTCTGGGGGCAGTGAAAACCACCTTGAGACAGTCTGAATGACAGCTCAACAGCAGTGTGTAGGAGACACCTAAACAGCCCTAGGGCATGGGAATGCACCTCTGACTTTGTCTCCTGATGCTCTCCCGAGAGCTACAGCTAAACATGGAGGAGTTGTTGTGGCAAAGAGCATCCTCCCTCTTGAATCCTGGGTAGAATTGTTTGGCATTCTCTGAGGAAAACAGGCCCTCTGTGCTAAGTGAGCTCTTTAGTAAGGTGGATCCTCCTCAGGGATGCTGGGGAGAACCAAGGATGCCATCCCAGGTGTTGTGTACTGGCAGTATTGGGATTTGAGAGCCCATGGAGCAGTTGGCACTCTTGGTGGGAACAGAATTTAGTCCCTTTTCTGAAAACACAAGCAGACACCTGATAAATATAGGCAGAGAGTTTTAGTTAAAAGTTACAGCTTACCTTCTTCATCTGCAGTGACTGTAGTTATTTTTGCTAATCATCAAAAGAAACTGGATGTAGGATTAAAGTAAAGGAATGATCTAGACACATGAATTATGAATTTTGCATCATGAATTATTGCCTAAAATAGCATGATGCACCAATTACATCTAGGGCAAGTGTTCTTTAGATTTGAAGGATGGGAAATGACACCAGCTTCAGGGAAAAGAAATAGCTTCTTTTTATATCCTAAAGAAAAAATTGGGCAACTTTACCTATTTGGCAGCCAATAGTTTCTAACCTCTTTATACAACTTTTGCCACAGTGATGCTTTTGGGTCTTGGCTGCTCATCTTGAAAGGCTTCACTGGGATTTGATTTTTAGGCCAGTGCTAAGCATTTGCCAAAACCCATCAGTCATCAAGGAAATGGAGAACCAAAAACTGAGACACCAAAACCCAGATGGTTACTTTTGGGCAGGAACATGACTCTCTGTATCTTTTCTACCTCTTCTCACTTCCTCTTTGCTAAATGCCCAGGAACTTGTAATGTGGCATCATTAAAATTTCTTAACCAACTTTCATGGTTTCCATATCAGACCTTTGGGGGAGGAGACTTCCTTTCTGGACGGCATTCAAGGAATTTGGCTACAGAGGGTGAAAAGCAGAAACGCTTGTGTAGAAATTAGATCAGTGAGACCTAGATACCCAGATCACTGAACAGCTGCATAAATAATTTCATTAGCCTGGCTCGAGGTCTGAGGCTTACCCCACTTAGTGTTAACCACAGACACAGTGATGGGGCACCTACCTGTATGCTGTGACCCACTTCTGCCCTAGCCCAAAAGAAACTTTGGTCTACTGCTATCCCAGCTCCTAACACAAAATGAAATTCCCTATCTTGCACCTTATCTTTTATCTGGACATTTCCCAACACCGCTATTGCTGTATCGCTCGGAGACGAGATTATTCAGGCTCCCCGCTGGGGATCTGCAGCATTTCTGCTGCACAGAGTGAGGCACACACAGAGACTGCAAAGAGAGCTGCTTCCAATATGCATGGGATAGACTAGGGCATACCCAGATATACAATTATTATCATTTCTGCTTCCTGAAAATCATTTCTTGCCATCTGATCATTGCAAAAAGTGGCTGCTTGCTTGCGTTAAATTCAGAGTCCGGAGATCTCCAGAACATACCTGTTCTCTTCCTTTGCTTTATTTGATGGGAATCCAGTGAAGAATGACAGACTTATTGCTGGGTGTTTGTCTGCCACCTTTTTGTGAGACTGAGAGACCTGCATTTGTTGTTTGGTCCCCAAAATGCATTTCCACTTATTCATCCTTCCAGAAGTGATGAAGAGGCACCCTTTTCCTTCAGGAGGTGTAGCTCGGAGGGTGAAAGTCACTCAGTCCCCTCTTTGTTATCTTTTGGGCACAGTGTTACAACAAGATGTTTACTCAGATATTTTCGTTTGGAGAAATTACTCCAGTGAGGGGAAGGAGTTTTATTGGAGGTTATTTAACACCCTCAAGATTTGTTGCTAATTTATGTTGGTAGCTTTAAATATAGGTGAACACTGAGGCTAAATGATGAATGGTGGCAAAAAAGTAACAGGGAGAAAAAATACACAAATACTCCAGTCTTAATTTGTTTTCTAAGCCAGAAAGATGGGGGTGATACTACTTCTGTATCACACTTCAGTAAAACCCTGGGTAACATTCCTGACTCCTCCTCTTTCTTTTTATCATCTGGTTGTACAGCATTCACACTACATTATTTAGGCAAAGAAAAGAGAATCCCTGGTGTGGTGTCCAACAGCTTAATTTAAATACATTTTTTTAAAAAAAAATTAAAGAAAGGAAAAAGGGACAGGAAAGACTGAACCATCTTTTTTCATGGCTGTGGATATTCCAGTGCAGAGAAAGGCGGTTGGTCCAGCATCAGCAGGCTTGGAATCCTTCATCATGGAAGACAGATTGATTTGCAAGGCAGAAGATTGCCCGCTCATTTTGTCTGAACAATTCAGTTGGGTAGATTTTGCTAATGCCGATGCCTATACCCCTCATATTTAAATAACCTTGTACTGAGCATATATCAGAGTTTGAAAAGGATTTCAATAACTCTTTGAAATATATTACAGTTCTTTTTTATGCATCCAGAGCAAGAGCAGAAAGACGTCAGAAAGGTATTATAAGAGAGTGAACATTTATCTGAAATGCTATTTATATTTCATTGAATTGGCTGAAAAGGACTGTGGAAGGCCAATAATGAGTGAGGGAGGCAGGCAGCCATCCCACTGTGCACAAAGGATGGTATCTTGAAGGATGATTTAATGACTCCAGCATGCGTGGAGGGGCCAGAGACCAGGCAGCTGACCAGGCAGAAATATTCTGTGTTCAAGGCACAGCTTGAATGGGGGAAGAAGAGTGATGCAGTGCTTTCTTTCCCCCTCACTTACAGTTTGATGGTCCTTGTGCCACTGGCTTTGATTCTCATGGGGCCATTCCTCATTGTGAAGGCAGGAGTCATGCCTTCCTTCTCCAGGTTTAAGTCCCTTCTGGGATGGATTAATGCACCAGATTTGCATCAAGCCCCAGCTGCTCACCTTACCATATCCCTCAAGAAGGGGCCTGAACAAGCACTGCTGTGTTTAACTGAGTATTTTCTCTAATACCCCAATTTCTGGAATGGGCCAGAAAAGAAATGAAAATATAGCTCTGAGTCTGAAGCTGGAAAGAGGGAAATCTGTGGGATGCCTAGACAGGGTAAGGAAGCAGAAGGAAGGATGAAAGGTGTTCTGAATACAGAGCCATTTTGGAGAGGCACGTGTCTGCTTTATGGTGAGGTGGCTATGAACAGCAGTAGATAAAAACAGCTGCCCTTGTCAGCTTCTCATATTTATGCAAGACTAAACCATTGATGTCGGACATCAGCATAAAGTCTGACGCAAGTGAAAAGACAAAAAAGTGCAAACAAGCCCTCTGTGAATTTTCAGTGATAGAGCTAGGCAAATTGTGACAGAGGATGTTTAAGTTGAATATAAGGAAAAAGTTCTTCATGGAAAAGGTTGCCAAGCATTGGAACAGGCTGCCCAGGGGAGCAGTTGAGTCACCATCCCTGGAGGTATTTAAAAGATGTGTAGATGTGGCACTTAGGGACACGGTTTAGCGGTGGATTTGGCAGCACCGGGATAACAATTGGATTTCATTCCCTTAAAGGTCTTTTCCAATCTAAATGATTCTATGATTCTATGATCTGAAAGGTGAAATATTAAGGGATGACCTCATGCCACAGTTTGGCTCGTTTGTATAAGACTAGACTATCAGTGCAATCTTTACTGACTGCTACATCACCCTCATCTTCTTGAGTTAGTGGATGTATATTCCTCCAAGTGCTTTGAGTTCTTTCATACAGCCTGACTTCTCTATAGAGCATGAAAACTGTGCATGGCTGGCTGGCCAGTGACTTGCCCAATCAATATCTGAAAAATCAGCCTGCACTGCCTTTTCATATTCACCTACTGATGATGGATACTGTTCCTGAAGGGCTATTTTGCTGATGGAAATTGTCCAGCTCAGCTGCAGGTCTTTTGTTATCAAAGCTAATCAGTGAAACATCTCTTAAAAAAGACCAAAAAAACACAACATCTCCCACCATGTGATTGAATGGCAAAGTGCCATCACAGTACATATGTTGTAGAGATCCCGTGTGTAGAGAGCACAGAAGTCCCAGTACAAGCCTCAATCAATATGTTTAAATAATCTTGTGAACTTTGTTATGTGCTAAAAATGCCTCCAGTGACATTCAGCACTGTCTCCTAGCCCAAACACTGGGAATAATTATCTTTTATTGGCACCTGTTCTGTGTTGAGATTAAGAGGCTGTTGAGCTGCAATTCTTTTATTTGCATTACTGAAGGAAAGACAAAATGGGACGCATAATCAAACACTTTTTTCCTTCTTCTTTGATGTTGCAATGTTTCTCTTGTAAGCACTGATAACCTGACAGCATCTGGGGCACGCTTTTGCCCCACCACCCTTCACCACAGCCTCATCAGTGCTGAACTGGGAGCCCAACAGGGGGTTACATTTGTGACAAAACCCAGTGCAATAGCGATAGCGCTGCAGGGATCGATGCAGTAGACTGGATTTTGGCTTGCCTAGCAGGCTACTAGCTATTTATGGCAAGGCAAGAATCCCACTGAGTTGGTAATGCTTGGATTTACTTCTCTGGGATTTAAATGAGTGCCCAAACTGCAGGGCAGCACAGAGTCTGTCCCAGGCTTCCTGACTTGTATTTACAGAGGGCTCTGAGTGACTCTCTTACATAAGGCCTCTAACAAGTCTTTTCAGTAATATAGCCACACTCTCTCGCTCCTTAATTGCCAGAGTTGAGGGTTTGGGGTATTTTTGTCTAGATAATAGCAAGAATTAGGTCTCCTTTAGATTGGAAAAAGCCCACAGCTGTGCCCACAGAACTCAAACTGCAAAATCTATGTTAGTAAGATTACTTCTGGACTTGTAGGGTCATCTGCCCTCAGTAAGAACACAGCAGCTAGGGGTTTTTTTCTGCACTAGTATCAAGCAACTAAGGAAATGTACTGCATCACCAATAAGCACAGAGCCATAGAATCATTCCGTTTGGAAAAAACAGTTTGAGATCATCAGGTTCGCCCATTAACCCAGCACTGTCCAGCCCACCACTAAACCATGTAAATCACTGTAGGGCTCCTTACAGGCAGTAGTGAGAAATACAGTTTGAGGATGCAGTTCATCTGATCTCTGCTTCGCAGAAAGCCATCTTCAGTAGAAAATCCAAAGTCAGCCCCTTTTGCCAATCTTAACAGCCAGACCTTTCCAGAAGGGCACAACCTGCCGTGCACAGGTGTGCAAGGTGATGTAGCTGCATTTTTCATTGGTTCCCTGTCTGAAAGCCTTAAGAGGCTTGTTCCCACATTTTGTTGTAGCCAAACTGAAGTAAGTCATGTCAGTGATTTACATTTCTAAGAGCATGGATATCAACATCCCTTGCAAGCTGGGACAGCTAATTTCATTAAAGGTGGCAGAATAAAGGATAATCATCTCAGCTACAGCATGACAATAACTTGGAACAAATTTTTGGATATGAGTGTAAGGAAATATTGGTTTAAATGCTTTCCCTGCAGCTTTGAATGGCAATGAGATGGAGAGAGACTCTGAAATAGATGCATAACTTGAACTGCAAGCAGCAACTGATAAGGAAACTGGGGCAGAGGGAATGACTCAGTTGGCTGTGGTGCAGTCGCAAATCCACATGGGGCTCTGGAAATGTTCATCCGTGCCAGTGATAATGCACCAACTGCAGAGATGCTTATGACTGTCAGAGAAATTTGGAGAGCAGTAATGAAAAATAACCAACGCAATAAACCACTGGGAACTTCAGAGTCAAAGGGCACAAAGGACAGCGTTTTGAAAATAAAAGAAAGAAAAGGGACTGAGAGGATCTTTGATCTAAAGGCTTCTTCCTGCAGGTTTTATCTCTCTAGACACAAAAATACAAGGCTTATGTCTATTCCCTTAAGAACTGAACAGCACGTCAAAGAGGAAAGAAAGGGAGAGAAAGCCTTCCAAGATAACATTTAATCATCAAAAAAATGCATGCATGAATGTTACAAAGAGAAAAAAATGCATATCTCCTAAAAATCAATATGTAAAAGAAATCTAACCAAACAGGAAAAAAAAAATGCAGTAATGTGTGCAGTGACTTGGACAGAATAGGATTGATAAATATACACTGCCAGCTGATCTCCTTTTGTAAGATAACTATTTCATATTTCTTTTTTCAACTAAGTGGCCCCTGATCTTGACAGATGACAAGTCAAATCTTGCTTGTCCAGTTTTGGGGCTTCATGGAAGTATTTTCCATTCTCTTTTCCTTTCAATGGCTTTTTTCAATGTATTTGCTGTATACATAAACAGGTCTTTAGGGACCAACTATAGGAAGCAGCATTGAAACTAACTTCATCCTCGCATCTCATTTCACAGTTCTAGTGGCAATCACATATTGCTCCCTACAGGGAAGGGGTGACTCTTAAATAGTGTTTAAGACCTGACTCAGAAAATCAGAAACCCTAACTCAGTTGCATTGCATCTCTATCAGGTGCAGCAAAATAGAAGCTGAAACCTTATCTGTCCCCTAGCTGATTGGGCACCACCACCCAAACCAATGTATATTAGGTGTCAGGAACTCATATGGAAGCACAAGAAATGGAGAAGTGTTGTGAGTCCTTCAAACTCCAGAAACCACACTCCTCCTCTTGGGATCAGCCTAGATGGTTGCATTTCTTCACAAGCTATCCATGTGCCCTAACACTGTTGGCTCTGCCATCATGGAAATTCAGGCTTGTCTTTGCATGCTTTGCCTCAGGTTTTTGGCAGCCACAAATGTGTGCAAGTTTCTCTCAGCTCTGCTTAAACTTCAAGAGGCTTGAGGGTGTGGCTGGAGATCTTGGGCTGGGAGTTACCGAGTGGGGCACCTCACGGGCTGTGAGCCCCTGTGGCCTCTCTGGTGACCCCCAACCAAAGCCCTCCCCTATGTGGTGTGTCCCCCACACATTACACTTGCTACTGACCTCTATGTTTGATACGGTAACCGAGATTTAGCTCTGTGGACCCTCACATGTGCTGAAACTCCCAACATAGACTGGATCAAGCTGGGTGAACTGAACAAGTTCCTCAGTGTGTGTCCTGGCATCCTGAGAGCAAATACAGAGAGCTGCAGGACTTTCCTTTGGAGCAGAATTTAACCAAAACCCTGCAGAAGGTGCAAGGTACATCCCTCCTCATCCGTGTGCTGAATGGAGGGACCTGTGGGCCCTCCCATTTCCTCAGCAGGAAGCAGAAATATGTGGGCCAGTGTATATCATGGATATGCATGCGTATTTATTTATGCATGTATTATCACTGTTATCACTAGTCCAAATTCAACCTTGAAAAATTTCAGCTGACCCTTCATCTTCTGCCTAGCAGCATGTGAATGATCATTCCAGGGCACTGAGGGTTTCCCATCTGCAAGAGGTGGTGATCTCACTGCGCCTCTGGCTCCGCACTGTCCTTGCCTCCTCTTCAAAAGCAACTCATGGAGATTCAGAGAGAGACAAAATGTTGGGTGCATTTAGGTGAGCAATGCTGCAGGCAGGTACTTAGTGGTGTTTCCAGGAACATTTCTGCAGAGTTCCCCCACCCTCTTGGCTCATGGGTTATAACAACCCTGAGCAGCCCCACCAGCCCTGAGCACCCACCTGAACTGCACTGCTCTGCCACCTGGCTGGACCTGCTGCAAGCCCAGGTTGCAAACACATTAAAAAACCAATAGAGATGAGGAGACAAAGATGCTCAAAAGCTCTAGGGTGCCCCACCAGACCCTTCTGGGCACAGGACACCCCAGAATCACCTCTCTGCACCTGGTGCTTTGCAGAGGGCAGAGCTCTGGTCTGCCATTGCTCCAGCTCTCATTCTCTTTATTTCTAGGCAGGCAGCATCTCCTGAGTCACCCTTGACCTAGGTCTGCTTCCCTGACTTAGGTGTTGTGCACAATCTAATGGAAGCATTTATGGTCAAATCCCTTTCTTTGGGACAGTTCTAATTTGTTTTTTACCTCCCCTTAACATGATTCATGCACTTACTAAGGTAAAAGGCAACATCAAACACTCCTTCACTCCTGTACCATGACAGCTTTAGGTCTTACTGTGTTAGGGACTTGGAAGTAATATAAAATCTGCTTGGCAAAATGCAAGATTCACTATCTGATTTGAGTGGGAAGAAGAAAGATTTCACACTGGTTTGGGGGGGGGGCTAGCAGGGGGGGGCAGGGCTCACCTTCCCAGCTGGCCTCTAAATCTAACTATGCAAATCCCTCATTTCTCCAACCAGACTGCATATTTTAAAAGCTTTGGAGTTTTGTCTTTAATTGGTTTAAGAGCTTGACTAACGTATAAGGTACAGTGCAAAGCAGCTCTGTGTTACACACAGAGTTATCACACCTCTCTTTCCACAGGCTAAAATGAAAGAAAATAACACAGCTGATTACAGACTTCAGCCACATGCTTTGCAGGTTTACATGCCTGGGAGCAGCTTGGGATCGATCTCTGTACTTTATAAATGTCGTTGTTTAGCTTTGTGTTTTGCAATAGATATAAAGCAGAAACAGTTCTGAAGACCTCTCTGCTAGGAAGGTTTTTCTTGCCTATTATTAGCACTCTGCTTTTGCAGCAAGCGCTCATGAGCCAATATGCTGAGTTTTAAAGGACTTCAAAGTGTCATTGGGAACCAAGTGATATGTGTGTTAAAAAGGGTTTAATGGAGCTGCAGTCACTGTAGCACAGTGTCTTTTTATAGCAAGTTTTTACAGCGTTAAGAAAAACATCCTGCAGATTTCAGTAGGATTGGCATATGGATAAGGTACTTTGCACTATGATTTTTGTTTATCTGCTATAAAGAAAAAAAGAAGAAAACCAGCACTGCTAGCTATAGGGAGAATGATAAGCAGAAACACTTCTGCAAAACTCAGGCAACAGCTATTACCTTCATTTTGGGTTTAATTATTTTTTATATTTTCAAAGAAAAGAATACATTTGAAAGCAAATGGCTTGGCTTAAAGAATGGAGATATGGAGTGATTTGTATTCACATTGAAGATTTTATAGTCTTATTTTTTTTCCCCAGAGCCACTGGATTATGTTATCTTTAGCACAAGGCAAATCCTGCATATCAAAGCTGAGGCAAACTTTCTGTGACTCTCTTTAAAAAGTCATAGGGGAGGCTCCCAAGGAAGGAAGTGGTTTGCAAAAAATACATTAAATACTGAAGTGGATCTGATCCATGTGTGATCACGTTGGTCTGCAGGAATTGGCTGGGAATTACTGATTTCGATACAGTCTCTAGCTTTCTTTTTACAACACCATTTATTAGCCTCTTTTAATTATTCCTGGGAAGCATGTAAGGATACTTGATGAGGCAGGCTCTTCACCGTCCTTTAGCAACCCATGTCAATGTCCTGCCCACTGCTGAAAGAGACAGACAAGGAGTGGAAAGGAAAGACAAGTACTCTTTGCCCACTGTGAGGGAAAGAGACTTCCCAGGTTTATCAAAAAAGGCAGAGGCAGAGGCAGAGGTCGGACTCAGCTCCAGTGCCTCAGTCCTAAATCGCCTCCTTATAGTTATCCTTGTATCCCCAGTTTCTGGGATGTAGCTGTTCGGACTTGTTCCACCTCTGAAGTCACATCATTTAAACATGTTTTGCTCTCTGCTTTTGCTCCAGGCTGGGGAACGACTGGTTTATGCCTTGTCTGAGGGATTAAAAAAAACAGAGCCAGGGAAACCTTTAGTTGTTGTGACTGCCAAAGCAGGAACAGCTCAGGATTTCCCAAGGCTCACGGGCAGCTGGGGGCTGCAAGCGAATGTGCCCAAAGCTGATGGGAGCAGGGGCTCAGCTCGCAGCGCTGCCCTCCCGCTGGCAGCTTCTCCCGTCCCCGTGGCGCGGTCCCAGCACAGCTAGAGCCCTGGCAAAACCCCAGCATGGCAGCCCCGTCCCTCCTGCCCCTGCGGCTCCCTCTTCAGCAGCCTCTTTCATTTCTCACACTCACCCCTCCCGAGCGGAAACCCCGGTCAGAAATTTTACAGAAGCAGCCGAAGAGATAGGTGGTTTTTTTCATTTCTGCGGAGGAGGGCAGAGGAGCGACAGCAGAGGGGGGAAGGGTTTGTGGAGTTGTTTTTTTTTTTTTTCCCCCTTTTTGCAACACAAGTTGTTCAGGGGAGTGTCTTGTGTTATTAATGCTGAGTGGCTCCGGCAAGTGCTGTGGTTCAAGGTCGTTAGTCATCGCCGCTGCTGCAGAGCCACGGCAGCGCTGAGCCAGAGCTCCTCATCCAAGCGTCTCGGTGCTGCCAGGCCAGCAGGTCGGGAAGAGCTGCACACGGGCAGCGGGATCTCGTGGGGGTGTGCAGGGGCATCCTCACAGCCTGGTCACAGGGCGCCCAGGGCTAGGGGACCTGCTGGGTCTGATGGGTGGCAGGGCCTGAGAGGGGCTGCGGGGGTGGGAGAGCACCTGCCATGGGTCAGTGGGGGATCCTCCATGCACCCCAGGAGAGGGCAGATGTCTGTGTTCCCGCCTGGGGATCTGTCCCTGCATTACTTACAGCTGTGCAGGCACACCAGTCTCCTTTCAACTCCAGTTTCACGGATACAGGATTACTCCCTGAGAGTTAAAGGAATACAGGTCCACACTCACCCTTCCCGCCTGATTACCTCCTTTTTTTCCTTCCTTAGGATGAAGAGGTCTAGGCCAACACTCCTTAATTTATTCTGCATCCTCTGGCTCTTGCTTCTGCTGAAGGCTGCCTCTTCCTCCCCTCTCCCCCGTGGAAAGGACCCACAACGCCCTTCTCTCCCCTTTGGGCTGTACAGAGGACAAACCTGTGTTGGTATGTATCTGGGTTTTGTTTGCCTCCTGGACTAGTTCGTTCCTTACTCCGCTGGTGACCTGAGTGTTGCTATTCACATCATAAATCGCTCGTTTATCTGTTTCAACAGCTGTACTGCCAAATACTTGTAGTCTTTGGTGAAACAGTCACTGAAGATTTTGCAAGGCCATCATGGGATCTGGAATTATTTTATGATTTTGTTTTTGAGTGGATGCTTCCCAAAGTTCATGTTTTCGTTCTGCAGGGAATGGCGTCTGAGGTGGCTTTAATGTCTGTAGGTCTGGGATCTGGAAATAGCGTGTTATGAGGTCCTAGTGTTTCTTAGGGTTCGCAATGCATTTTGTGAACTGGCAGGAAGGCATCGTTCGCTTCAGACTTGCCCAGGGTCTCCTCATTGTTTTCAGTGCCTGGAAAACTATTTTTAGGAATGGTTGGTCCATACTTGGGCCAGAGAGCCTTGTGGTCTGAATGGTCGTCTCTGGATAGCCAGGTTGCAAAGGCTGCTTCCTCACATTTCCTTCCCTTTTTGTGAGCACACACATCTGCGTGACCCGTACTGAAGTGGGGCAAGTTGGCAGCCCCCTTCTCATGTGACATCAGTGACTGTGGTGATCCCCACAGTACCTATAGCTGGGCGTATCCTGTAGTCTCAGCTGGCTAAGTGATTCCCAAAGCAAGGCTGGTAATACCAGAGGAAATGTAAATTGTGGATATCTCTGCACCAGAAATGCCCTTGGCATGACACTCCATATACCTAGGGAGATGTGGTAGCTTATATTTTTTATGTGTGCAAATGGAGACGTCTTATGCATTACAATCAAATGTTTTATTTTGTCATCAGCAGGACTTGTGGATCTTACAGGCCTTTTTCAGTGTAAAAAAGTCTATGATTCTTTTAGCTTCCCAAGGCACCTTTGTACTGGAAATATAAACCCTGTCACAGCTCTGCATCCTTCAGAAGGAAATAATTCTTTCCATTGTGGCTCAGGGAATACAATTAAAAATAATAATCCTAAAATTGATAGAAGCAGTTTTTAGCCTCACTCCTGAGCCACCCACAGTTCCCGTGAAGGTTTTGGTGAGGCAGGGTGAATCAAAAGCAGAGTGGGGTCAGGGTGGCAAGGGGGTTCAGTCACCATCCAGGACGTAAGAACTAGAGGTGAAAAGCAGAAATGGCTGTGAGGGGCTGTCCTTGTTTGGGCTGGAAGCCACGCAAATGGTGACCGAGCATCTGCCAGAATTAGGGGGAAGTAGTGTTGTCTAGTGGTGAGATCTTAAGGCAGCTACAGTTTTGATGGCACAGGAAAGGCTGTGATCGTGCGCATCTGCGGGATTTTTACACTGGTGGTTTTTAGATGTCAGGTGTCAACATCATCTGCCCTTTCCATCCTGTTGACCCAGGAAAGGTCTAAATTCCTCACATTGCATTGAAGTTGCCTTGTGCAAGATAACTTGTCCTTGTTTTCCCTCCTAAAGGGAGGAGAGCTGTGCTAGCCCCATTGCTGAGACAACTGAGCATCTCTTTTTTCAGGGAGGAGAGGCAAAAAACACTGCCTCCCACACCAGTTTCTCTTTGTGAGGTGTCCCTTCAGCTAAAAGCATCCTTGTGAGCTCAACTCAGGGCCAAAACAGAATGTGCCCACCTCTGTAAACCACAAGATAAAAATGGCATGTGGATTGGGCTAAAAGGGCATGAGCCAGGCCTGGCTGGGAGGGCTGGTGGCTGCTAGCCCAGATAGCCACCTCTGGGCTTCCACTGATAAGCTGCTCTTTTGACTAACTCTTGAAAATATTGTGTCCCTGCTTTTCTCAAGCAGAAAGGGAAAGCACAGAGAAATTGATGGCAGCACTAGCCATGGCTTGGAGCAGGGGTAATGTCAGCTCTTGTGTCTGATTTGATGACCAGCCCTCTTAGGAGCAGAGAGTAAGGTGAGATCAGCTTGTGATTTCCCTCTACTAACTTGACCCCAGATATTTAGTTGGCTTGGTTTGCCATCTGGGAATGTAATGAGAAAGAGACATGAGGACACTTCTGTGTCTTCTTGGCCTTATAGATCAAGGCCAAGATGATTTCATAGAATTAGAGAGAATGATAGAACAGTTTGGGCTGGAGGGCAGCGTAAAGATCATGTAGTTCCATCCCCCCTGACATGGGCAGGGAAGCTTCCACTAGATCAGCTTGCTCAAAGTCCCATCCAACCTGGCCTTGAAAAGTGACAGGGATGGGGCATGCACAGCTTCTCTGGGCAGCCTATTCCAGTGCCTTCTCACCGTCACAGTGAAGGATTTCTTCCTTAAATCTTACCTAATTTTTAATGTGAGAAATTCCTATTGCTAAATGCATAGGAGATTTTCTTGAAGAAATGGGGTTTTTTTCATGCAAGTTTAAATGTGTGGTCAGGTGCCTAATATTTCAAAGTTATCTGCCTCACTTTTCTGAGGGAAATGAGGTGGCTGCACATTGAATTTCTGATCACTCCTGTGTACCACCTGCTTGACTGAGATTGCTGTGTTAGTAGCCAAAGCCGGTCAGAAAATGAATGCTCTCTCAGTTACAAAACCAAAAAAAGTATTTCCCATTAAGCCTTTCCACTGAAAGTATCACACTTGAAGAAATATGTGGAAATAATATGACAGGAGAGCAAAGTGCAGCTCTGGTACCTCTGTCAAATGTGATACAACTCAGTTGCTTCCTCCTTCTGTTCCCCTTGCTTGCAGCACTCCCTGGGTAGGCACCACCATCTGCCCCAGTATATTCTGGTTGTACTGGCAAAGCAGTTGGGTAACTCAAGGGGCTTCCCTGCCCTTAGCTGATCCTGGGAAGTGTATTTTGGGTAGGCACCTATATGCTGATAAGGAATAAGGCTGGAGGAGAGGAGGGTGTCCCTCTGATGAGATTTAGACAGAAGTTTTAATCAGCCTCACTAACTGTAGAAAAAGTCACATCATCTTTTCTGCATTTTCCTGAAAAACGTGGCTGCTTCGTTCAGAGAAAGTCTTTTCATAATTGACTTGGTGTACAAATAAAATAACTGGAATATTCCCACCTAAAAATGGGTTTAATACTTCTGCCTTAAAGAGTTATGGTAAAGAGGGAAAAAGCACCTGATAATAACCCTCCCAACCACAGGATCAGATGCAGTATACCTGAGCAATTTCTAACCATCTAAGATAACTCATCTGTAGCAGTTCCTAATCACAACCAGATAAATGGTTTTTCTTTGGTCTTGTCATGAGAAAAACTTTCCCAACATGTGACAGTCTTTTTTCTCTGCCAGTATTTCCTGTCTCCCCAGGCTGGGACAATGCCACTCTTTTTGTATTCTGTGAAATCAGCTCAAACTCTGGTCCTTCTGCACACTTTGCATGTGATACATTTTTCTGGTTTTTCCTTATGATAAATAAAAGGGCTTTTGTAAGTTTTCCTACACACAAAAGCCCATGAAACTGTTTTTTCTCCTCTAAAAGCAGTGAGGCTTTGCTCTGTGCACTGGTTTGGGAGCTGGATGCTGGGTCTGGCTTTCCTTTCTGGGTTTGTTACTGATGGGCAGTATGGCTTAAGGAATTTATTCAGGATGAGATTTAGAAACCTTTTTGCTGAGTGCAGCTTGACTCTTTCAGTGTGACGTCCTAAGAAAGAGATGCCGTGTACTTTTCTCTCAAAAATTAAGCATGAATGAACCCTTCATATACTCAGGTCTTTACTTTCTCATCTGTTAAATGAGAAAAATGCTGCCCATTTCACAAGGCAAGCAAAGTTTTACTAAAGTTAATGTTAAGGTACCCAAAGACAGTACAGTAACACTGGTAAACTGTTGACACTGGTGTTAATGTCTCATCGCTTTTCTACTGATTTTTTAAAGCTTTTATTCAATTCCAGCCTGAATTAGAACAGAGCCCTTTACAGGTTTTTGCAAGTTGCTCTTTTCTTTTGCAAAGGTGACTTCACCCAGAGGTACCTGAAACAACCTCAGGAAAGGCAGAAGCTGCCCTGGGGGATGCAGAAAGTGGGGGAGTCACTGAAAGACAGAAGGGAAGTTCTGTATTCATCTCCCTTCAACATAGTAAGAAAGGGAATTTGGGGAATGGTAGATTCGTCAGTTAAACATAAAATTCTAGGAAAATCCTGCAATAGGTAATAAAACTTCTTTAAAATGCCATTCAAAAATAGTGTCAGATCAATACAATTTTCTTTGTCGATGTGATAAGGCCATGTAGACACAGAATAAGTAGTAGATATTATAGCTGGGCTTTAGTAAGGCTTCTGGCATTACCTCAGCACTAATCTTACACTTCAGAGATATGTGACATTGGTTAAGCTTCTACAGGGCAGAACAAAACTGCTGGGTAGTCTTGTTCAGAGAGTAATTACAAGTGGTTCACTCCCTAAGCAAAAGGGTGTACAAAATCATGTCTTTCTTGGACTTCTCTTTTGAATATGCTATCATTCTATACTTTCACTAGCCAGGATAATGAAATTTGTGCCATTGAATTAGCAGTTCATATAAAGCTGAGATTGTTTGCAAGTAAAATGGAGGGCAGAATTAAATTCAAAACAATCTTGACAACTTGGAGTACTTGCATCTGGAGAGGTAATTTCAGTATGGGAATATTGAAGGCACTTCAGCAGAAATAGTCAATGACACACAGAGCAGATGAGGAACAACCGGCGGGGTAGCATCCCTAGGGAAGATCATCTGGGCTCGTAGTGGCACAATGATGGCATGCTGTCACGAAGCATGCACCAAGACGTGCGAACAGAAGTCAGCTTGCAAGACATGTGAAGTAACCTGTTACCTTTCTCAGCATTGACAAAGCCTCAAAGGAATTTCTGCCTTCCCTTTTGGGGCTCTGCATCAAGAATGATGCAGAGTGACAGGAGGTTTCAGAGAAAAACAAGCATAAGCTCTAAAGAAAGAGTGAATAAATTAGCCTTAATTAGTCTAGAGAAGAAAACTTGAGAAAAGACGTATCTGTCTTTGAAAACATTAAAGGCGTGATCCATTCTCCAGATTCATAACAGCTATGGCAAGAAATAACAGAAATGGCCACCAGTGGCGACCTTCAGGTTAGGATGAGGATTTTCCTACGACAGTGATAAGTAAGCACAGTAATCAGTTCCTGAGAAATCTGTAGAAGACCTCATTAGAGATCTTTACAAACTGTGTCTGCCCTGTCCCTTCAGAACAGCCAGGATGGTATAGATCATCTGCTAGGGCAGAGGTTGTGTAAGAGGACTTACTCCAGGCCAGCATTTTGGGAGCTTTGTGCTGTGACTGCAAGAAGCATTTGCAAAGAGCAGCATTTATTTATTTTCCCCCCAGCAGCAGACTGCCCTGCTCTATTGGTGATTAACTTTGGTTGCCCTTTTTGGAACGAGGCGATTATTCAGGGAGCCCTCAATAGGGCCAGGCAGCAGCGCTTTCCATCTTCTCTGCTAGCAAGCGGAGATCCTGTGGGTCAGCAGGCAGGGAAGCAAATTTCCCCATCTTTGTGCTCGATATAATGCCATTCTCAGCAACCTTTGCGGGTCACCACCTCCATTCAGCCAGGAGCACACAATTCCTAGCATATGAAGAAGCACATTTTCGAAGCATGTTTTCATCTCTGATTGTGTTAAAGGACGGGTGTTTCCGAGCTACCAGCAGTGTAAAACACCGACCTCTACCTGTGTTGATTTGCGTGGTAGTCATTGTCCTCAACAGTTTGCCTCTATCTAGCTGTGCATGAGTGCAGGGATGAAATATGCCCCGTGGAGTGGCAACAGGACCAGTGGCCTTCGGAGTTCCCGATAACTTCACACAATGGAACATGCCAAATGGGGTTGGAGGCTTTTAACAACTGTGCTCAGACAAAGTGGCTGTGCACATATTGTCTGGGGGGGCACCATGACAGAACTTATAATTTACAGCTCAGTGAGTTCTGTAAAAAAGCCATGGCCAATATCAGTGTAGCACCACAATGTGTTTTACTCTAAAAGGCTGGGAATCGACTTTGATTACAGCTAGACCAGTGCCAAGCCACAGCACCTCTGTTCGCTTCACCAGCATTGCTCAGTTTAATCAGCAGTCAAGTTTGACCTGATGATCAGCAATAAATACTAAATTTGACCATAACATTTTTCCCTATGATTTTACTTTAGATGGAATAAACACAGGCATGGGAATAGTACAGTAGAGATACTGAAGCAATTATTCAGCAACTTTTCAGTGACTGATGGTAAAAATTTCTTTTCCAAAATCACCCCAAGTCTTACTGAAAGCTTATGACTGTGAAATGTAAATGTATCTGTTGATCACAATAAAAAGATGTGCTAAGCATGCAAACACTTCCACATCTATGTGTGTGTAAATACACAATCACATCTATGTGCGTTTGTAGATTGGGGTAGTCTTGTGCATTTACCTTACTGATGCTTGCCTTGAGCGTAATAATCTTATTTTATTAATGTCTATTTGGATGCTGATCACCATGTGTGTGCCTCTCACTCTTGTTCATGTGTTAACCCTATAGAGAACATCTGCTTATGTTTAAGGCAATCACTTTTACTGCTTTTAGGAACTGTGTATCTGACAAAAGTTTCTTGTATTCAGAATCCTAAAATAGTGAAGCCTTTGCAACATGTATGAAGTTAGCTGCTTATGTTAACTCCACCTGCCAACATGCCGGCTTCAGTAAATTTTCAATACACTTTCCTGATTTGGAAAAGAAAAATACGTTAATATCACACATACATACACAGGGGTTTTTTCCTATTAATTAATACAGAAAACATTTCTATTGGAAATGCCTGGGGTTATAGATTTTGTTAAATAGGGCTCTTTAAAGTGTAATGTAGGAAACACTAGGGATACATTTGGCTGGCAGGTATGGATACCAGAGTCTTCCGCTAGATGGAAACTGAATTTTCTATACTGTCATAGCTGTAGCAGAGTCCTTGTTGGATGTCTTAGTGAAACAAAAATGAATGACTGGAACTCTGAAGTTAGGGGGCCTGAGGTGGCCCACTGCTATTGCATGAGCAACAGAAATAATAACTGGTATTCCAGGTTTTACTGCAATTTGTTACAAATGCACTCAAAATGCTGCTATATTGATATTAATATTTTTTAAATGTCTTTAGCCAACACACTCTATGTAATTTATTGCCCAGTGACAGGTTTGTTAATAGTGTACCATTTAGTATTTCCAAGATATTTCATAAGACTTAGCAAATTAAGGGTGAAAGGCTCTTGTATATGCCAACATATTTGAATATGGATACCTGTAACTACATTCTATCACTTCAGTATCTCTGGAAAATACATTAATACTGTAAATGGGATAGGAAGCAAAGTCTGAGTTAAAAGACTTTATCACTCAGGTCCATTTCCAAATTACCTTTCAAAGCAACAAATCCTCTGGCTTTATATAGAAAGATAACTGTCCTAGCTTTGCATATACAGTTATGTCATTTGAACTTAATATTTCCATGCTGGAATGAAATCTTGAGGTTATAAGGGGCTCTTCTTTGAAAGTATCAGCTCAGTAATGAGAAGCAGTGCAGGAAGGCAATATGGATATTGGGCACTATTAGGATAGGAATATATAGTGAGTAGGATGCTGGAACAGGTTTCCCAGAGCAGCTGTGCATGCCCCATCCTTGGCAGTGTTCAAGGCCAAGTTGGATGGGGTTTTGAGCAACCTGGTGTAGTGGAAGGTGTCCATGCCCACAACAGGGGGGTTCAAACTAGATGATCTTTAAGGTCCCTTTCAACCCCAATCATTCTATGATTTTATGAAAAAGAAAACATTCCTGTACTGTAACTTTATATATCCATGGTCTGCCTGCACCTGGAATATCCACATAGATGTCCCCATCTCAGAGGAGAAAACCTTTTTTCTTATTAGCTCCCCATATGAATATCAAACAGGAATGTCTTGTTCCAGGTTGAACTGGAACTGGGTTAGATTAACTTGGAAAGAGGTGTTTCCATGCCAGAGCAACAGCGTCAGCACAAGGAGTAGCAATATCCTCTTTTGTAGACAGGTTCCTGGGTCTCCTCACCTGTAGGCTTTAAGAGATGCCTTGGAGCTTGGGATCGTCTATAAATGGAAGAAGCAAAGGCTGTGTTTTGGGAAAGTCTTCATCTTCTGTATGAAGCCAGGAATGCGATCAATGGCTTTGTGTATGCGGAACCTTGCTGCAGCAGACAGATTTTTGAGGCAGAGGTTTGCCATGCCACCAAGCAAGGCTCCAGATCCTGCTCCACCAGGAATGAGCAGGGTGGCTGCAGGGTGGCCACAACTTGGCCAGCAGGGTTTGCAGAGAGCTATTTGTGTCCAAGGCCACTTTTTTGGACTTACATCTTCCTTGTGTTCTGTTCATTTGATTTATGGCTGGAGGGATAAGAAAGAAGTTCAGCATGCAGAAACGTGAGCAAAGGATGGCAAAGGAGGATGTGCCCAGTACCAGAAAGCCCATTTAACAGAATTTTACTCAGACAAATATACCTACAAATCAGAAACTTAGAGAGGCAGCTTTCACTATCCACATACTTTTTGACATGCCTAGGTATAATTCTAATTATAGAGCCTTTCAAACTTGTGCAGCAGGAGTGGATTAAGTTAAATAGTCTGCTCAAACTGCCAAAGGCTTCACAGCTAAGCAATGAATTCCTGTATTTCTGATTTTATTATTGGGGTATGATTTTTTTTTTTTTCCTGAGCTTATTGGAAATGGCATTTTTTTATTGCACACTACTTTCGAATACATGGAGAGAAGTACTTCCTGATGTGTGAGTTTTCACCTTACTGCACTGAGCAAAATGGTTATGGTCTTGTCTTATCTCTTCAGAAATTAATAGCGGATGGGACAAACCATTGCTAAAAGCGACAGACAGTTATTAATACCTGAGTCTAGTTTTTAATGCCTGGTAGATATTATAATGCCAATGAGTTTCTTTCAGAGAAAACATCCTTCAACCTGTCAAGGTATTGAAACCTATTATTGACGTGAGACATCAGAATCAACTTACTGAAAGTTGTTTCTAAAGAAAATCATGTGCAACTGTAAAAAAAAAAAGCTTTATTAAATGATGAAGCATATTTACATTGCCTTATATGTGCCTAGCTCATGATGAGAAATAAATCACATCTAAATATCTAGTAAATTAAAAGCAAGCAATAACTGCTAATTACTGGCCAGATCTGAACGTGCTCTTCTACTGATGTTAGAATACTAAAAAGTTTATATTCTTGCACATGTCATAAGTAATTAAAGCAGTGAGATTTTTACAGTCAAAGACATCTGATTTTCCTCTGCCCTTTTTAGCTAATTATTTTCCATTTTTAGCCAGTGGAATTAAGACCCATTAAAAGCTGGAATAAATGGTCAGCATTTCTTTTCCTGCCACTCAATCCAGACAAGATGACAAAAAGAGAGCAGGTTTGTAGCATAAGCAAGAATAGTCTGAGTTATCTTTCATTTATAGACACTAACCTCTTGAAGTTTTGCCTATAGCCCAACACCAAAGATAGGTTCTCCTAGAGGATAAATCTGAGTTATTGGGGAGGCATGAAAAAAATAGGGAGCCTAGTTAGATTAGGCTCCCTCTGCTGCAGTGAGTCCCCTTAGGACATTCGTCCTCCCTCCTTGCAGGGTTCAACCTTTTTCCTCAGTATTTTAGAATCTCCAGCCCAAAAACTGCTCCTGATGGCATCAGCCTGTGTGAAAGGCTTTCTTACCACAGACTGTAAGGAGAGGTTGACCGAGGGCGATTGATAAAAGCCCAGGTAGACGGGGAAAATAGAGAGCATGTCAGCCAAAGGCATGTGTTGGTGGGATGTGTTCCCAGGAAGCACTTCTCACCAGAGGACAGGGAGACTCTCCAAATTCAGGTCCAGAGACTTCAGCTGCAGCGCCTAAGGAACGGAAGATCCTTTTCAAAATCAGCCAAGACCTACTCTATTAGCTTGTCCGATGAAGTGTGGCATTTCATCTGGAATAGCTGCATTTGAGGGGGGAGCATTTGGATAACCAAGGCGTGGTCTACAGGTGCCTGAGGTGGGGAGGGTGTAATAGCATGAGCAGGAGCATCCTCTCCGTGATAGTGAAGATGAGTTTATGAGAGCAAACATTTTGAAGTTCAGCTCTGTGGGTTTTTCCTAAATAGCCAGGCTGTTATTATTGTTATTCATATTCATATAGCATCTAGTAGCCTGAGGTACTACATTAAGTACTGCTCAAAGTCAGTGTTGGCTCTGTTAATCCTCATGTGAAGCAGATTTGCCTTTGGGCCTGGTTCAATAGACACAAAGGTGTCTATCTGACTTAATCAACATGAAAAATTTTAATTGCTGTGAGACTGCTCCTTGAGTGAGGCTACTAGCATGATTGTGTTTGTGATTAAGAATTCTGTTTCTATTTAGCAGAATTGAACCAAAAACAGCTTTTTTGTTGTTGTTGTTTTCTTCACTCCCTCTGTGGTATGTTGACAAACATGAGAGAGAAACTTACGTCTTCAGTGGAGTCTGTCTTGTTACTGTATGACAGAGAAAATAGAAATACCAACGGTATTTTTATCCTCAGCCCAACTTCTTGGATTTTGAGCTGTTTGTCCATAACCCCCTTTTTCTCCAGCCCCTGGCTGCTGGTGCAGGAGCACTGGGTTACACAGCACAGAAAAAATGAGCAACACTTCTCTCTGCTGCAGAAGGTGACACTGTCAACCCCTGCGTAAACAATTCTATGATTCTGTGGATTCCTCAAGCTGGTGGTGCAACAGAAAGAGAGGTAAAACAACAAAAGCTGTGCACCTTTAAAAATATCAAAGGACTAGCTTCTCCCTGTGCTTCTGCTTAGACTCATTTTTGTCTCTCTGACTTCTAGACAGCAAAATTGATAGATGAGCACCTGACTTTGGTAAGACTAGAAGGGAAGGCACAGAAAGACTGTGGTTTTGTGGTTAAGTCATCATTTAGGTAATTTAATTTTTCTAAGTCTCCATCCTCATGAATAAAACAGATATAGATGTCAGGGGAAGGGTAGTTCCTGTTGTCTGTAGGTTGCTCATGTGTCTGAATAGCACAGCCTTATAAGAACTAAGTTATATAATGCTTTTAGATGTGTTATGGTGTGGTTTTGGGATGTGCAGTGCGATCTTAGTGCTAAAGGATGGAGTCAGTCCAGCATGGCTATTCCCACGCTACCCTGGCAAAAGAGCCAGGCTCTGTTTTCCATCTCTGAGGCCAGTGCAGGGCATGACTTGCACTGAGACAGATGAAGTCTTTTGTACTCTTCAACTTCCACCCCCACCACTGGGGTAGTGTCCTATCCCTGGAAGCATCTGAGATCAGGTTGAAAGGGGCTCTGAGCAATCTTACCTAGGTGAAGATGGCCCTGCTTACTTCAGGGGGCTGGGGCTGGAAAGGTTCCTTCCAACCCCAACTCTTTTATGATAAGGCTGTGCTAAGGTTAAACCTGGACCAGATGTCCCCTGGCCTGTTCTTTGAGAACAAGACCTGAGCATTCGATAGCTTTCCTCTAGGATGTCCCCTTTACTTTTAGTTTGGCCCTTTATTGTTCTACTTCTTTTTTTCCCCGGCTATTGTGTTTTTAATTAGCTGTTAATTCCTGAAACTAATTAGCTTCTGGCTATTTGGGGAATTGGGGAAGGGGCAGGAAAGAAGGAATATCTTGCTTCAGGGTTTTTCTTGGTTGTATCTGTCTCCATTTATTCTCCAATTCTTTTAGGCTGACTGGAGGTAATGGCTCTTAGCATGTTTTATAAATCATTCTGCAGAGGATCTTGAGCGAACATTTTATTTAATAAGTATGGAGAAGTGGGCTTTTATCCCTGCAAAAGAGGTGACAAATTCACAATAATTTCCACTGGATTTCTGTATTTGGGGTAGAAGAAGTAATAGAAGACTCAAAAATATTGGTCTTACAGCAAGTTCCAATTACCCTACCTTCTCTTTTATTTGCCAGAGAAGCACCAAAGTTATTTATGTTGAAAAACAGCACTTTGATTTAGTAGCACATAGGTAGGGGCGATTGGAAGGAATTTAGAAGCTCACTTTGAAGAGTTGTGCCAGTCTGAAAACCTGAACATTGATGTTCTTGAACTTTGGAAAAAACACTGTCTGCAGCCACATCACATTGCTGCAGCTCACCTCCATTTCTAGACTCTGTTAGAGCAAGTCTGAGAGATGACATTTCTTGCACAGGAAAGAAAACAGGGTTCAGTTACAGGGATTTCATGGAGAAATCTTTAATCAGGCTGCCAGAAATAGGCATCTGGCTCCTTGTGTCCTGTCTGCCTGGGATACTTGCCTCACCTACACAGGCCCTGAGTATAGGCAGGGACGTCACTCTGGCTGTCAGGTTTGACTACAGTGGGCAAACTTTGCATCATCAAAGCTGTACTCATAAAATGGTGAAGCCACTGCAGAGAAAGCACAATGCTGACCTACAGCAATTTAAAATTGACTTGAAATGAATGCTCGTCGTGTGGATTTTGAATGACTGCTCCATGGAGATCACATTGAACCTACTTAATCCCCAAAACAGCAGGAAAAGTGCTGCCCATCTCAAGAAACACTTCACTAACCCTGTTCACACCCAGATTAGTGATGAAAAATAACCAGATTCATGGGTCGTGGGAAGTGGTTTCTTTCCAACCACAGAAGCAGAGCAGAATGAACTGTGAAGACATTTGGTTTTAACAACTGTGTAGCTGGGCCCAGCAGCTCTGTGTGTGCTGAGCACTGCTGGGCCTCATAATAAGAAATTATGCCATGGATGCTCTGTCATGGGCAGCACATTATGTCTGTGGTGTAACATCTCTTCGGCAGGCAGTCACAAACTTTTGGTTTCTGGTTTTAGTGCCTCTCTGTGTGGCTCATGTGGAGAGGTATAAAAGTTCTGTCAAGTACAGACCTGTGCCTTTTTTTCTGTGACAAAAAACGAGACAGCAGGTGACCAAGCAGGAATTGTAACAGTGGCTATCTCCTCAACTCCTCAGTTTTCAGCCTTGAAAGGATGGAGTCATTTTTCCAGGAGCATCATAGAGTGCTGTAAAAGACAGGCTGTTCTGTGTGCTCCTCTGGAATCAGCATCCTCTCTGTGATAACTTACAGGGTTTGAATGAAGACAGAAATTCACTGATATTTTTTCCCCTTGCACACCTATCTGCCATGGAGCACCTCAAGAAATGAAATGGCCAAAAATGCCAGAAATACTCCTGCGGTGCAGGGCGCTTCATTACATTTCACAGATAACAGTATTCCTTCTTTTTGGTTTTTTGTTTGTTTGAAGGATGTGTGCTTGTGGTGTCTGTCATCGAGCAGCTTGCACAGTGGCACAACAGCACAGTAAAGGCAGCCATGGAGAAACTGTGTGACTACATACCTGGTAAGTGCCAAATAATACACCATATGTCCTATTGGTGATGGTGGATTTCTGTTAATTAAAACCTCGCATGAAAAGTCTGAAAAAAACTTTATCACCTCTTGTGCACGATCTCAAATGTGTGTAGCTGGGAGATAGCAAGTTACTATTTACAGGAAAGTCAGTGGTGTGGCTTCACTTAGATTCAGAGGTGGGATTTTGTCCCAAAGTTGGAGTGAATGGGACTGTATTAAGCCCCACACCCATGTGAGCACCAACACAAGCAGACCAGCTCCCTTCCCTTTTCTCCCCTTTGTCTCTTTGTTAGCAGCCTAAGAATAGATTCACTGTATGCCCCACTACTCCTTCTTGTTGATAGGAGTCTTTATAGCAACGGTGAAGATGAAAATGTTTTCAGCGGGTATGGGAAGCTGCTATTGTAAAATTTTAAAAATGAGATGAGGCTGACAGGTGTAAGATGTGGGCATTTGGTGTGCACAGAAAAGCTATTGAAATGTAATTGGTGATACGAATTTCAAAAGTGATAGCGATTCCATACGAATATATGTAAGACTCCCCTTTTTCTGCCCCTTATTTTATTATCTGCCCAAAGAAGCTTGGAGCTCCACAGGCACACCCCTAAATAGAGAACAGTTTGAATGCCAGAATAGCTTTGTGCCTCACAGACCAAGGCTATAACTATTTAAGTAACGAGATTTCACATTCATGATATCTTTTTAATGTTATTAATGTAAAAAGATGGCTTAGGATTCTTCATTAAAATGTCATTTTTATATGATTTCACGAATTGTATCTCTGAGAAACCATCTCGCTCTGTAGACCCTAGTTTCATGGAAGATATGTGTAGAATATTAATTCCCTCCTTTCTAAGGGAGGATTTCCCAATGCAGAGTGGGGCAGGGAGCTAATTGCTAGGATTCATTCATTGATAGAATGACACTTATCTGATTTCTATTCCATAAGTCATATCCTCAGTGTTTTAAATTACAGGCACATAACCATGAAGTTGCAATTAGAAGCACTGATCCTGCTATTAAAATACAATTTTCTTCTTTAAATTATGACATGCTAGCTCCATGTTCATGATTCACTCAGTGGACCTTGTTCTTCTGACATGTCAAGATATTTCTTTTCAGCTGCCATTCTTTACACACATAAAATCCTATTATCCCTTTAACTGAATCTGTATAATCCAGTTACCTTCTGAGATGCATGGATATATGCAGTAGAAAAAACCTGACCCTCGACTTGAAAGCAGTGAAAAATCCTATGGATTGTGTGGGAGCTACAGCATAACCTGATTTATCCTCTCCTGGGAGGTGAACACTGCAGCCCAGCAGGAATCAACAGCTTCCTCTTGCTGCTTGAAACAGTAGAAGAGCTTTGGATGCTCATGAGGAGCAAACCTACTAAAGCGGGTCATGCATTTCACCTGGAGAAATAATTTCATTATTATGCACATGCCTACAATCGATTGCAAGAATAACAGCAACAAATTCATGGCAGCAGGGCTTTTCCTAAGGCAAAAAAAAAAAAGGAGTAGGACCCCAAAACCCCCAGAAAGTGGGGGTTTTTAAGGGCCTCCTATAATTCAGGTTACAATCAAGTCAGGTTTGAATCAAGCCTTCTGTAGAGTTACGTGATGTTCAAGAACAAAAAAACGCTTGGAGAAAAAAGAGAGAAAATTTCAGTACCTGTCAGTCCCACTCAATCTCACAGGCTGTGTAGAAAACAGAACCACATCCTCATTTATATGGAAATATTTGCAATATGTGTGATTCAAGAGACATGGCAAATAAACCTATGAGAATAAGAACAGTAATGTCATGAGTGAAGAAGGCTCTTGACCAGATAGAAAGGCCAGGTCTGAGGGAAGGGGCAGTATTTACAGTGTAAGAGATGTTGTTAAGCAAGAATATATGTTCACCTGGATACTGACTGTCTGCTTGATGACACAGAGGTGTCTGATACCTGGAATGTGCTTTGAGACACTCTTGCTCTGGCTTTGCCTCTGAGTCATGCTCTGCTTGTGTGTTGACCACTGCTGTGTAAACACCTTAGAGCTCAAGTGCAAATGGCAATGTGATAATAGCATCTTTTTTGCAAATATTTGTCCTCTGGGATTCAGCCAGAATTTGTGTTTCCAGGACTATGAAAGTATAGAGGAAAACCTTCCGGACTGTTCTTTTGTAAGAACAAGGCAGCTTAGGGGATCTCTTTTACCTGAAGCAAGTATACTCTATATTTTCTCTAAATTTTCTAGTATTTGGTTTTGTTTAAACTATTTTCTTGCCCCTGGGCACTCACAGTAATTCATCATTTTTTCTCTTTTTCTACCCCCCTTTCTGATTTACACTACTTCTTCCTAACAGAAATTTCTCTCTGCAATATCCTCTCCTTGTGTGTGTTAGCAGAGCTGGAGATTTGTGAGCACATGAATGCAGGCTGGCTCCAAGAGTAACTCCTGTAAATGCTGCCTGTGGCTTTCATCTGTTTTGTTAAGAGCCAAAGCCTGAATGGCATCTGAATCTTCCAAGAGGACTTTATATGCTCAATGATATTTTAACAATATTAGTATTCTTTTTACCTCCCGTCATTTTTTATGCTTGTAGGGTGATTACACGTTAAGCTTCCTGTATGCATAAGGAAATCAGTGTGACCAGCAAAACACCTATATCAGCTCCCCAGAGCTGATAGGCTGCCAAACTCTCTCCTCAGACAGCAGGAGAGGTTACAGCAGCCAGCTGGCTGCTCCAGAGCCAGAAATGTTGTGGAAACCAGCTGGTTTGGGAAACTCATAAGGAGACCATCACCTGTGATGCACAGGGGAGGTGTTGGGGAAGCCAGCCACATTTGCCTGTGGGCTACTGTAGGGAGCCAGGTGCCCCACTGGCAAGCCTCATCAGAGGGTGTTCTAATCAGCAGTGATGCCAAACACAGGGTTATTGATGTCCGCGACATCTTTCATTTTAGGTGAACAAGAATAAAATCTAATTCTAGTCAGGAGACCAGTTTTAACTTGCAGATTGCTTCTAAGAGCCAATAGTGAGGAGTTATGTGGCAAAGGAGGCAAAGAAATTAAGCTAATAACTTGATTGAAATAAAACACCTGTCATGGGTTAAGGAAAATCAGCTACTATAGTTACAGAAGCTGCCTGAAGCACCATGAGTAGGAGAGTATTGGGAAAATTATCTCTTCATTCCCTGATATGCCTCTGTGGTGCCAGTCCTCCTTTCTCAGATGCAGGTAGCCAGCCAGGATGCCTGCAGTCCTGGCAGGAGAGAGCTGTGGGAGCAGGACCACACCCGTGCTCCGCAATGGGGTCACTGCCACAAGGGTTTGTACCCTCCATGCAGCAGAGCTACCCACCCTATGCAGCATCCCCCAGCCCTGGGCAAGTGCAGCCTGACACTGATTAAAATGCAACATTCAGTCCAAAGCTGGAGGGAAGTGACTGCTTTGGGTGTTTTTGTGGCTTTACTCTGGGAAAGGTGAGAATACTCTGTGCTTTCTTCCCCAAGTAACAGAGAGTACCCAGTATCTGTCTGGGTAATGGAGGTGCGGGAGAAAGCGACAGCTCCAAGGAATTTGAGGAGCTGCAAGCTTGTTGTCCCTGCACTTGTGTGAACCTGTCTCTTATGACATTTCACAACACCACACCTGCCGGAGCAAGGCCTGACACCTCCTTTGCAGGACATGTGCATGGTTAACCAGCTCTAGCCTGTTCAGGCTGAGAAGCAGCCACTGTTCCTTCACGGGAACTGCCAGATTAGTGCTGCCATCATGCCCTACTTGCATTCAAACCCCCGGTCTCTCCTGCAGTGTCTTTGCTCGGGTGCATGGGTCACCTTTTCTTTACAACAGTACCTTAAAGAAATCACTGATGAACGGTTTTATGGAGGACATGCTTCACACATATTAAGGAAACAACATGAGCCAGCACCCCAAAAAGGCACATGGCTGTAGACTGTGAAAGTTAGAAGTGTCAAGTATTTCTTTGAATGCAATTACTCCTGCACAACTCCTGCCCTACACAAAACATATTCTCTTAACTCCACAAGCCCCTAGTAGCTCCGAGGCAGTTTTAGCAGTAGCATCAAGCACAACATCACTTTCTGCTCTTTGATTTATGCATTTGTTTTCTTTCTTCTTGCAAACCTACTGAGATGTTTGTTTAAACTGCTTAGAAGATGCTGTGGCATGCATGATTCCTTTTGCCTTTTCCATGATGCTGTACTCAGAACAATTAACAAAAGCTCATTATCCTTTTTAGTTTTTATCATGTGACTTACGTAAAGCCAGAAGGGTTTTAGGGAAGGTTAGAAATTCAGGTTTTCCCATTGTCTGTGCTACACTGAGGTCAGAAATTCACCTGCCTTCCCCTAAGGTAAATCAGGATTCACCTTAATGAACCAACTGCTGATGTATTTTGACTGCTATAAAACCACTTTCACCATGCTCAATGACTTTAAAAAAAAATTTAAATTATGTCTTCTAGAAAAACTGCAAGGTTTTTGTTACTTACTTGCTGAACTTTATGGACCACACATAGCTGAACTGTAAGTATTGCTATGTCCTCTCAGGTTTTTGCTTAGTTTGTTATTGACATGTACAGATGTCCTGTCAGGTTGAAGTAGAGGGATTTCACTCCTAAAAGCAGAGATGGTTCAGAGGGATTCTGGTTTGGCGTTTGGTACAGCTATTCCTGAGTGGATAAACACAGGCTGCCACTGGTAACCATTTTGATACTCTGTTTAAATCTTAGATGGGGCCCACCTGATGTAATTACCTTTTGAAATTCAGCTCATTTGGCTGAGGGAGGAATTTGAATAACCTGTGTGTGTGTGAGACAGGTTCTATAAAATCACACTGTTGTTGCTTGGCTCTTGCTTTCCATTCTACGTTTAATCAGGCTTTCTAATTGTCAGCCCCTACATGCTCTCAGCCCCGACCTTGATACGCACTCTTGGGGAAGCCTACTATTTAATCTAAGTGATTAAAAAAATAAAATGTAGGTCATTTTATTCCTCTTTGAAAGTTCTTAGTTTAATTAACAGAGCTGTTACTAGACCTTCTTCTTCCCTAGGGCTTTTATTTTTGTTTTTAAAACTAGCCAAGGGACTGCAAAGTGCTTACAGGACTAAGAAGGCTATAATCAAACATTTTAATTTAATTCCTAATTAGCCCAGAGGTGTGTCCCAAAAATAAAGAAACAATCCTAGCACTCATGCTTGGTGATTAAAGGTTAAGGATCTTTGAAGGATTTCTGGTTATTTCGTTGAGTTAATGATTGAACATTCATATGTGCCAAATTGCATATGCATTAACTTTAACCTTTAAATCTTTGTCAGACTTATGATTGATTAAAAAACTAGAACAGTTATAACGCATTTGATTCAGGTGCTGCATGTGAAGCATGGTGCTTTTTCATCATCCTGGGTTCCAATTTTAAATGCTGAGTAGGATGTCGTGGCAGAAAATCGTTAGAGCCCAGCACTGTACTGAGCAGCAGTTATGGGCCACAGTGAAGTGAGCTGAGATTATTGTGTGCTGTTGGGGAGATTCAGCTTCCCATGGAAATAGCTTCTACTTTCAAGAGCCCAGAAAAGCATAATAGTCTTTGTTTATGCACCATTTCCTTCAGCATAGACAAGGAAATGAATGCCGATGTGGTTTGCCATTCCTTGAGGCTGTGTAAACAGGATCCAGGACAACCACTTTGTCATCTCTACTCTCCTCCAAAGGTGAGTTGGTTTCCCCCTTTTCTTAAAACTACTGATTGTGAAAGGTCTTTTAAGCTGGAGCTGAACAGTTGGACGCTTCCACTGCACACGCATTGTCTAGGAAATAAACTTCAACATGGGCATGGACACTCCTAGAAAATGTCTGTTTGGACAAAAAACGCATAACACACATTAGCTGTTTGGACGATCATCAAACAGCTTGAGGGAGCGTGGGATTCACAGGGCCAAATTCTCCTGTACCAGTCTGATTCAAAGAAGAAAAGTAGGGAAAATAAACTACCCCTTTCTCCAGACTTTATTGTTAAGCACTACAATAACCCCAAACCAGATACTCAGCTGAGGTTCATCTATGCCACCATGTTACCACGGCGCAACAAGTGATCCCCACATTGCCTGATCTGCTGTGACAGCCTGTGGGGGCACAAGGTATGTGCTGCAAATGCAGGACTATTTGACTTGGATTAGTCTGCAGTGCAAGAGGTTTAAGCTAATGTGCACTATCTTTTGCTGCAGACTGAAAACATGTTTAATTACCACTGTTTCTTTGATGCACAGGTATGTGCTGCAGTGCTTGCATATCTTTGATTGCATGTCCTAGACCTTTGCTGTACTCGTACATATATATTTCTGCATAGGTGTTGAAACCTATGCTGTTTGTTTTGGGATTTTTTTGGTTGTGAGTAATTTTTTCCTTCCCAGCCATCATGCATCTCCAGTCACACAAAAACCTGTGAGTGATGGGGGTTGTTTGGTAGCATTGAAAAGCAAGCCATTCAATGAAGCATCTGTTTTTGTAAACCTTTTTCCCTGCATCTGGGTGGAGAAAGGCATGTTTGATTTCTAAAAGTCTGCATGAGGTGATACACAGGGGGTATAATCCAGCAGTCATGGAAATCAGGCAGTCTTTCTATGAGCTTCAGTGAGCTGCAGTTCATTTCCAAGGGAGATTTAATTCTGCCAACGTTAAGATCTGGAGAAACACTTGCCTTCCAAGGATGACAGTAACATTTGGTTTATAGGAGGTTGTGAGTCTATGCTCCATGATATGGCAACATAGAGATCTACAGGTGTGCAACCACACAGGGGTGAAAGGAGTGCAAGCAGGAGAGAGGGCCCACGCTAAGTCGCCTCAACAAGAACGTTGCCCAAACTTCATCAAACAGGTGCCATCAGAAATCCCACATCTTTTACTGAGTGTCAGCAGTACAAGGTGCCTCTTGAAGTGAAAGAGGATGCAGGCAATGAACTGCACTGAAAGAGAGGGATGGATGCTCCATGGCTGCACAGTGAGCTAGGCTAAGGAGTCTGGAAGGAGGGGCTGTTTAAATCAAAGTGGCTCCTGTGAAGAAATTAGAACACCTTCAAATGTGTTGAAATGCTCAGTTGATCAGACAGAGGGAAAAGGATGCTACTCATATGGAGTTGCTGTCACATCTTTGTGAGCTCTTGCCCATCTCCCAGAGCAGGTATAGGACCAAGGTGTTGAGTCCTTCCACCTCCAATGACAGCTTCAATGAATACACTTTCCACAAGGAAAACAGCTGAACATGGTGGGGCTTTGGTTTATTTTTTTAAACAAAATCTGAACTCTTTTTTGCATGGCCTGGAGACTGTCCCTCTGAGTGAGTGGCTCAAGCAAACCCTCTTCCCTTCCAAGTGGTAGTTGAATCCCACTCTGTCAAGTTACTTGTTTCTCATCAGGAATAAGGGAACTCTACCAACAAAACAACTTTTTTACACTGACTGTGCCCTTCTTTTTGGCTCTCCTCTTGCCCTGAGAGAGCATGAGGAGATGGGAGGAGAAGAGCAGTGCTTAGAATTCATGCTCAAGTGGTTGATAAATTGCCCACAGTAACTCTGTGACAAGTTGGACTGAGTAAAGATGAATTATAGGTGAAAAAAATTAATACACAATCAGAGACACAGGTGCATAAAATGTAGTTTACCTCGCATTTGCTTCTTTAGTTTGTAATTTGATTGATCACGTCAGTTTTATGAGTCTGCAAATGTTGGCGCAGTCCCCTGCTGAGTGTTTGAACAAGACTTTAATACTAATGACTGTTCTGTTCAACTCTATTGATTTTCAGGTACTTCACTTATTCATTTAGACTTTTGGATGCCCATTTTCCCAGAATTAGTATCATATTTATACTAGAGAAGAGAGTCAAAGAAATAGCATTACCTGTCCTTGGATGGCAGTATAATGTTGAGGTTTTAATTTCTTTTAAGGTGGAAAATATCAACGTGTATCTGCTTTTTTTGTCATTAGTTTATTTTTTTATGTTTGTGTGGTGTTGCTTTAGGAGGGGTGTGTTTTTAGGAAGGAAGAGGCCCTGCTTCAGAGACCTTTCAAACTGTCTACTTAATGGAGACCCTGCAATCCGTGTAAATGATAGGTTCATCATTTTATGTACTTCTCTGTTCTCTGACAAATTAGTCCAAATTAATATTTTTTTTTTGCCAAGCTGCTTGGAGCTATTAGCACTCTGTGATTATTCTGGAACACTTTTCTCTAATTATGAATAAAAAATATTACTCCGTTCACACAGAGCTCAGTGCTCTCAGCACAGAGCAGGAGGAGAAGGGCATCCAGCCTGGGCAAGGGCAGCCCCTGTTGCTGGGGCTTGGGCAAGGTGGGCAGCTCTGCTGGGGAGCAGTTTCAGCAGCAGACCACTGATGTGGGTGGGGAAGATTGGGAGGCTCCTGTATCACCAGCATGGCCATGTGACCAGGTGTCACTTGTAATGGGTCCTGTGAGCCCCTTCTTGCCACCAGTGGCTTGTAGAGCAGAGCACAGGTTGTCCTCTACCCTGTAGTATGAGGGTGGCAACACTGGGGACTCCTTCAAGTAAAGAGACAAACTAATAGGGCACATCAGGCTTACTAAAGGTAGCCAAAAACTGCATGGTATCTGAAGCTGCTGTAATCTGCTTTGTGGTTTAAGCCACATCAACAGCAGATATTCTAATATGGGCTGCAGCATCACTCCAAAACACTGACAGTAGTACAGGCATCCAAGATAGCTGGTTTAGGATGACTGGAAAATGTTTTAGCCTAAAATGTTTATCAGCTCTTATGCTGGAGGACTTTCTGCACTAGGTCGTGTAATACCGGGGTGTTCCTCCAGTGAGTGAAAAGGGCTGAAATTGGGGAGGGGTTTTAGGCACTGCCTACAGAGTTTCCTCTCTGGCCCTGAGAACAAACAGGTTTGCAGGAGATTGTCTCTAAATTGTTTTAAGCCAGCTGGCCTGTTTGGTTAAATGACAATACTTTAATTGATTTTGTTGGGGCCAGAATAATTTCTCGACTTCAGCACTGTGGTCATGCTCTAGCAATCACTGAAACAGTCGGTGTTGGAAGCAGTTTGCACTCCTTCTTTCTGCCTTTCAGGGTGCCTCTTCTGCTCCCCATCACTTTTCAGCTCCAGATTATCAGAAATCTTGTGACTGCATATTTTGGCTTAATCTCCATCAATAGGATTTTGGTGGAAGTCATTTTACATTGGCAAAAATATGTATATTTATGCTCTTATAATTTTATCTTGCCAAAATAAGCATCACTGCCAGAAGGATTCATGCTGGTTCCTGTGCCCTCTATCCATCAGGTCTTTCACTGACTTTGTAGAAAGTAAAGCCGCATCCCTCACGTACATTACTGTGGCCAGGATGCTGTTTGACAAAGTAGGACCCAACCAATTCTGGGTGGAAAAGAGAAACCCTTTGGGTTTAGTAAAATTAAAACACTCCTGCTGTTTTCTCTCATTCCTCTTTCTCACTAAAAATGTGAGCTTCTTCCTGGAAGATGAGACCGAACCAAACTCTAGGGTGGGAGTGCTTCTGCATTCCTGATTAATAGCTGGCTGCCAGTCAAGGCTAGACCTTGTGACGTGGACCTGTTTCCTTCTTTTTAGACTACAAGCAGTAAAACAATCATCTGGGAGGCAGACTAGGTCCTGTGGAGCAAGATGTCATCCTTTTAGCCTTTGTTTTTGGAAATACGTAAAATCTACTAAAATGTGAGTTGTTTCTGCTGCAGCCAGAACTGAGCCCTGAAGAAACTACCTATGATGAGTAATAGCAGAAGGCACAGTTAGAGCACCAGTTCCTCCTCTTTTACTTGTTTCTCTGCATTTCCTCTGCTCCTCTTCTCTGGCGGAAAATAAAATAAAACCTACCCCAATCGAAAACCCAAACAACCCCAAAAAGCCAAATAACACAACCCCAACCTTCCACCAAATAAATCCAAAGGAAATAGGGTGGCATGGGGTTTACAGGGTGGTGTGTGCAGCTGTGCCATGCCAATGTAAAAGCTGCCTCAGGCAGAAGGATCCTTGAAAACAAGTCTTGGGTGACCCACAGTCACAGAGATATTTGGGGTGGGAGGGTGGCAGACAAAAGTGTGAGGATAAGGAAGCGTTGCTTGTGAACAAATCCCACTTTTATCTGTGCTGTTTGACAAGTTTTGCAGAATTTTGCTATCTTGGTAGTCTTGGTTAAATGATGATGAAAATTAGTTAGAAGGGAAGCTTGGAGTGTTTTGTAAATATCTGCTCTCCTGGAAAAAAGCTGGCTAACAAGGATGATAAATGAGAGAGAATTAGAGTTGGTTCATGCATTTGTTTACGATGAGAAATACATCTGTTTGCCAAAAAAGAAATCATTACTGGGAACGCATGGTCTCTGGAGAACACTGAAAGGCAGTGAATGAAATCCCAGTGATGCCCTGCCCTTGGCCCCATCTGTGGTTGGATATCTTGTGCACACAGGGCAGCAGGGCTGTGCCCATTGGGGTGGATGGTGCTGGCTGCTCCCCAGGACTCATCTGTCAGCTGCTGGAGCCTAGGGTACACCCTCCTTGGTGGTGTTCTCTTGCCATGGGAAAGAGGGGAGGCTCCTTGCTAGCCAGGATGTATCAGGAGAGGCTGTATGGGCAGTATGGCCTTCAGTGGCAGGTTGGACATGCTGGTGGCAGCCCAGGATTACAGGTGACCCGTGGAACCAGGAGCGGCTTTTTCCCGGTGGGTGTTTCATCTGCCAGTCTTCCAGAGCTCAACCTGGAGTCTTGGCTGAAGTAACTCGTGAAGTGAGAGAAGGTGCCAATTCTAGTGCTTCAGAGAGAGGATTTTCTACATGCAAGGTCAACCCAGCCTCTCCTCCCTGTTTTCTGCTTTCTGAGTGCAATATTCCTGTAGCTGTCTGAAGCATGCATTTCTCATGTGCTGCTGCTGCAAGCAAGAAAACTCTCTCCTACCCTGTCCAGCAGAAAAGGATTGATAAATCCTACCTCTCTGGGAATTTTCCTTCTCTTATACTCAATTTCAAGCCATTTTTCACATCTGCCTCTCAAGTAATTTTATTGCAGAAATGACAGGAGCTGGTATTGTAAAACATAACTGTGGCAAACGTAAGATGGTTTTGGGGACAGCAGGTGCTGAGGGGGAAGAAAGTAGAAGACAATGTCTTGTCTCATTCCTAGCTTCTCTCATCTATTTGTGACATACCCTGATTTTTAGAAGACTATAGACACCATGAATTAAACATATATTAACTACATATATTAATGTGACACATATATTAAACCACAGTAACTTAGAAGTCTGAGTTCCTTGCTGCTTATGCTCATTCTTCCATATCCCTTTGTGTTGTTCACCATAAATTTTTGACCCTTCAATATCACGGTTAATTAATTTGCTTTGATCACTGCCAAATCAATTATAATGACATGCTAAATTTTATCCCCAGTACAAAAATGTTGGCAATGATTACTTCAAATACAAATCAAGTCTGCTTTAATATTCTAAGCTGCCATGCTGCGGTTCGGTAAGGTGCCATCACACGAGGGATATTTTCTTTTTTTTCCAAATGCTGTAATAATAGCCCTTGCTGAAGTGTACCTATTTTCCTCCTTGCTGAGTTCCTGTAGCTCTGTCCAGATAAATATAAACTTGTGCTGGCTTTACCTCGGAGCCCTCAGACCCAGCTGATGCTAGGCTGGCAGTAATGTCCTTAGGCTGGGCTGTAGGAGGGACTGATAGCAGGTCATTTTCAGACAGAACAGTGTGTCCTCACTAACAATTTTGCGCAGAAACTAGATGCCAGCATGTTTGTGATACTCCAGATTTTTTTTCCATTTGAAACATTTTCAAAAATAATTGATTTTTTATCTCCTTTTTTATTTCAATGTTGGGGGTTTTTTTGCCAATTCTCAAAGCCTACAGAACATAAGTAGTTATTCCTTCTGAAAGAGAGCAAACAGGCATTGCTTTCAGCCTTCCTCATGCTGAATGCTGAGGGGAAGGACAGAGGCCATCACATAGCTACTGCCTCACAGATATGGCTGTTTTCAAAGGTGGCCTGATAAATGCAGCACAACATATGGGAATTCTCATCACTGAGATACAAGAATTTTGTCCTGAATTGAAAATGGAGCAGCAGGGGAGAGCACATTGGTGTTACCCTGACCCTCCCAGACTGTGACTGTCTTTTCGCTTTTTTTTTCTTTCCTAAATTGAAGTTGTGAGAACTTCCTTTCTTATATAAAGTTGTGGCTGAATTTAGAAAGTGCTGTTCATCAGAGTTGTGAAACAGTTGTTAAGTATTTTGGACTGCGTGAGCATATCTGGGGCATCTCCTCACCTCCATGGCTGGGAAGAGTCCTTGTGGCAGGAGGAGCAGTGAGATCTTTCTGTGCTGTGAAAAAAGACAAATTTCTTAAAGCCGGGGTCAACGCTTAGCAGCATGGTGCAAAAATAGCCCCTGCTTAATCCCCATGCCTCAGCATTTAGCCAGGCAGGACCCAGGACTGTGGGCCAGGTGGACTGAAGAAATGTATTGGGTTTTGCTATGGCAGAGCCTTGAGGAAGGCTTGGAGAGCAGGACCATGGCTGTGTGTGGCAGTTCCTGGCCATGGCAAGCAGCAGTCAGGGTATATTTGACCACAGCATTGCTGCCTCACACGTGGCACATCCGTCCTCCTGCTGCAGCAGTGCTGGTCCTTGGCTGTCGCTCACACTCATGGATGGTGGCCCTTGCACAAAATTTCCTGTCCTCCTTTGAGGAGCATGTGTGTAAAGGGATTTCAGGAATTATTTGTGCATCACTAGTAGTTGACTTATTTGTAACCCATGGCCTTATGATGGCCAGCCTGATGATGCCTCTCCAAGGTCTTTTCTTGGAATGGTTCTCCCACTCTTACTTTCTATATAGGTATAAATATCCACGTTGTGGAGGTATCCCAAAAGGCCTCTGCAGCACAAACTGGCATGGACCCAATGGAAAACCTATCTTGCCACTCTCAGCAAGAACTTGCTCTCCAGGGCAGGTATTTTGAGAGTAAAAAGCTATCCTTCCTAGATCCTAAAGCAGGAGATTTTCTTTCCAAACTCTACTCCCTGTTTTGTACCTTGCTGCATGCCAGCTGTTCCCCTGCAGGGATGAACCTCAGCTGAGTATAACCCTTATCCATGCAAGACCAAATGTTTCCTCTGTACCTTTCCACAGCAAGTTGGACTGACATTAAATGAGTAACCCTCTTTTAAGCCTTCTAATGGATGAGCTTTTCTTCAGAAGGAGTCAGTAGAAAAGTATGTCCTCTGCAGCTCACGTAGTGCAGTCAGGATATGAATTTCAGCTCTTCAGCTGATCTGGACTTTTCCTTGGGAAATAAATGATGCCCTGGAGCAAAATAAATGAACTCTTGCAACTGGAGTTTCATAGAAGGTGACTGGATAATTGATTGTTAGTCCAATAAAAAGTAACTGATGAGGAGTTTGTGGACTCATACATCATTTCTGTGCTGTGACTGATATTAAAATAGAAAAAAATGGTATGAAATGGGGAGAAAAGTTGGTAGGATACTGTGAGGCTGATCTGGTTGTTTTTCATTTTGTTCTTGCTCTCCTAGGTGGGACTGAGTACTGCAATAAGAAAAGCAAAAAGAATTATGAAGACTTCCAAGGACCTGGTAAGAAATCGATGGCATTAGGGTGTTTTATGCTATACTGGCATTTTATCAGGAGTGAGTCCTTGTTTGTTTTGTCTGACTGTGAATCCTCCTGATCAGCATTGAATTGAATGCTGACTCACTCCTACTTGATACAGGATCTGCTCTATCAGGTGACACCGGAAGAAGGAGAGGGAAAAATAGACAAAAAATACTAAAGTATGGGGAGACCATAAAAAAAATTCATGAAAAATGCAGCTACCTTGTAGCTGTATGTAAGTGGGTGCCTCATGATCTGACCCTCTGCCTCAGAGCACAGCGATTGCCCTTTGGGGCTGTCTGAAACTCAAGCATTGGCCTGAATGCAAATTCTGCATATTTTTCCTGTATTTGTGAGATGCTGCCTTTGCCTCTAAAATTTGAAAACTAGGATTTGAAGTCTTTCTGCCTCCAACAGTTTTCAGATTTGTAGAGGTTCCCCAAAGGGTAGCAGAGAAGGGAGGGCCAGCTTTTATTCTGCTAGGTTCACTTAGGTGAGTCAGCTCAGCCCTAGAGTTTGCTCCCAGTTGTCTTCAGGCTCTTAATGCAGACGAAGTGCTTTAACCATTTGTGAAGAAATTATTGATATTGCTTCTTCCTGAATCCTCACTGCTAGTCACAAAAGTGAAAACTGAGGTGCCTAATTAGCCTTCGGGCAATTGCCAAATTGCTAAGCCAGGGAAAGAAACAAAGCACTGGAGAGACAAGCCTCAGCTCCCACAGAATGGCAACCAGCAGGATCGCTTATTAATTTTCCTTCCTATTCAATGCTGTGCTACTGATGGCCTGAAATTTCCGCTCAAATTACATGAAATTTTTATTCCTCTTTCCCTGGAGCAAGTCCCTCTGCTACCACCTGTACCCAGATGCTCTGAGTCAAGGAGGTGCTCTCTGTGAGCTGGAGAAGGGGCACAGGCATGGGGCTGGAGAGGAGCCAGTGCAGAGGCGCTGCCCCTTGGGGCACAGAATTCCTTAGCCTCCTTGCACATGCTGTGCCCTTGGCATTTTGGGCTGAGTCCCTCTTATGGGCCAGCCTCATGCCACTTTCTTGCCACATCCTTTCAGGCTCTCCTCCTGGGTAGGGTGGCATGGTTGGCATCAATCTTTAAGTGCAATAGGCTCTCCTATTTTGCCTCTATTCTCCCTTATCCTCAAAGCTGCTCAATGCCCCGATAACTCTCTCAGTCTCCTTGGCCCCTTCCTGCTCCTGGCTGCCTATTTACCAGTGGGAAGGACAAGCAGACTGCAAGCAGAAAGGTCACAGTTTGACTTCAATGTATTTCCAAATCTCCTGCACAATACAAGGTCAGCTCAAATTAAAACAAGTATCATGTGCTTGCTTGGGCCTCTCCTGCAGTTATTGCTAGCATGCTCCCTGTTTCCAGCCTGGGCTGAAATTTATTTTAAACCTGGAAAATTGAAAATAACAGCATTTCTAGAGGCATTAGTTCAGCTTGCAGCTTCCCATTCACTCAGATTGAAGTTATTTTCAGATCCAGAAAAACAACGCAGTAAGAAACACAAATGAGAATCTCTAGGAGGGAGCACAGCATGATTCATGCTTGCATAAGCCATGTATCCAGAGCAGCAGCGTGCGATGAAATAGTAAGGAAATCACCTGCCCAGGTTCAAGGCTGCCAAATCATCCTCTGTTACCTGCACAGGCAGACATGTCAGTGAGAGCTGAGGTGCTTTCTGAGGTGCCAAAACTGATCACCTGTCTAAGTGTGTGGAAAAGATCCACTAGCACCCCATCTGTGATAGGACATCACTGCATCCACATCGGTGGAGAGAGAAAAACATTCAGCTGGCCTCTTTTATCCTCTACCTCATGCTGGACCAAAACATCAAATTAGATCTGTTCATTCTTCCCATATCTGCTATTTTGGTTGCTTTTGCTCCATAGCATGTTTGGGGAAAGCCTTGTGAAGAAGTTCTTGCAAGTTAACTGTCCCCTCTTGGCTTGGTGGCTGTGTGGGACTGTACATAAAAAAATAGATGTGATTATCGTGGTTGTAATGAGAATGCGAGATCTGTCTGGATCCCAGGATTTCCCTTGGAATCTTTTAGAATCACTGTGAGTTTGGGAAATAGAAAAGATATTTGCCAGATGTAGAGATGTGATGAAAGCAGCTCCAACTCCAAAAAATCTTAATAAATGTCTCCATTCATTAAAAGAGTGAGCCATCTGTAAGCCACTGGCTTAAACCAAACACCAACAAGCATTAGGGGCTCATTGTTATTCTTTTTAGTAAAACCAATTAAAATAATTACAGAAATGTCATTAGGGAACATTAACAGGCAATGAATAGGATATTAGTGTTATCAATCACTGTGAGCACCTCTAGCATTAACTTTTCTTGTGGGTGGAGAAGATACTAAGGGGCATCTTTGAGCAACAGCAATGAAGGAATGGTGATTAGAGCTCTGCCTGTAACATTTAATGGGAGCAGACATCATGTGCACAATCCTGTCATGGCTACGAGGTCCCTGCAAGTCACAGCCTGGCAGTGGGACAAGTGGGAAGCCATGGAAGGACCCCAAAGGGAACTGGCAGGCAGAGGAGGGCATCAGCCGACCTCGTGCCCACCCACTCATGTTGCACAGGGGCAGGTAGTCCATCTTCTCTCAACAGCTCATGCTGCAATCATAGCCAGTCTCTGCTGGGAAGGACCCAACCGTGCCTGCTCACGCAAAGATTCCTTCCTTTTTTATACCTGTATTCCTCGCCTTTTGCGAGTAGCCCAAGGCACCCTCACAGAGCAGATGAGCTGCTCTCCTGCACACCCCCAAGCAGAGCTAAAGCATTACCTCCAGTCTCACTGTCCCACCTGCTGTGGGGATACACAGGCTGAGGAGCCAGAGGCTGCTGTGCTTCAAAATCCTGCTGCAGCTGGTCCTCAGCAACACCCACACCACTGCCAGGTCACCCTCATGCAACCATTCCCACAGAAGTTAGGCAGTCTTTGGGACTGAAGAATAATCTTCCTTTGAAACTAATGGAGATGCAGTCAGCACGAATTTTCAAATGACTAGCTGAGAAAAAGGCAGGAAAGATTTTATTCTGCTTACAGCAAAGGGTAAACTTTTAGCGCAATCTCTGAGCAGAGTAAAGGGAGGTTTTATTTATGTATTTATTTTCTGCAAGCCCTGTAGTTTGTCTTTCTGGTGCAGTTTTGGCTCCAGGTGCCTTAACTTCAAAGGCTTTGCATGTGACTTAGGCTGCAGTGAAAAGCTGACAGCTCAGATGAAGATGCTGCAAATCTTAGCCTGATGGAAGGCTTAAAGAGCCTCTGGTGCTTCTGTTGGCAGGATTAGTCCTGCTTGAAGGAGGTGGGGGAAGTGATTTCTTTCCTCTTTTCAGGAGGGTGTACATAGGTTTGCGAAGCTCTTTGAGAAAAGCTGGCATCCCGTTTGTGCACCTCTCATGCTCTGCCCACCTGAGAGCACACACAGAGCAAAAGCAGGTCTGTGTCCCAGCCGTGCTGCAGGGCATAGCGCCAGGGCAGCCAGTAGCTTGGGTGCAGAGCTGCAGAGGGATGGGGAAGAGCAGAGGGCAACTGGAGGTGCAGCAGTGGGGCCAGGTTGGCCTTTCAGCTCAAGGAAAGGCCCCACTGCCAGGCTGCTTTTGGCTTTTTCTCTCCACTTCTTCTATGGTTGTGTTCTGGTTCTCCTTTCACTCCACCAGTAACTCCTCCCCCTCCAAGCCAGTGTGGCTAAAGATTTGTCATTTGAGTGCACTGGGAAGGGCTGAAGAAAGTTAATTGGTGGCTTTTTTTCAGGTTTCTTGTCCCCCTGACCTTCCTTTTTTTCTCCTCCTTGATTTCACTTTTGCATCATTCAGAAAGTGCACTGTTACAGCTCCACCTCCACTACAGATCTCTCCTCCTCCATTTCAGTGGTACCTGGAAAAGATACCACTTTTTCATCTTCACCTTGCTGCTTGGTCCCTTCAGCCACCAGCAAAAACGTTGGCTGCAATCTTTGTACTTGGGGCTCTATCCCCTCGTAACTACCCCAGCCCTCCTCTCCACACTGAGATCCCAGCTGTGGCGTTGGCTGTTCCTGGCCTCCTGCTCTGGGCAGCGTGAGACCCTCACCTCCACCACCCCTTGTTACCTGTCCAAGCAAACACCTTCCCTGGAGCTGCAAGGCAGTGCCCTATGCTCCTTGGCCTCACCGCCTTGCTGTGCTGCCTCGAGGTTCTCCTTTGTCACTCAGAGCTTTATACATTGGGGTTACAGACCCACATGGTGTGTAATAACCTTCCATTGCCCTCTCCTGAGCTGTATCCTGCCTTTGCCTTCTGTTTCACGTTGGGCATGGGGTATAATATCATTAGGTTGAGGATTATCTCACTCCTTTTTTCCTGTGTATATAACGTACATAGCACAAGGCAGTTGGCCCAAGGACAGCCCTCAGGTGCTATGTCTGTATAAACAATTGCCCTTCTTTGCATGAATTTATGAGTATGCCCATCTGCTTGTCTGCTCCATATTTACGTGCTAAATGTAGCCTCAGTGAATACAGCTAATTAGGCTGTGCACCAATTAGCCCTCTGCATTTAGAGACCACTTGAGCATCCTCAGTGTTTCAGGACCTACTGGACTTACAGTGAAGCCACACGAGCAGTGTGTTTGTGGGATTAATTGCCATGCAACACAATTCATTGGGAAGGTCTCTCTCAGCTTCTGAAGCTTCCTGGCTACCTGGAACATCAACTGGATTGCCCCATGGCTATGGGCTGCTAATGTTCGAAGAGTTTTTCTAGCAGCAGCTGTCTTTTACAGCTTTCAGCTTTGGCCAAAATAAAATCTAGATTTTCAGGTAAAAATCTCATTTTAAAAAATCAAGGGTATTCTGTGCACAGTCTGGATCCTCCCATTTCTCCTCCTCTTGTTGATCCTGACCTTTGACTTATCCACTCCTCCTTGGGTGTGTGGAAAGCAGACTCATGGCTCACGGTGTGTGGCTTTCACTAGTTTTGCACTGTCAGAGGCCACCCTGTTTATCAAACATGAGAACAGTCATTTTTACAAAGAATGAAAAAGAAATTGGTTACATGAGAGAAGACAGTTCCACAGGAACTTTTTCCTTCCTTTTTGAGTTTTACAGGTCTTTGAAAGCAAGAACAGTTGGTTTGTAAAATGCTCAGTCTTAATCCTTGGCTACTGTCTAAATCCTCTGGCATGTAGCATCCTTGTTGGCATCACTGGAGTTTTTGGATGTTTTTAGACAGAAAATAAATGGTTTAGCTCTGTAATTTACTGACACTAAATATCCCAAGCTACACTACCTCTGTGAACTAATACACCCATCTTCTTTTATTTTTCTTCCTCTCCAGAAAAGCTTCTTGGGATTCTCAAGTGTATGTGCATTTCCTCTTCTGGCTAACCTGTGTGAGAAGATTAAATAGTATGTATAAATTTTCTGTCCTTTACCAGAAACAGAACATGGTACACTTGCTTCTTTAAAATGTCATCCTTAGCTAACAAACCTTCCCATATTTTACTTCTGTTGGTTTCCTTTACAAAACCACTGTCTAGATAGTACAGAAAGAGCTTGCGCAGAATTCAGGTAAGTAAGATTCCTCACAGGGATCCTTATGTTTTTTCCAGTGCTTAAAAAATCTGCTTAATTTTAGCACGTCCCAGAGGTCAAATATGTGACACAGTCACAGATGTGACATCTCCGAGAGGGAGACACCTTTCTCCTGAGATTTTCTGAGCCCAAGAAACTTCATTTCTTTTGGTTACCCAGTTATGGTGCCCATGGCTCAGCACAGGAAGGCCACCAGCACCTACATAATAACTCCGTGAGGAACATGAATTTAATGCCAGTTCTGAAGCACAGAGCAATCACAAGGTGTTTAGGAAAGTCAGGTGGATGGCAGCTAGGAGAAGCAGCCCATGACAATGCTGACTTTGAGTCAATTTCTGAGAAAGGCCATGGGCATGAGCTGGGCTATTACTCCTAAAGCATATTTGTCGATGTACTCCAGTGAGTGGGAGGAATACTCAAGCAGGTCTAAGGATAAATTAGTATTATCAGCTGAATATTGGACTCATTCAGCTACCAAGACTAACTTGCTCACCTGTTTCTGCACATTTAATTGAAACTGCAAATATCAGGAGTTTATTGGGAATGGGCTGATTGACATGAAAAATCCTACAAGTGGCTTTTGAAATGTTAGTCAGGACTCATAAAGTTGAGTTTGAGCCCTGCGAGTTCAGTGGAAGTGAGAGTGGAAGTGGAAATGAAATTGTATATCATAAGTTGGATTGGATGTGTTCAACTCAACTCTTCTGATCTGTCCCTCACGCACTCTCTCTCTCACCATCTTTGGTTTTTTACTTTCCTCTTTCTGTAGCTATAAAAAAAATTCTTAAAAAAAATATTACAAAAATAACATTTTCCACAGATTTGATGTCCTGGTGTGTTTTAGAGACTGAAGGTTTGACATTGCAGCCATACAGGAGTCCATCAGCCTCACCTCCAGAGCTCAGTCAGCAGAAACTGAATACAGAATTTGCTCTTTTGGGCAGGATCACTTTGCTGAAGTGATATTTAGCCACAACTGAATATGGAGCAGTGAATATCATGCCATTTATTATCCATTCTGTAGACTTCACTGTGTTTTTTACTTTCTGAATAGATTCCCTTCCATATGTTAACACTATGGTTTTTGTTTTTTACAGTGTTCTAAGAAATAAACTGCCTTTTGAAGATTTTGATGGAGATAAATTTAGTACTTTCCCAGTAAGCAAAGCCTTTCCTTTGGTACAATAATCCCTTGATAATAAGAATGTCTCTGGGATTCCTCCTACTTTCTGCAAAGCCTTATCCATTCATGTGAAAATAGGTATAGGAATACAGTGATGGAGGGTTTTTTTGTCATAAAATGTTGGGTTTTTTCCTGGATGAAAAAGCAATCATTCATGTATGCCACCTGGGGAGATGCACACATAAAGCTGTGCTCCCTGCAGAAGCAAATTGCTCTGCTGCTGAGTGGTTTGTTTACTGAATTAATAAGAGGTGAAGTAAAGTCATGCTAAAAAAATAAAATTGCCAACTTGTCTTATTTCTGAGCCAAAGCATGCTAGGTGTCACTTATTAAAGCTTAGCAAGGGAACTCTGGAATACAACCTGTTTACTGGCTTTTATTCCTACACCTTGGGTTAGGTTCTCATTTTAGATATTTTAAATTAAAAGTGCAAGAGTAATAATGACTGTCCTGTCTGTGTGTTTCTCCTGGCCTCCAGACATTGAGGGGCTATCACTGGCGAGGCAGAGACTGCGATGACAAAAACACCACCGTGTACCCTGGCAGGCGGTAAAAATTTTAGTTGTTTTACAGGCTTCCTAATAGTTGTGGGTTTTGAAGAATGAGCTCCAGATTTTTTTTTTACCATACACTTAGCCAGCACATCACTTCTTGTTGCTTGATTTCACTATGAGGGAGACAAGAGGGAATGATCAAGACCAGGGATGGGGCTCATTTGCAGGGGTGGTGCACACATTTCCTTCCTTTCTCTGAAGCATCTGCAGCTAAAATTGTTCAGACAGACCACAGGTGGGGAGGGAAACCATGCCACTGACTAAAAGAATAAGTTTCATTCAGCAATTTCCAGTATTAACTTTAAATTAATATTGCATTTTGCATTCACATTTTGCTAGGAAAAATTGCCTCTCCTAGATTCAAAGCGTGAATACCCCACCCTTCCATGCAGAAAGGAATTTAAAATTCCTTTTTATTCTTAAGGAAAAATGGCACTAGGGATCTGATTTCCTGAATTCTTTTGGTGACGTTGTTTATCCTTTTGTGTCTCTGTTTTAGTCCTGATAATTGGGATGCAAAAGGTGACTCTAACTGCAATGGCATATGGGTAAGTAAATGAAGTTGCACCTTCCTGATTGCTGCTTCTCTTTTGTCCTCTTTAGTCTTTGATTTAATCTACAAATGTTTCTTTTTTATTTATTCTGGATTTATTAGCTGATATTAACGGTTTGTTTACTGATGCTTATGACTTTATAGTTTGTATTATTAATTTAAATATACATATACTTATTAAAATAATGTAATGGAAAACATCATTATTATGATGCAGTGCCTCCTGCAGGCAAACATTCAAGAACTAAATTCTCAGCCTCTGTTTTGCACTGACATTCTTCAGGTGCAAGATAGCTGCTATCATCTGCCCCTTTTCTTCTCCAACAGGGTGTGGATCCAAAAGACGGAATTCCCTATGAGGAGAAATTCTGCAAAGGTAAATCTTTAGAGTCAATACAAGAAACCACGTGTCTTATGTGATGATTTTATAAATATTTCAATATTTGTATAGTCATTCATAAGGCAGGGGAAAGACAACAGGCTTTACAACATCATGAGAAAGGTAAAATTACTGGGTGTTTTTAGTCCTGAGGATGGGCAAAGACGAAACTTGAAAAACACAGGCTGCTGGTAATTTCCTATTGAAAGTCAGCTCAGTAGTGAACTTGAATACATAGATCAGGGACAGCAGCAAACAGAGATGTCACCTCTGCATCTTCTCTGGTACCTGAAGACTAACCCAGAGTAATGGCCTTGGGATTTAGGGAAGCAGTTTAACATTTGCATTTGTCCAGTTTTACCTCTTGCCATAAATACACACCTTTTTTTCCATGCTGATGGCATCAGCTGATCTCCCTGACCACAATGTGGGTAGGTGCCTGTGTGCCTGCATCACACAAATAAAAACCTCTCAAACCAGCTACGGCTGCAGTTTCCACACACCTCACCTTACACTGAAATCAGTATCCTGGGGATGAACCATTGCCTGGCAAGACTTCTCAACATTTTTAGGTGAAAGGCAATCTACGAATGTTAAGCAACATTAATTATAACCCAGACAGACTGTTCTAGCAGAAATACTCATGAGTAGCACATCCGCCACCCAGTTCTGTTATAAGGAGCTTTGAGCAATTTTCTGAGTAATCCGATTTCCCTAAATGTTTAAGTACTTTTTAATGCATAATCTATGGCTAGTAAAAATAAACACTGTCTGCACAGCAGAACCTCTGCTGAAATTACACACAATTTGAATACAGCCAGGATTCTTTTCCGATTAGCAAGACCTCCCCCTGTTTTTCATGCCCAGTCCCCAGTTGTTTCTCTAGGGTTGTTGGCAAATGCCTGTTTGTGCTGCAGATGGATTGAAAATCCTATTGCAGTGTCTGAACATTTAAGCCACATGAAGAGTGGTATAGTCAGTCACCCTGTGACTCCATCAGCTGCCACTGCTGTTCCTCTTTAGGCGCTCTCCAAGCTCGGTTTCAGTTTGCCCTTTCTGCCCGCGTGACTAACAAAATGCATCCCTCAGGTGCAGACTCAAAAGGGGTCGTGCTCTTGGGAGACTCGGCCGGCGCTCACTTCCACATCCCTCCTGAGTGGATGACCGTCACGCAGATGTCAGCGGTGAGGAACCATGTTCAGGTTGCCAAAACCACCGATTGCCATTTGCTTTCTCTGCTGTGCTGCAGGTTGCCAAGGGGAAACGAGTGCAAAATGCTTCATTGCACTGGAATTTGTAGTTATGGTCTCACGTGTATCAGTCCCCTCCTGCATCTGCTCCTGTGAAGATAAAAAAGCGCAGCCCTGTGCTAGTGCCGCTCCTCCGACATCTGCGCAATTGGGTCAGGGAAGAGTTTGGCTGCGGTGTCGCCCTGCTGTGCCAGAGACACAAACCGGGACATCTGGCTTTCCACGCACGTGCCTGCAGCTTGAGGAGGGCCGTGCTGTCTGTGGGATCAGAGCTGCCATTAGCAGCCTGGTTGGGATGGCTCCGTGCTGTGAGAGCGCTGCAGAAGTGACCCTGCTGACAGTCGGGGAAATTCTGCTTTAGGAATGTGGCTTTGAAATGACATGCCCTGGATTGTTTTCCCTCATCCTATGGCATATGTGAAATAGGTCTCATAACTCCAGTGTTCAGGTTTTGAGGCTTGTTGAACAAATGCATCCGCAGGTGTTTGAGGGTCATCCAAGTATTTATAATAGACTTGTCTTTAGGGGAAGAGTTCCTGTGACTGTAAAATGTCACTGCCACACTGATGGCTATCTTTGGGTGGTATCCCAACATTTCCTATTTTCAAACGACAACAAAATGCACCTGACTGTGGACTATACCCAGCCTGGGCTGTTGCACTTCACTGGCATGTAATGAAATAGTTGAGAGGAAAAGATCATGCCAGCAAACTGCAGTTATGGGGTGGAGATAAATGCGCAGGTATACTCCTGACCTTCACTGTTTTTTCCTATCCTGAAATGTTGTCACTCCCTAGCCAGGGAGGACTGTACCTTGTCCTTCTCTGCACAAAGTTCTGTTGCACAGGGGTGAGCTGACTGATCATCATTGCCCACCTTTCCTGGTGAAAACCTGCTACTCCTCCACTGGCGTCTGTAGAATAAGGTTATGGACATTTTCTGGAGAGCAATTATTTTTCCAGAATGTCAGTAGTTGTGCTGTGGGAGGTCTGAGAGTTTCATGGGGGATTTGCCACTCTTGCTCCCAGAGCTGATTTAAATGTTGCAGATTAGCCATTGTTTTTCTTTGTTAAATGCTTATGAGCAACAATTAGATGAATGACACTGATGACAGAGCTGATGAGGAACATAATAAATTAGCACTAATGATAATTGAGATTATCTTGTCTAATAAAGATGATCATAAAACTGATGGTTATGATGATTCTGGCAGTAACACTGGTAGCAAAGGCATGTAGGCAAGACCAGTTTTAGACTATGTCAGCATTTTATTATCACTGTAATGAAGATTTAGAAATAAATTCTCTTGCTTGAAATTTGCTGGTCCACCAGCTGGATGGGTCAAGGTCTGGTAATAGCATGCTGAGGCACAAGCTTCAAGGTTGGGAGCTGGAGTGCAGATTACAAAAGTGAGTTTTGGAGGCACTTTATTACTGTCTGATGAGTGTTGAGCAGCTTGCATGGGAAGGGAACTGGTGCTTTCTGTGTAAGGCCCAAAAATATGTGTAAGGTTTGTGATAGGAAAGAACATCATTTTTATAGGAGTATTTTTCAAGCTTTCCTACCAACCTGGCAAAAATACATCAGTTAAATATTAATGCAGACATATAGAAAGCTCAGTTGTATAAAAACTATCATCTGTGATTAAACTCTAGAAAAAATAAGAAGTTTTTTAATTTGGAGCTCACCATGAGTGCAGAAGTTGTCACCTGAGCACAAAAGTGCTAGCAAAACCATTTCTGAACTAATTCAGACTTTATCACTGCCGCTTTCTCTTCCTTGTCCTCTGTCTTGCTTTCTGTGTGGGGAATGTCAACAGCAGCAATTTAACTGCCTTGGGGCTGTGAAGGTGCAATACTGTTGTCTCTTGTGTTGCATTAAATGCCACTGGCGAATATCCTTCATCGGTAGGCTTAATTAACAAATCAACTGGCTTCAATGATTTTTCAGTGCAAGGCTTCCCTCAAGGAGAATTTTTAAGCACATCCAGGGATGGCTTTGTAACCAGAGAGAGCATAGAGAGTCTGTATCCTAATCTTACAGAAGACATCTTTAATCTGGGACCACAGGAAGAATTTGAAGTTAGGCCTTGGAGAGGATAAGGCATCAGCTTTCTGCACCTGCTGTTCCCTTGTGCTGTCTAACTCAAGACACTTTGTTTTGATAAGACCCATAAAAATATTAGTTTGTCAAATGGTTTTATCCACTTACTAGAGTAAGTTCAAAGCTTTTATTTCCATTTCAATAGAGTCTCAAACCTCTACATGGAATTCCAAATAGCACTTCCTTGCCCCTGGCCTGTCCAGATTTTTTATCATGTGTACAGGATAAAGTTGTGTGCCAGATTTATTCAGTGTATTATTTTATTGCTTTAACGTTTTTCTATGTTTTTACATAACTATTTCCTATGCTTCCTATATTTCACATATTTCTTATTTATATTTATCCTTTTATGTATTCACACATGCAAGTGTTTATATATACAAGTGTAAAGTAAAATTTACACTTGGTAACAATGCTGTGGGCCCATCTGCTAATCAGCACCACATCAGTGGCAGCTGTTAATTCCAGTTTTAAAGCTAATTAGGAGCAGAAATAATTTTTCAGGAGAGATGCTGACTGTTTTCTTAAGACGCTCTTCAGAACGGTTGTTTTCCCTGATTTTGCTGCATGCAGTCTACCATGCAAAGGAGAGGTTTTGATGAGTAAGGGAAGAAAGAGAATGTGAATGAAGAATTCACTCAGGATGTTGTTTGGGTAGGTGGATATTCAACACAGGGGTGATGAGATGGGTATTTGGGCTGAACGGCTTTGGAATTCATAGCAAATCCATGCCATTGACTTCAAGGGCATTGTTGGGAAGATGTTATATGTTGGATTTTGGATTTCCTGGTCTAATTAGGAACTTACTGCCCTCTTGGCTTTGCCCTGTAGAGGTCATAACCCCCAGTGTAATCCAGTGTAGGGGGACATGCCTCTGTTATACATCTCATGTCCTACGGGATGTGTCAAGTTGCATCATTCACTTTTCCCATATCAAGTCCTTTAGGCGTGCCCTATATCAGAGGGGGCAGTCATGTTTTCCAGGGCTATTTCCAAAGCCTTTACCTAGGAGACACCTGCATGTATACTACCATCCCTCTCAGAGTCCGTTCTTCCCACAAAGGGCATATGGAGACATCACTTGGTGTGGAAAATACCCATTTTGAGGTGGATACATCATTGAAAACCTCAGCTCAGACATGTTACTTCTCCAGTGGAAACAATCAATCAAACAAACAAAATGACAACAAAAAAACCCACCACTCTTTCCTATATAGGGGAAGTCGCAGGTACATTACACAAAGAGAATTATGTATCTGTAAGAAGGGATCGAATCAACTTTATTTTGGCCTTCTGGTTATCAATAGCTTTTGGGTTTGCCAGACTTTTCTTTTAAAAGATTCAGCAAGAATGGAGCTGAATGTTCATCCATTTAACCTGAAAACTGGGACACTAAAAATGAAGTGTAATGCAGTAGACATGCACTTTATAAGGTTATGCAAAGCAGAAGGAATACTGGGGGGTTTTTGAGGTAGGTGTTTTTTGCAGAAAGCTAGTGTTGAAAACACTGGTATGTCTAGCAATGGATATTGTGCTCCTGCTGCTCTGTCCATCTGCTTACAATTGACTTCCAAATAGCTACTAATTACAGCATTTTTCTGTTATGTGTCTGGAATAGAAGCAACTTTTATGTCTCATTTTAGAGACACTTTTATTTTGAGGTAAAAGCACTATATTTATAAATGTGATGGAAATAATACCCTTTCTAGAAAGCTGCATTTTAAAACCGTTGGATCTCTATTTTGTGCTGAGTAAAGAGAAAAATAAATCCTACATTTATCCATAGTCCAGTAAATACCCAATTGCCCACAAACTCAAAGGATTCGCAGGTATCATTAAAGTAATTTTTTCATACTATTTACGTCCTATTAGCAGAATCCATCATTTCTTTAAATGTGAATTCAGGATGTCCCGAACACTTATCCCACTGACTTCTCTTTTTTTGCACCACTAGAAAAAAACAGGAGTTTGATGTGTGAAATTCTTTCTATAAACATTCTCTACCATTCCTCTAAATCCAGTGAAATGCAGGCAGCCTTCTCCCAGCTGGTATTGTGATGACTAAGATGTTGCGTTTTGTGGGAAATAAGGTTTTGCTAATTTCAAACCTCTGTCCCTTGCAGCTTTACAGAGCGGAAATGCAATTCAGGCTTTTTTAAAGAATAGGCTGTGCTTTTCTCAAGAGCTGTAAGGTTTGCTTGTTTGTATACTTAGAGAATAAGAAAGTTGTCTGTGGTACTTAATACTCTCACCAGGATTTGAGCAGCATTAAAGTCATTATAAAAAGAAATACCCAATTTTACTTCAAATTAAGGTACACCTCGATGATTTCAGGATTTCCAGGACTGACATCTCTAAAGGCTTATATGAGTGTTCCGTTTCCAGTGCCCTTTTGTATTCTGATTTTGAAAATCTCTTGCCATAGCAACCCTGAAACTTCTTCCATTTAAGCACAGCTTGTCGTGTGCATTTAGCATCAGCCATGGCTTTGGCTACCCCCTACTTCAAGGTAGGACACATCTGGGAGGGGAGGACATTCACTGAAATGAGAACCATCTAAAGCATTTGAGGCTAAAATATGGCATTTGAAGCTAGGCTGGAATAATTTTCTGCAGATTTTCTGCTAAAATCTGGCACGTGGGCTGAAGTAGGTTTCTCAGCCAGAATAGTCTAGAGAATGGTATTTAAACAAGGCTGTGCTCAAAAGAGTTTTACGCTAAAAGTCAGCATAGTTTCACCTCCAGTGTGGGACACATTTGCATCTGAGACTAAGCAACACACAGTCTGTTAGACTGTACTTTCCAAACTACATCAGTGCAGAGTTTAACGTTCAGCATTCTTCTGAATTTTCCATTAACTACTCATCTTACACCCTTTGGACCTGAAATATCTTCAAAAGTCTGGCCCTTAAGTGCTTTGTTGGAACAGTGTCAATGCTAAATGTATAGACAGTTTTCAAATGCAGCTATAATTTTGGGCTCAAACGTTCCTCTTCAAATCAATTTGCAACTCAATTAGGTTCTGGCTAATTCATATTAAAGCCAAGTTTGCAGGGGAAAAAACCAAACAGTTAAAAATTACTGGGACTTGTCCAATGAAGATATTGTTTTGGAGTGCAAATGGGAAATAATGAGAGAATTGGTCATAAAATTATTTGTTTAAAAAGTATTAAAATTTTTAATCTCTTTTTAGACTCTTATGTATGTGTACCTCGTAAGAGATCATATATACAGGGGGTTTTTTTGTGCTGAGGGACTGTTTCTGTCACCTTTAATGCAAACCTGTGAGGAGGGATATATTGCAAATGGCCAAGCCATGCTCTATCCCTCCACTTCTGCTCATAGCTGTGCCCTTGGATTTGTGTGCTTGTTTGCACACAAAACTAACAGATTTGAAGAAGGTAAATATGAAGGTTCCCTCCAGCCCTAAAAACCGAATTTTTTTGTTATGTGTGTATGTATACGCAGATACACACAAGGACACATGGATGTGAGAGAGAAAGAGAGAACAAACTGAAAGATAATTAAGACAGACCCATTTTCACCTTGGTAACTAATGCAGATCTACTGTAAGTGGGTCAAATGTGCTGTTACATGCTTTAAACTGGCATCTGCTGTGCATTAGACTGCTCAGAGCTTGGCTTCAGGATTTCTTCCCCCACAACCCCCCCTTTACTTGCCTTTCCTCCCCTTTCCCTGCATCTCCCTCCACCCTCTTGCAGTCAAAACGCATAGACATGTACTCAACCCATATACTCAAGTATGGCTCCCATTCACCTAAACAATAATTGTCTGGGAGTTAGAGCTTGGTGGGGAGCACAGGATTTAGCTCTGCTCAGTGACTCTGACCCTCCTGGATAAAGAATTACCCACCTGTTTGTTGTTTATAGCAGCGAAGTGTTAAGGAACCCCCACAATTGCTTGAAGAGAAAATAAAGCTAATAAATTATATGGATTAAACCAGCCTGTAAGCTCTCTGATTTTATGTTTTGACCTTCTTTTAGTTATTACCTTTTTCATCAGCAGTTTTTTTCTTTATGAGCACACTAGATTTACACATTTGTCTTTGCAAGCCTACCCCAAATTAGGAGAAGCTGGAAATTTACTCCATGTTCTTGTCCTTCTGAGGTGGCACAATTTATCAAGGCTATTTTCCTAACCTTTCATGATTTTTGGGACATTCAGAAAACAAAGAAGAGAAGAACAGGGCACTGTGTTTTGAATGTGCAACATGGCTTGCATCTGTAGAGAGGCTTTCACAGGGGCAGTCGCTTTAAAAAAGTCTAAGGGATTAATATCAGCAAAAGAGAGAAGGGTCGAGGATGTACGCATTTGCACAGGAAGGTTATGTCAGACGATACGTTTTTCTCCGTGGTCCCTGCCATGTGCAGAGGCCTTTCTGACTCTGTTTCCTTAGTGCCATCCCCAAAATTTACAGTGAGGACGAGGCAGAGGTTTTCAGGAGATCAGATGTTCACAGCTCAACCTGCTGTAGAGGGCAGGGGGGCTTTGAGAAAATTTGACATTATGCCTTTGCCATGTTCTCTGGGGACATCAAGCTGCCATCTCTTCCTGTGCCCAAGGCTGAGCCACCTTTGGGCAGGAAGGATGCTGGAGAAATCAGCTGCTGCCTTGGTGGTCTGCACCTGCAGCACGTGCTCACATCAGGAAGAGTTTTGGACTCTTTCAGGAAAAAAGGGTGCCAGGAGCTGCAATTCAGATATCTCCTCTGCTTTTCCTTCCTCCATCTCTTCATATGCCTGTCTTACAAGAGTGAACTTTTTAAGTATATGCATACAGAATTAACACTACTAGCTGCAGTTACGATTGCTGCTGTCTGGCTAATGCTCTGGCTAAGAAGTGTTCAAATTTGCTAAGAGGATTTTATGTCTGTGAGGGTGAAACCGTGTTGATTTAAGAATTTCTCTTTTAGAAATCATTTGCTAATCTCCCCATGGCTTTCAGTGACGAGCTTGACTGGCCCCAGTTCTCAGAGATCACTGGATTTCTGAATTCCACCATTGGGTAAGTCAACAGACGGTGGCCAAGTCACAGCAAGTCTCTAGGTCTCAGAGCACAGCAAGAAAAAAAACAAAACTGTGCTTGAAAGGAAAGAGAAAAATACCATTCAGCTCTGCATCTCCTCTTTCTAAAATCACACTTGACACTGGATCTAAGGTTTTTAAAAAATATGTTAAATATATAAGCAAGTCTTCCTGAAATTCAGGGTAGGTTTTAGAACTGCTCAAATTTTAATTTAAAAGGAGAAAAACCCCAAAGAAATAAAAAATAAACTCCTTTTTTACAAAATTCTGGGGAAGGGAAGCATTGCTGAAAGTAACAAAAATTAGCCTTTCTCTTTTATTATGTCTTTTTTTAAATCTTTCCCTCTTCCTCATGTTTCCTTTTTGCTACTGAAACAGTGGAATAAAGGGTAACCCCGTGGTTATTTCATAGTGTTCCCTTTTGGGGGGAAATCTTTCTTCTCCCCCTCCCACACCTTTTTTTTTATTTAACACATTTAGAGGGAAATAGCAACAGGAGAATTTGAAAGAGTCTGTGACCTAATTCGCTGTGTTAGTTTGGCTCATGTGGATGGGGAAGGATGCAGGGATAGACGGAAAAAAAGTAAGTCTCTGCCAGAAGGGAAGGAAAATAAAGTCCAAACACAAAACACCTTGAAATGCCTGCCTTTCTAACTGTGAAGTTTAAAAAAAAAAAAAATCTTTTTATTAATCATCTCTCTGGGCAGCATTGAGAGGCCTTTGAATCCTGCAAGAAATGTAGGATACAATCATCAACAGTGCCTGGTCTGACCTGAGTGTCTGAGAATTTTTACTTTTTATGTCTAAGATAGGTCAGGAATACAGCTGAATGCCAAACCAAGCATGGGTCAAGCCTGAAGAGACTCTCTACCAGCAAAATTAAGGAGTTGGCAGAATATATTCTTTTCCAGGAAAAATACCTGTTGTGCCATACACTTTGACTTTTTGTTTCCTTTTTTCTCCCTGTGCAAAATCCAGGCTCCCAGCCTCAGCTACATTCACACAGTGGCTGCTTTAAGGCAATTTACTATTTGACAAGTCGACAGCAAAGATCTATGCAGCCTTGTCTATCAGAGCCATAGCAAAACTGACCTTTGAGAATCAGTTACAATGCCCAGCCACTCCGTACGCAGTATTTGTCTGGGCTCCAAAGGATCTGAAGTTCACAAGTGATCAGAGCTTTCTACTGCCCCTGAAGTTGTCAGTGATAAGCTTTGGTCCAGTGTTCAGTTTTTAATATCTTCCACTCCTGGAAGAGGAAAAACCAAACAAACAATGGCAGCCCAGATAGGAATGACTGTGTGCTCGTGGCTGGGAGCTTTCTCTGCTCATCAGCCTTGGGGCTGTTATCCTTTTCATTTGTTTTTTCATTTTTCTCAACAGTGCAAAATAAAGGAGAGAACTAATAACAGTCAAGCATAACCTGTTTTCAGATTAATCTGTCCAAGATTTATGGCATTGGGAAACGATTGCCCTGCCAATGTTTCTTCTCTTTGACTTACTGTTCCATAACAGCCAATTGAAAACTCAATTTGTGAACAACCAACAGAATTGTCTTGATAAATGATGTATAACAAAAAGGTTTTTAAACACCTTATCTGAAAGGCCAGGATAAAAGCATTGTTCCTATATGGAACAGTGTCAAAGAAACTCTTCATCAATTTATAGTTTTTGGGAAGATATCTTGGCTTTGTTTTAGGCCACCCTGTTCAAGATTAAAAAGATTTATGACCACAAAAAAAGAGAGATGGTGAAATAGAAGCCTATACATAACTGTGGTACTGAGTTTTTCAGAGACAACAACATACTTCATTTTTAATATCAGCTGTATTGTCATCATTATGAGTTTAGCAGTTTGCATTTTCTCTGTTTCAGAGGCTGGACAGACTCTCTGTATCTGCGTTTACGCAAGAGAAATCGCTGTAATCACAGAGACTTGCAGAACATTTCCCAAAATGGTATGTTAACTTTTTTTACCTTTCTTTTTTATTTTTTTTTTTTTTAACATTACTAGTGCTGATAATTGAAGCTGCATTAATGGCCATCTTTCAGAAACAAAAATAAACCCCTTCCTAGTTGCGTGCGTTTTTAATGGAAAAATAGAGAACAGCACTTTTTAAGCTGTGCACCTTTTCTTCTGGCTCTGAGCAGGGAGGTGCATGGCTTGAGGCCTTTTATCCATGTGCTAAGAATTTCCACTGGATTAAAACCACTGTAACTCTGTGGAGGTTTTTTAGACCATGGCCAAAAGGGGAGATTTAGAGCGATGTCACTAGTAGTGATGGAGATAAAAGGGCTGTGCTTCATCTCCTCCAGAGGCTGTGGCATGGCCCCCTCTTGCTTGCATGCCCCTGCTCTGTACTCCTGGGGGAATCCTGAGAGGGATTCCACTGCACCCCACAGCAGCACAGGGCACTTGCTGAGCTGCCACACCAGCTGTGGGCACACAGCAGCCATCAGTCTCACAGCAAGGGAGCCCATGACATCCTGAGACATCCTTTGGGGACCAGCAAACAGAGATCCTCCTGCAAAACTGGTGAGGTCAGTGATACTGGCATCCTAATGTGCACTCTGAACAGATTGTTAATAAGTAATCAAAGACGAAAACAAAACTTAACACTGATGGGACAAAGACAGGACAAAACTTAACATTGCTAGGTTTTGATTAATCAGTGTTGTGGGGCTGGCACAACATCATCTTTCTATGACAAAACATTATTTATATATATATATATATATATACAAATAATTATGTAGCAGACCTGATCTACCTAGAATTAAGGAAAGTGCCTTGCATGGTACCCCAGTGTGCAGTGAAGAAGAGAAAGATTAATACAAGAAATGAAAGGTGGGTAGAGAAACAGCTAAGCAGGGAAGAGCAGTGGGTTTGAGAGCAAAGCCATGTCTCTCCTGTACCTCTCCTGAGTCTAATGCTGCTTAACATTTGGAGTGGTGACCTTAGAGTAAAGACCAAGGTACACGCTTGATGGCTTCTGCAAATGATGCAAAATTGCAAAGTATTAACCATCCTGGAGTGGGACACATCCTTACACAGGAATAATTTAGATGAGCTTGGGAACAGCAGTGGCTGGAATTGCAGCAAATACAATTGTACAAGACATGCATGACAGAAGTAATGATGACGCTTCTCTGAAAACTTCTGCCCCTAGGAACGGAGGCATTGGTGTGCAAAGAGAAATTCCAAGAAACCATCAGGAGTGCAGGGTAGAAGTGAAAAGAGACCAAGGAGGTTGCAAGATGCATCGTGCAGGGCATTTTCTCTAAAGACAGGGAGATGGTCCTTCCTCATACAAGTCCTGATAAGACCTCAGATTTTGGTCCCATTTGTCTAGGGAGGACTGACCTTGATGGGGATACAGCAAAAGGCTTTGGAGACAATTAGGGCAATGGAGACTTCTGAAGGGATTATAAGACATGTTGACATTTAAGCAAAGCAAAAATTAAAAGGTATTACCATTTTTATTTCCTTTGAGGCATAAACACCATAGAGGGGGAAGAATGGTTTAAACTGAAGGAGAGTTCTGGTACACAAACATGGGTTTTCATTAATCTTATCTCTGTTTTAAGGGGAAAAAAAAATTTAAAAGGTTATTATCAAGGAGTCAAAACCTAGAATAACCCTTAAAACAGAGGAATTAAGGCAAACAAGAAACCCTGAGTTGTCAAAGGGGTTGTGTGGAGGGGTGACAGTAGTCTTCCTTGTAAATTGAGGTTTATGATGTTAGCTTTTGTGTCTTGGATTAGCTGATGTTCCCAACAGCAGGTTTAAAAGACACTTGATTATGCTGTGATTATCCCTTTTTGTTTCTATTGTATTTAATTAATTTTCATGCTTCAGAAAACTGGCTGCAGAAGCTTGGGAAAATTTATTTTCCTCGGGTAGATAATTTGGCTATATGGGATGCTCTTCCTTTCCAGCAGATGATTCATTTGGCTACAAGTGAGGAGCACTGCTGCCTCTAGAGCTACTTAGAAACTTCATAAATATTTGGAATTCCCTGAAAAATTTGGGATCAGAAAGGATCTGACCAAGCCCTCCACCCCCAACAAACAGTTATATACATATATCTCTAGAGCAGGTGCCAAGAGACGGTCCTGGACTCTTTTTGGTGGTGCCCAGCAACATGATGAGGAGCAAGGACCAAAAGATAAAATTCAAGGACCAAAAGATAAAATTCAAGAAGCTTCACCTCAATATGAGGAAGAACTTCCTTACATTGAGGATGGCAGAGCACTGGGCCAGGCTGCCCAGGGACCATGTGGAGTCTCCCTCTCTGGAGACATTCTAAACCCATCTGGATGTGTTCCTGTGCTCAAGGTGACCCTGCCTTGGCAGGGGGTTGGACCAGATGATCTTCAGAAGTCCCTCCCAGCCCTAACAATTCTGTAATTCTGTGAGTCTGTGGTCTTACCAGGCAAGAAGAGGTTGCACAGACAGGGAGCATGATGCAGGGATCGCGTCCAGGCTCAGGTGGGCATTTTCACCCTAAAAATTGCATTCTGGTGCCAGCACCAATGCCACTGGCAATGCCTCTCATATGCATTCCTCCTTCCCGTGGCACACATGTTGTGCTGAGGCTTTGAGTCTTCTATGAAAGTGTTTTACAATGTATTTGGTGTCATCAGTAAAGTGGTTCTGAATTTCTTGCCTGTAAGTTACAGGGTGCCAGAGTTGGGGGCTCCCATCATTGCAGTCCCCCAGATGGGCTTTCTGGTGAGAGAAAATTTTTAAAAAGGGCCAGAGTAGATGGTCATGGATGACTGGGTGTCAATGGTTCTTCTCATTTACATCCAGTTTGTCTCAGTACCCGATATCCTGATTACCTTGTTCTGCCCTCTTTACATTAATGGGAATGGTATTTCATGTGCTTCCTTTCCCCAGTTCCCTCATAGATTTTTTTATAGTCTCTCATTGTGTGCATCATTCGTTTTTCTCTCCACGCATCTCCTTTCCACTTACACTACAGACACCTGCAGGATATAAAAAGAGGTGAACCTGTGTCAGGGCAAAAGACTCTGCAGAAAATTAAGAAGTGAATTTAAAAAGGGAAAAATTACCAGTGAGAGAATAATCTCAGGACACCTTCTCTAAATCACCGCACTGACACTACATTGTAAAGGTTCACTTTTATTGCCTCATTTGGTGTAATTGTTCCCCAGAATGGGAGGATTTAAAAAGCCACCCTCAGTGTCAGTAAAGCAAACAGCTGGCCACCAGCCTGACCTAACCCCACCTGGGACAGCTAAACCTTCCTCTGAAAATGATGCTTCACAGCGCCACAAGTGTGCGACGAGAGGCTGTGGCTCTGGCGGGGGTGATGTGCAGCCCAGAGCTAGAGCCCAGGGACAGCAAGCTGAGCCAGGCACCAAGGGCAATGTTCCTGTCCAGCCCCCCTGCAAGAGCACCAGCACTTATGTCAGACTTCAGCACAAAGGGATGCTTCCCCACTGCCCTTCTCAGGACATGCATCTTCACTGTGGAGAAAGGCTTCCCCAGCCTCCATGCTAACAGGATTTCTGCCTTCCCTTTCTTAAGAAATCCCATTATCCTCTGGAAGTGATGGACCCTTCCCTCACAACTAGAAGCAAACCCAACATTGATTTCTCAACCAAAACTGAAAAAAAACCCCAGTGGTCTAAAAACGTTTGGAAAGCAATGGAGAGAGAGAGGCAGGAAGGATCCAGGGATAGCTTCCAGGACATTCAATAGTATAAGGGTAACTGTTTTGCTTCATCTCCTTTTCTCTTGAATGTTTTCATCACAGATTGCATCCTGCATCACAAAAGCTTCCTTGAAGACTCAATTTACCCACGAAAACGGTTTTCTAAAAAACCCTTCATTTTCTTGATGTTTTGATTTGTAACTGTGCTAATGCTTTCTGCAGAGCTGCTTATAACTACCTAAGCTTGGGAGGTAATATATACCCAAGAACAGTTTATCGCTTTTTTTGTAAATACATTTTAATTTCTAGAGGTCCCACTAGTTTATTTATGCTGAAACTGCAGCCGCAGTCTAGGGAGCCATGTGAAAAAATGGCTTAAACAGAGGGTGTTCAGGTCTAGCTGAAAGAAGGGCTATTAAACAGAAAAAAACAAACTGTTGGTAGTTATGTTCGAAGGCATATTTTCTAAGGTTTTTGTGGGGCTCTTATCCTGCTGAAAAGAGCTTCTCAATAGAAGGGCCAGATTTTTGAATGGATCAGCAACCCCCAGGAGAGAAACAGCAGAGAGATACATTCATTTTTTAGCTTGGAAGAACTGGATTATTTAAAACATAAAGGATTCCTTGATATATGCGGTTAGCATCACTGTGAGTGATAATAACAAAGGCATCTCTTTTAAAATGCAAAGTGTATTATTATTACTACCTTAGGGGTTTATCTCTCAGATCTCTTCCGCCATACCAATCCAGCAGGGATTTAATGATGTTCTGTCCACAAGTTTCCCCCAAGAGCTGCAGGGAGGACAGGCTTTACTCCTCAAAGCAAGCTTCAGAAGCACAATGCAGAAAAGAGAAGAGAGAAGCCGGGGAAGAGTTGAGCTGAGAATAGGAGGGAGGGTAATGCAAGAGGAGAAGGAATGAAAGAAAGAGGAGAGTGAAAACACTGCAAAATAAGAGCAAGTAGTACCTGTAAGACCTGATTCTCCAAAGTTTATGTTTCTGTATGTTGCTGTGAGGCGACCTTCTTGCAATCACAGCTCTAGTCTGATCTTGAGCAAGGCATAAAGTCTTTTTTGACTCCTTATTTGCTATCCCTCTTGTACTGCAGGTGATGGAGTTTGATTTGTGTGCTGGGGATGGTTGGGATGAATATGCATAGACTTTGAAGACCTGCTAGCAGTTTTAACGCGTAAAAGCTTTACTAAATCAGAATGCTTTTCTCATTCAAAACATAAATGAAATATTACAGATGTTTACAGATATTTAGGTGTAGCCAGCTCCTTTCCTCAAGGAGGAAAGGTTTTCATCCAGCCCTTTGGGTGAGTTGCTATTGAAATACAAAGCTTCCTGGGAGGAGTGCAGCTGGCCTAATACTACTTTTTCTAAGTCTGACACTTGCGGGGGGAGCAATGCAGGAACCCAAACACTGGTGTCTACAGCTATTTAAGGTGCTTTACAGTATTTTTCCCATCTCCAGCTGCCTCTCCAGAAGTGCACAATCTCTCACGCATCTTGTGATGTATCTGCCAGCCCTGCTGCAGGTGTCTTGGATACTCTGGGGTGTCAGAAATGGCACTTGGTGCCTATGTTTAGGACCTGAATCAGTCCCAATGTGGTATAGCTGTGAGACAGTTACTCTCTCAGAGGAGTGAGAACAGTTCCCTTCGCAATTTATAGGGAAAGTTAAAATAGATCGACTGTTGACAAGTCAGGTTGGCTGGTTTACAGGAGACTACTATGTTCAACAGATGGAAAGAAGCTGCCAGATCTGGATTAAAAGCCAGATCCAAACAACCCTGCACTTAAAAGTATTTGATTTTCTACAGTCTGAAGTGTGGGACTCAGATAAGAATGCAGCAAGTCCCTAGATGTGGCTTTACTTCTTAATGCCAACATCCGAAAATTACTTGTTACAGAAACTACTTGTTGCTCTGTTTTTACTTTTAATGCTTCTACATTCTTGGAAATAAACAATGAAGTTTGGTTTTGTACTCCAGGGTTTTTTGTCACTATAACAATATTGTACTATTTCTCTTGTTCTCCCAATGTGTGATCAGGTGGTTCTTCAGGAAACCTCCTCTCTTTAATAAAAAGGTGAGTATTTAATGGGATTCAAATGCTAAATCGAGGTACAGAAGCATTGATGGAGTTCTACTTCTTCGAAAGAAACAAGCAAAGCACTGTAAGGAGTGTATTATCCATGAGTGTTCTAAAAAGCACAGCTCCCCTTGACCAGAGTGCTCTGAAGTGCTGACTCATTCTTCTCTCGTATAAACATTAATAAGCAAAACAAAAATTGGTTTTAAGATGGTATCACCATCTCCAGGACCTTGAACTTATCTCAGTTAAGCCATTGGAGCATTTCCAGTGATTTTAGGGAAGAGACTAAGCCTTTCCATAAACCTGTGCATTGTGTCCCCTTAACTGCGCACAGCAATGTAGATAGACGTGGGCAGGATCACGGTTATTTCCATATGGATATAACTGAGCAGCTACTGGGTAGTGAGAGGCAGCAACTCTCCTTTTCAGATGAATTTGGGTGGGTTGGGGGTCAGCTGTGTTTGATTTACTTTGCTCGACACTGATATAACTCACATCCTAAAGGGTTTATTTTTCTCTCCTCCAGAAAAAGTAGTAATGAATCCTTGCCCTCCAGCACTGAGCTTCAAACCACATCCTGATTTGATCTTGAGTTGAGTTCTACACATAGACTTAGTTGTCAGCCAAACCTAGTCCTTCTCTACCATCTCTGATTAAAAAATTCCTGTCTTGATTCATGTCTTTGCCCCAAAGTGAAACTGTTTGATTTGGCTTCTGAATAACACAAAAAAAATAGAAAGCCAGCAGGAAAAACAGTGAAAAAGACAAGTCCATGAGCAGTGAAAGGGAAAAGTGAAGAAAATTTCATTTAAGACACTTTACTAAAATATAAAACATGGGTGAAAAAAAACAACCACCCAACAAAAAACCCAAAAACCTCTCCCAAACACAGGAGCATAGTCATTTGGGCCTTGGCCACATCCAACCAGGCTACTGCCAAATGTGATCTCACACAAGCATGGTGTGTGGTTCAGACACCGAGAGTGTATTTCCCCATTAATATAGCTCCATGTTTATCTTTTAGCTTGGCCAGAAACCAGCTGTTGGACAATCCAGCCATAGTTATCTACGCTACAATTGGGAATGATGTCTGCAATGGGTAAGGTGTAAACTAAATGAATGTTTATAGCAGCATAAAATTGACTTCTTTAGATTACTGCTGACTGCCTGGACATTTGTGTCTCACTGCTTTGGGTTTCTCCATGGTGGCATTTTTCTTTGCTATTGGTCCTTCTTCCTTAATTTTCTGCTGAAAATACTTGTCATTTCCTTACCTGTGTTTGTCCTCGTTTGGAGCTTGCCTTTCTTTCTTTCTTTCTTTTATAAGCCCATCATAAAATGACCAATGGTATGTCTGAAGTAATTATTTCTAACTTAGAAGAGGAAATGAATAATAACAACAGGAGGTGGGGGGAAGTGTTTAAAAGCATGTATATCCATCTTACCCAGTGTGCCACCTCCTGTCGGGGGGAGAGCGTGACTGGTTTATCATTTCTGGGGAATGGCAACATAATCCCCTGTCGAGGTCCATTTTCACCCTGCCTCTGCTGCCTGCAGTCTTTGCTGTGCTCTCCTGATGAGGTATTTTGTCTTTCTGGCTTTACTCACGTCATATGCTCTGCAGGAGAATGATCTGAAGCTTTCAAAACTAATAGTTCTGGTATTACCCATTAGCAATGCTCACAGGGACACCAAGAGGTCACTGGTTGGATGTTTCTCTTCCTCCTGGTGGTAGTGGGAAGGCAGAAAACACCTTGCAGCCAGGCCAAGGCGCAGCATATCCATACTGCAATTTTGGTTTTGCAGGAGGTCCGAGTGCTGTTGCTAGTGCAAAATTATTTTCACCGTGATCAATCTTCAGCTTTTCTTGTATGTGGAAGAAATCAATCTGACTTATACAGAGACTTTCAAAGCACTCACCTTAATAAATGCTGCGCACTCAGCTAAGTTTCCTTCCAAAGGTTTTGAAAATTCTCACCTACAGGTTGTATAATGAAGTTGGAGCTATTATGCAGGCTGTCAGACATGGCAATGAAAATGGCCAAGATTTCGTAGGCTAAAACTGTTTAACAGGCACTTCATTGGTTGAAACTTTGCTTTCCAGATGAGGGTGTCCAAAGGCCAGGCAGGGCTTTCCTTGACACTGCAGAACCTGGGAACCCTCAGCTGTGGCAGAAGTGGGACCACAGGGGCACTTTTTATGTTCTTTCCTGGCATCAGCATCACCCTAGCTACATGCAGGGAGCAGCAGAAATCACCTCCAATGAAACCTGCATCCTCTGGTACTCCTGCTCTCTCTGCACCCCTGCCCAGAACTTCCAAATCTGCCCTCAGCACCTTGCTCCTATTAGGGGAAGGATGCACAAATCCTCAAAAGCAATGCTACCACACTCTGACCGAGTGGGAGAAGCAGTCACAGGCCTCCTGGTACTTGCTGACGTGACTGTCCTGGGGATCTCTTTACTGGGAAGCTTATGGAGATATCATTCCATCCATTGCCAGGGTGATAAAGCCCCTACTTCCCCCTCCACAAAAAATAAAAAATTCACCTTTGCTGAAGTCCATGGCTCCTGCCATGGAGACTTCCAAGGTGTCTTCTCACAGGCCTGGCCCAGGCTCTGTTGTGCACGTATTTCAATTCTGCTAAAAGCTCCTCTTTTTCCTTTGTTTTATTCCTCATTCTGCAGGCTATTCCTTTTGCTTACTCTGTCTCTAACACTGCTTTCTACTCTTGCCTGAAGTAAAAAGAAATTTTCCAGGAATTTAAACCATTTTGACCTTGTCTCACCTATTTGTATATTCCAAAACCTTCCAGAACGGTATTTAATACTTATTTGAAACTCGGATGTCTTTTTATCCCAGCATCCACTGTCTGGCAGAGACGCTTTTGTCTGCTCAAATTCTCATTGCTGTTTTCTGTCTGTTTTCTTCCAAAACACTCACAGCATCAAAAGAGGCTATCAAGCTGTAGTGATCCCTGTGAATCCTGCAAGGAAAGATGCTGCAGCTTCTGTAGCATCGTGCTGCTTCCATTGAGGGGGATGGATAGCAGAGAGAGATTTTTTTAAGTGTCCAGTCACTGTGGAGCTGCCTTGGCTCTGATGTACCTACAGAGGATGCAGAGCATCCGATGGGCTTGACTTCAAACCTGGGGCTTGAGTAGTAGAGCCTTCCTGGCCTTATCCTATATTTTGGCTTCAAAAGAGGGCAGTGTGCTGAGCATATTGGAGACACAGCTCTTCCCAAAGCATTTTTAAAATGTGGGTATTTCATCCCATGTGAAGAGAGGGCAATGAGTAATATGGATGTTTGTAGAGGAAAAAGATAATGGAATTGGCAGTCTGTGTTACACATTCCCAGTAGTCTCCACACCCTGGTGTCTAAACGGGGGGTTAGAAAAATAAATACAGATGGAAGTGGTATCTCTCAGCCCACTGAGGTGTAAATGTGGGATACAGAGACCTAGAACAAAAAAAAAAAAAATCAGACAAGAAAATAATGAGCATCAGAAGTCTCAATGCTGTACAATTATTGCAAATATTAGTTGCATTTGGGGTATGGCATCCTTTCTTCAGCCCCTCTTTCACATATCTCCAGTTATGGCATCTGCAACAAACAGCAAGGTGACAGCAGCAAAGCAGGGTGAGCAGGAACCCACTGTGAAAGGATCTTGAACGAAGTGGCACCAGTGCCAGCAAGAGCATAATTCTCCTTTGTTTTAAGACTATTGGCACCAAAGAGCTGCTGCACCCCTCTGGCCCTGAAAGTAGTGTGTGAGTAGGGAACGCCTCTAACCCTCATGCCCTGGGCATACCAGCCCTGTGCAGAGAGCCCAGGGGGATGAGGTGAGGGTACCACAATAGGCTCTGGTTCTCACCCAGGCACCTTGGAGTCCTTATGGCAGAGCCAAAATCCGATGTGCCTATGTGGTAGTTTTGCCTGGCCCAGTTTTTGCCAGTGAACAGGGTGGGGTACAAAGATGGCTCCTGCATGTCCTGAGTAAAGATTCTGGAAATTTTCCACCATGTCCAGCAGAGCCAGTCTCTGATGGCTGTAAAATGATGGACATGCTGCTGGTAAAACCTGGGCCAATTAGAGATGTTAATTACGCCTCTGTGAAAACATATTTAAGAAGAAATCAAAACAATGTGAGCACGCACTTCTTTTTAGCCAGGGAAGGAGGAGGAGGAGGTAAAAATATGTGAGGGAGAACAACATGGAGGCACCAAGGTCAGTGGAAAGGCGGGGGAGGAGGTGCTCTAGGCGCCAGAGCTGAAAACCCTCTGCCAGCCGTGGTGAAGACCATGGGGGGAGCAGGTGGTCCCCCTGCAGCCCATGGAGTCCAGGGGATGCAGAGCAACCCCCAGAGCCTGTGGGGAGGTGCCCACGCCAGAGGAGCAGATGATGCCTGCAGGAAGCTGTGATCCAGTGGGAGTCCCAGAGACTGAGAGTTGCAAAGGCCTTGCAGGAGAGAGAAAGGCCTTGCTCCCGGGATGGAAACAGCCTGGCCTCGGCTTGGAATTCTGCAGCCTGGAGAGAATCTCGGACAGCAGCAATCGGGCGGGGCTGCTCGTGAGATTGGACCCACGCCAAAGAAGTTCGCACAGGACTGTCTCTCGTGGGAGGGACCCCCATGGCTAAGTAGAGGATTCTTCCCCCTGATGGACTGACCCTGACCAAAGGAAACCCCCACACCCTGCCCCCACCCCGGAGCTGTTGGTTAGAAGGAAGGAGGGAGGGGGTGAGCTGAGAAATGGCCTTAATAGGGAGAGGGGTGAGTAGAGAAACAGTGATTGTAGCAGACGAATTGTGGCCTTGGACTGATTAAGAAAACCCACATGCCTTGCCCTAGCCCAGATCTGTTGGTTGAATAGAGAGAGAGGGCAAATAGAGAAACAGTGTCTGCAGTAGAAGAATTGCGATGGACTGACCTAAGAAAAACCCCACACCCTGCCCCTGCCTGGGAGTTGTTAGTTAGTTAGAAAGGAGGGAGGGGGTGAGCTGAGAAGCGGTGCCTTAAGAGGGAAAAGAGGGGTGAGTGAAGAAATGGTGTCTTAAGAGCTTATTTTTATCTCCAATTTATCCTCTGACTCTGTTAGATTAATAAATCACTTTTCTTTGCAACTTTAAGTTTCCCGCCTGCTCTTGCCCTGAATCTCGTGCTTCCCTTATCAGTGATCTTATCTCAACTCATGAGTCCAGTGTTTTGTGTTAGTTTTCCCTCTCCTCTGCATAGCTGCAGCAGGAGAGAGCATAGAAAGCAAACGTTGTAGGTGCCTGGCATTTAGCCCACGACAGCCTACAAGGTTGCTTTCTTCTCATTTGGTTTTAATTTCATAGCCTGGCACAGAAAGGAAATGTGAAGAAATACACTGACATATCTGCATGGCTTCAACACAGTATAACAAGAGAAAGTGGAATTATGAATGTCATATTAATTTTGGCTTGTACTGGCACGTTTGCTTGTGATAGAGGCCTTACATCAGAGCAGTATTTTGAAATCAAGTGCTGCAACACCTGTAGGCGACATGAAGTAATTTCTGAGCAAATCCACAGTCTTATCTCAAAAGTAGCTTGATTGGGTGGCTGTCACAAGGATAAACCTGAATCTTAATGCTGTTTTTCAGTTCTCCCTACCAGAAAGTCTCAAATGCTTCAGCAGCACATACTGCATTAAGATAAATTTCTGGGCCCAGGAAACTCACCAATTATTATTTTGTGTGCAAAATGCAGCTCACTGAAGAATCCCAAATCCTTGTAAGGGAACATGCTTCTCCTGCACAGGACTCAGCACCCATTCCCCCCCTCTGAATCCAAACATTTCTAATGTCTCGAGGCAGAACAACAATGCCCTGGAAAGCTCCTGCTTCTATGGTGTTGAGTGTCAAGGAATCTGACCCAATTCACCAGTAGCTTGCTCAGCTCTGCAAGCATTAAGCTGGCTTTTCTCTTACCCCTGGGAAGCCAAGAAAGAGAAGAAAGGGCTTTCCTAAGGAAAGGACCTGGATGGAGCCTTCTGGCTGCTAAGGTGATTGCTTTTCCACAAGCCTAAGAGGACAAAATGTGGGAACCACTAAAACACTGAGGGAGATCATTAGTGCAACCTTCCTTCTTGGAAGGACATCCCCTGTCTTTCTTCTTGAGCTTCCTCTCTCAACACCTTGAGCCACACCACCAAGATGAAATAAAAACTGTCACAAGACCCTGCTTCCCAAGGCAGATGGATCCACTCTTGCTGGGATGGGACAGCCTCCTGAGGGCTGTGTTGCCCCCCTTGCTGTCATCTGCTGTTAGGGACACGTGCTCCATGAGATCGTGGCAATAGCTCTCAGGCGGGAGAGCGCGTGAATGCTTTTTCTGTAATAAAGTGGTTGCTATAATAACATAACTAGAGCAGTGTTCTCCAGGCAGCCTGAGGTTGTTTTGCTTGTTTGTTTTTCTTACATAAATTGAAATGTATTTCAACTTCAGGATTTAATTTCCCCCTACACTCCTGCGGCATTCTGCAGCTAGATGCAAGAGGGGAAGGATAAACCTGAGCTAGGGACTCTGGCTTGAAGAGGTTCATACTTGACAGTGTGTCACACAATGTGGGCATTCAGTCCCCGTGGAACACTGACACAGCTCCTGTACCCCAGTGGACTATTTTAATCTTAAATATCACCTCTCTCCAGGCTCACATGTTTGTGCAGACCCCTCTCCTGCCCTCCTGCAGAGCTGTAGTAAGAGGTGTAGGACATGTGAGAGACAAAGCTACCTTGGATATTCCTACCTTGCATAATCAGAGCAGGTTATGCACAGGAACCCATGGGGAAGGAAGTCCTACTTTAACCCAGCTGTGATGAGGGATTGGCTTTGCCTCACTTCTTTGCTTGCTTTCTCTTCTACTTCTTCCACATTTATTGAAAAATAACTGGTTTGTTTTGGTTTTTACCTTGACTGCCAAGGTCTTCTTTTCTTGCTTTTACTCTCTTTTCTTTCCGTATCTCTCTGGGGAGGAGGGCAAGAAGGAAAGCAGGTGAGCACTGTGCGATGCTTAGCTGCCCACTGGGGTCAACCCACAATAGGAGTCCACTCTGTAGAAAAGGGTTGCATCTGTCTGTTTTTAGCAGAGATGGGGTTTTTATATCATGTCTGATTTTGGCAATGACAAGTGAGAGACATTGCAACATTTTTTGAAGGTTTCATTCAGTTGACTTAATGTGGAAGAGCAACAAATAGAAAAAATGGCACTGCTCCAGGTGCCTTTTTGGGGACACAGTGTTCCTGACAAAAGGTCCTGTTGGCATCCTCTTCTTTAGGGAGCGTGACACACTGGCCCACATGACCACACCCAAAGAGATGCTCTCCAATGTGGTGCAAGCTCTGCGGTACCTGGACTCCCATCTTCCAAATGGCAGCCATGTGATTTTAACAGGCTTGGTAGATGGCCGCTTCCTCTGGGATAACCTGCATGACAGATACCATCCTCTAGGTAAATATGAGGTGTCGTGGGGTTCCTCCTGGTTATCTGCCCGTTCATGTTGCCTTCTCTTCCTAAATAATCTATGAATGTATTGATAGTTTCAAGCCAACCTGATGAAGTGGAGGAGATCTGAGAAATATGAGTCAGATATTGGCGGTGCTGCAGAAGTAGGAATGACAGCTCTTACCATCCCTAGTGCAGGACAGGTCAGACCCCTATTCTGCCAGGTTCCCCCACCAGCCATATCCACCGAGCTCCAACCCAGGCTCAACACATGTTGTGGTGGTGTAAATGAGCTGTTCTTCCTCAGTCTTGGCCCAAAATTGTGGCCAGCCTGCCTGCACTTCATCCCAATTGTTGTTACAGATGGAGATGGACATTTAGTTGACACTCACTAACAGATGTTGACACTCACTAGTGGATGTTGTGGTAAAACTGGATGTGGACCAAGGCAGTAGATTAAGTCAGGGGGTTGCAAAAGACTGTTTTTATATTAGAGGAATAAATTTTCCACCAGCGCTGGGTGCCTGGCACCTCCTACACTACCTATATGTGATGATTGAAACCTCACACCATGTGCAGGCATGTTTTGGGGCATTCCCTCAGAGTGCAGTTGCTGTGAAGTGCTTCGGGGCATTTTTTTCAGAGATTTGGAGGCTGCCTTTTGGAGCCTGTGGTCTCAGGGTGTGAATGACACAGTACCTCTGACCATTAACAGACCACTTGCTCCTTGGCTTTCTAGACCAAAAGCATGTACTTATTTGTGTTTGAGTAAAGGAATCTCTTTTGCATCTGACAAGCAGGAAGTTGTTGTTTTAACAGTTCTCACCAGCAAAGAGTGAGACAAGCTAAATCACATCATTAAAATGGTAAATCACATCTTCAGATGATTTTGGCAACCACTGGGTAACACAGCTTGCAGCATACCCTGTGCTGTGGTTTCCCCAAGGTTCCCTAGTGATTACCAGTGGGCCCACATCTTCTCCATTTCTATTCCTGTATTTTTCTCTCCTAAGCACTATACTACTACCAGTGAAAAGAAAAAAAGAAAAATCTTGCCCCTTTCAGGGCAGGGGGAACCTGTGTTAATTAATTTTTAGTCACATAAACCCAGTTCTTCCCTTGAGTGCATGTATATCACAGTGACATTTCCTCTAACTGGGTATCCAATTATCAGAGGCAACACGTAGCCAAATCAGGAGTGATTAACTATAGGATCAGTTGGAAATTTTTCAGAGGGACTGATTTGCCTTGGAGGGACCCGATTAATCCTAAGCAACACGTTTTGCAGCAAGGGATCCCTTCTGGCACATTCTCCGGCAGGCTCTGAGCAGGATTCCCCGTTTGGCTGCCAGTCAGCCATGACCAGACATCAGTCTGGCTTTCTGCCAAATCCCTCATCCCCACAATGCCTCATCCCAGGGCCTGATGCTTCAGGCTACAGGAGTCTGGGACTTCTGAATATCCAGAAGTGTTCCTAGATCTTTAAACTCCCCACCTTTTGCTTCCTGGGCAGCTGGAACTGCTGCTGGGTGATGGGCAGCTGCATGGCAGGCAGGAAACACATCTGTATCAGAGAGCCACTGCAAAGCAACTGAGAAGCCCATTTCACTTGGGAGAGATTATACTTTGCAGTTCCTAAAAACAACAATAAGAAATTCATGTTTAAGAACTGCAAAAATATCAAAGCCTGATGGGATGATCAGTGTACTACAAATAATGCAACAAATAAAAAAAAAGTGGCTGTTTAATTCCCGTCTTGGTTATAGCTACCAAAGAAGGAAAAAAGTTGAGAAAATAGATAGTATTCTCAGCAAGCTGGGCTATTGCATAGCACAGTGAATTTTAGAGAATGTTAGCTGGGTGTTTGACTTGGTGCTTGAATTTACTCACCCACACAAGCATATCCACTTCCTTCCATGACAGCAAAATTGTTTCAGCCTTTTAAGGCCAACCAGCCTCTGTGAGATAAATGCAAAACTCAGAGTACGTACAGGCACTCTTCAACTTTGCAAACCCTGCATTTCTTCGGCGGGCGAGAGACATATTAATGGAAAAACGTCAGTCACGCACTTTGGAGGTTGGCATAGGCTGTGATGACTACCCCCACAAGTGAGACAAATCACCTATGAAAGGCAGGAGAGGGATGCAGGAGAAGCAGGTGTGGGGCTCTGCACACCCATGGGGACATGGGTGCCTTAGCAGGAAGGATGCCTTGATGCCACCTCTATTGCACCCCAGCTGTGGTGGTGTGAGGGTAGTTGGGGGTGGGGGGTGTGGTGGGGTTCCTGGGGTGCCTCTTCACACCCAGGGGTGTAAGGCATGGGAATGCACAGACCTGCAGAATGAAGTCACATTTGGCCATCGAGCACATGAAATTTGCCTCTCTGTGCTTTGCAGGACAACTGAACAAGGATGTCACGTACAGTCAGCTCTACTCTTTCCTCGACTGCCTCCAGGTAAGGTGTGCAGCTGTGGTTTGGGAACCCCCCGTTCATCTTTGTCCACTGCTAAAGCCCCTCTCCTCTTGCCTGCCCAGGTGAGCCCCTGCAGCGGCTGGCTGACCCCCAATGAGACCCTCAGGAATCTGACCTCGGAGGTGAGTCTCAATGGGGCCACGATGGGATCGCCCCCAGTGCACACTGTGCCCTGAGTGTCTAAGGGGATAAGCCCAACTGCCTCAAAGGCAAAACATCAGCACATTTGTTTTCTCCCAAAGGCAAGCAGTAGATGTGGAAACATCCGTACCCATCCTTTCAAATGCCGCTCAGGCTCTGGGAGGCAGCGTGCTCACGTTAAGGGATTTGTAAAGGTATTCTGTTACAACCTCTCAGCTACCCAAATTTATTCTCAAGGGATGTGATCTCCCCGAGACAAAATTGTTCAAGTTCTTGGTCTTTAAGAAGAAAATGTGCCTGATAAGAAAGGAAAGGTTTTTGAATCTAGAAGCTGTTGGTATGACAAGCCAGCTGCACAGATTTTTCTGGCTGCAGGAGCAGATCCTGAGAGCAAGAGCCTTACCCTGTTTTCATTTGGGATTTGCACTAATCTTCTTCAGACACATTTCTGTGGACTTAATCGCCAGATGGTGTGACCAGGGAGCATCCAGGCTCAGTGCAGGAATGGGAGCAGACAGAACAGAGATGTCTTAAAACTCACCCTAAAAATCTGGCTGCAGAAGTGAATGACACATAATGCTAGCCACTTATTTTCTTATGGTACAAGCTGATTTTCCATCCCAGCAATCCCCTGCAGCCATGTAAAAGAGCCAGTAACCAAATATTATCAAAGGTGTCGTCTCTGCATATACTTGTATTAATGTTTGCATTCACTAAACAACAAAATATAGCCTTAATTTCACCAAAGCTTACGTACGTATTTCATTTTATGCACTGTCCCCCTTGACTTCAGAGAAGGCAATTAAGCACATTCCTAAACCTTTGCAGGCTTGCAGCTTATATATTCGTACCAACAATACAGAATATAGAGTACATGTAACTTCTGTCCATGAACAATGCATATGTCTGCAGGGTATGAATTAATCATTCTGAGCCCCTGTCTGAAACTAATTGTCTATGTTATTATCCAAACTGCACAATTTAAATATTTAGGAGATCTTGATCTCTGTTATGGCTGCAGAAATTACACTGGATGTATCAGTTAGGCAGACGCTCAATGGTGGTAATTTACTCTTCTGAAAGTAAGGGTGGAATTTGGTTTGCATAGATAAGCATTATCATCCACAACTTAGTAGCAGGAAGGATAATAGGAAAAGAGGACATTTCTCTTGTAGCAAAGTTTTGCGTTTCTTTAAGAGGAATGAAAATTGCTGGGCTCCAAAACCAAGAAACTTAGAATATTTATATAAGCATGGGGACGCTACTAAAAGAGGTTTCCAGTAAAATAAGCATATGCTGTATTAAACTTACAAAATCAGTTGTGGCGTCAGTCAAACCTGCGAGGATGAGCTGGGTAGTCCAAAGGCTGGTGCTGCTCATGCAAGTCCATGTCACGATGAAGAGCCTCATTTCACCTCCTGTCCCCCCAGCTGAAAGAGCAACATCAGCTTTCAAATTCCTAGCTGCACATCAGTGACAAAATGAATCCATGCGAAACAGCACGAATAGCAATGAATAATCATTAAATCACTTGATTTTTGCAGAGAGCATTACAACTTTCCAATGTCCTGAAAGAAATAGCAAGATCTGAGAAATTTGCCAACTTCGACGTTTTCTACATGGATTTCCCACTGAGACAAAGTAAGTTGTTTTTTCCCCTTTCTCACAAAGCATTTACTTGAGTTCTGGGCTGCTGATACGCTCCTCATATTTTGGCTCTGTTCCAGGAAAAGGGCATTATAGCTGGCCAGCCTGCTGTCAGGGCTGCGGCCAAGGAGGGACCCTTAATGCCATCTCCTGGCTTCCATGGTTGGGGTAACCTTTCCTGAGACAAGTTCCCACCACCACCTTGGGAGCCACCACTTTCCTGCTGGCCCCAGCTGCCAGCACCCACAAGCCCAGTGATGCACAGCACACTGAACACTTTCTCTTGGGTAGCAAGGTGGCAGGGACAACAGATGTGCCTCTGCTAAAAATACCCCCTCCTTGTCCACTGCGTCTTCTCAGGCTGATGAAGAAAAAAAAGAAATCTCAAACGTATATTGGTCCATAGGATTTGATTTTGTTGTTGAACATTGCTTCTAGGCTGGAGATGAATACCTGCAGTAGTGAAAGTGGTCTTCCTGAGATGTAGTTTACTTCATCACTGCCTGGGCTGCATGCTGCCTCCTCTGGGATGAGCAGTGCCTTGGGAAGGGCATCTTCCATCAGCCATTTTTCTGCCTCAATAACACAGCCACTCTCTCACTGTTCCCAAAAGTAGAAGCACCTCTCCCAGGAGTAACTGGCTTCTTTCCTATATTTCTTTAAACGCCTACGTACTACTGTAACTTTTGACTTTAAGAGCTTACGAAACTTGTCCTTCTGTGATCATTAGGGGCATTAGGTAAGTGCATTACCTAAATCACTTTCTTCTGCAACTGACACTTCAAAATAAATTAAAAAATCTAGGAAACTTTTGTTGTTTCCCATGAGCATGAGCACACAATGTCCCTGTGGGGCTGGGGACAAACACCTGTCCCTGAATCCTTCTCAGCTCTGTTTCTTTTGCAAGATGCACAGGGGTCCAGCTTGAGGCAACCCAGCATCAGCTAGGATTCATCACAAGGACAAACATACTCTTTCTGTTTAAAGATAAGGATCAGCATGAGATGAGGGATTGAGTTGGGCAACATATTTCAAGTACTTAGATAGTGATGGGAAATAAGGAAAACAGCTTCTTACTTCTATATCAGCCTGAATCTCCCATGTTAAAACTTGTCTCTCCCACTGTGCGCTGCTGTGAGGAGACTGGGCCCATCCTCACTGTCTTCCCTGGAAGGATGGCTCTTCCCTGGATGGACCATCCCTGTCCCTCAGCCTCTGTTCATGGGAAAGGAGCACCTGCCCTGGCCACCTGGGGCATCTCCCCAATAGCCTGAAGGCTTATGTTCAAAAAATAGTATATAATAATTGGGAAAAAAGCTTGATCTGCATTTCCTTGTTTTTATATTCGCATAGAGAGGTAGTTCCATGTTGGTCCTTATTGGAAAATTTTGTCTGAAGATTATATTTTAAATCCCAGCATGCAGACCTCTAAATCCAAAGCCATGAAGAGGCAGAAACACCCTGTCAATACCTTAAATACTTCTCCCCATCAGTGCCTGGCTGTCCTTGGAAGCATGAAGCTGCCACAGCACCTAAGATTATTAAAAAAAAAATCTCATTTTGCAGCCAAATCCTATCAAAATCCACAAACTTATTTTATCCTACATGACCCAATTCAGGAAGCTGGTTCTGGGTCTCATGAAGACCATATGGAGGAGGAGTAGGTAAAGAAGTGAGAATGGGAGAGGCAGTCTTTCTGTCCAGTATTTTCTGTCAGAGAGGTGGGCTCCACTGTCAAGTTCGTCCTTGTAGCACAGGGTTTCAGGGTGTCCAAGTCTCCTGGTGGCTTTTGCCTCAGCTCCTTAATGTTTAACAAGTCATTAGGATTTGGAATGAGCTACCTGCTGGGTAGGCAAATTACTTTAATAAGTTAAATTACTAACTTTAGTTAATTTATTTGCTTTCACAAAAGGAAACATCTTAATATAATTTGCTGTTCTTGATTACATTGCGTTAAATAAATGAAGTAAACAAAATCACACATGCATATACAAACATCAGCTTTGAAAGACACTTTGCAAAATTTCCTGCAGCCCCAGAGCCAAGGATTCGAGCTTTCCGTCAGGAAAGCTGTCAGATCGCGAGTGTGCTCAAAAGCCAGCTAAGGCTGCTGACCTACTTTTCTGGTCTCTTTCTGAAGCAAGCGGCAAATCCGCCCCGAAACTCTCCAGACATCAAATATTTAGCAGTGGTTACACACTGGGATGAGTACATCGATTTCAGGCTGGCCTGGGCGTATATATGTACATAGCAGCTCCCAGATTTCTCCAAGTAAAATTTGAGTATATTAGCATTTCTTCTAGATTTAGATGAATGCTCAAGCTCACATGTTGACCTTGACTGAAGAAATTAGTGGTTCCTTTATGAAGCAGTGCAATAAAAAGGGGAATAGGGGTTGCTTGTTATGATTTTTTCTTGGTGTGGGTGGGAGCAAACTCTAGTCTAGTCCACCCAAGGCAATAGGCACTTTTAAGACAAACTTTGGACATTCTCGGTATGTATTTGCTCAACTGCTCTAGGATTTTTGGAGGTCAGGTGTAATAGTGTAAATTGATTGGTAAATTTTGTAAATTTGTGTCTTGATACAAGTTTTAGTTATCTTACTTACTCCTCTGCTATTTCTGGCAGTAGTGTCTCTACAAAGTAAAACACAGTACAGAGCCTTGTACTCCGTGTAGAATATCATATATAATGAGTTAGGTAACTTCACTGTGCACTGTGTGGTGTAATCTAAGATAAATATGTGTTGTGCCCAAGTACTGTAAATTTGAAACAGCCCTACAAGCCCCATGTCCTGAAACAGGTTACTTTGGGTGCTAGCAGAGGCATCACAGGTGTGTTTCTGTAATCAAAGCAGGAATATCACCTTTCTGTGAATTAGACTTAGCATGGGGACCCAGACATCACTTTTTAACACAATAGCTGGGGTCCAGCAAACAGTGGTGAGCCTAGATCAAACTGTGGTGCTTGAATGGAGAACATTTTCCTCCTGACAGGGTGCTTGCATAATGCTATTAAGAATTCTTAATCTGTCATTATAAAAGGAATTACTGAATTTACAGTCTGTTAATGCCATATCCACTAGTCCCATGTTTGATCACTCCGCAGCCCTTTTGAAGAGAGAAAGCTTTTTACTTCTCTAATGGCTCCAGGGCTTACAGCACGGCATCATTTGCATTGAATGTCATGCTTATGTAATTCAAAAGGTTATTTTGTTGGAGCTGAAAAAGACCGCTCAGAAGAGAAGTAACTGAAAATGACAGTCTGTTCATGCAGACTTCAGCCCATGTGAATATTCTGTTACCATCTCTTTCTCTAAAAAGCACTGTTTTCTTTATGTCTGTTTTTTCTTTTGCACTGCTGAAGATGCAACTAACATGGGAAATGCAAAAGTATTAAATCAGTATTAAATAATTTACAGCTTTACTTGCTACAGCATCCATCTTAGTTGGGAGGGAAAGTGAATTGTTTTACGAACATTTATGTTCAAAGCACTTCCTTGCATAAATATAGCAGAGAAAAAACCCAAAACAATAAAGTCTTAAATACTGCCCCAAGGAGAGGGGATTGTACACGCTATTGGTTCTGACAACTTTATGTGAATTATCATAATCTTCATGCAGAGCTGTTGTGTACTTAGAAATACCAGCAGTGCTTTGAGGAGGAGGAGGAGGAGGGTACAACTCTGGGCAAGCGTCCCTGTGCTCACTGGTGATGACCCCTCCGCTTGTGCTCTTTGCAGCAGCCGAGGAGTGGCGCAAGATGGGAGGTGAGCCCTGGCAGCTGATTGAACCCGTCGATGGTTTCCACCCCAGCCAGGTAAAACCCAGCCCCAGGAGAGGGTGGGAGCAGGTGGGATGCAGGATCATGTGGGATGCCGGTGCCCATTGCTGCCCCAGGCACCCAGCTGGCATGCCACAGGGATGCAGGTTTAGGAATTTGTCTTTTAAAAGAGAGAGTCATAGAACCATTTAGGTTGGAAAGACCTCTAAGACCATGGAGGCCAACCATTAACCCAACACTGCTAAGTCCAACACTAAACCCTGTCCCTAAGCAGCACATCTACAGGTCTTTTAAATACCTCCAGGGGTGGTGATGCACCCACTTCCCTTGGCAGCCTGTTCCAATGCTTGGCAACCCTTTCCCTGAAATAATTTTTCCTAATATCCCATCTAACCCCTTTCCAGTGCAGTTTGAGGCCATTTCCTCATGTCTTATTAATTGGTCCATGGGAAAAGAAACCAACCCCCACCTCATCACAACTTCTTTTTAGGTTGTAGAGAGCACTAAGATCTCCCCTCAGCCTCCTTTCCTACAGGCTAAAAAAAATTCCATTCATTCAGCTACTCCTCGATAAGTCTTGTGCTCCAGACCTTCCCCAGCTGTGTTGCCCTTCTCTGGACACACTCCAGCACCTCAATGTCTTTCTTGTAGAGAGGGGCCTGAAACTGAGCACAGGATTTGAGGTCCATCCTCACCAGTGTCGAGTACAGGGGGACAATCACTGGTCTTGCTGGCCACACTATTGCTGATACAGGCCCAGGTGCCTTCTTTGGCCCATCTAAATGATGGCTGTAGCCCCAGAGCTGATATCTCCATTTCTGTTGTCTGCACTCTGCTCGGACTCCTGCAAGGTCTCCTGCCTCTTTCCCTCCCTGACCAGTATAGTGGCCAAACAGGTCTTAATGCACAAAACCTGACCCTTGCCCCTTAGGCTGGCCAGCTGCCTGCCCAAACACCCATGGGAGTTTTGCTGGGTCAGGACGGTAAGGTAGCACTGCAGAAACCACAGGGCCCCTCCAGCCCCTGTCCTGCAGCCTCTGAGGCTGCAGGTTGCCCTGTCACAGTCTGGAGCAAAGATTCCATGTTGAAGTTATACATTTAAATTGCTTATGTTCAGCAGCTACATGTTGTTACGTTTTTCACTTGCTTGCTTGGCCTCCTAGGACACGTGGCAGGAGGAGGTTTATAGTCTGTTTATTAGAGAAATAAACAAAAGGGAAGGAGAAGCAGCTGCTCCACTGTAAGTCCTTGCTTGGCTTCAATAATCTAGCATGAGGTTGCCTTGTTCCCACCATACTCACTTCAAATTAGTTTTTCCAGACCCGTGGGACACATGGGGAGAGCATGTTCTGCAGCCAGCTGCAAGCAAAGCCAATTTTCTATGCACTACCTGCACATTTCAAGCATGCATGCAGAGCAAAGCAGCAGTCAGTCTCCTTTGCAAGCAAGCCCCACCACACTGCCCAGCCAGTGCCAGTGCCACTTGGTAGCTCCCCCTGCTCAAAACCAGGGGGGGTTTTATGAACCAGTTTCATGTTGTGAGCTAATGCCCTGCATGTGTTGACTCCCACACCCCCATCTCCATCTAACTCAACGTGATGCTGCTTTCCACGCTGGGAAAGAGCAGTCAGTGGAGAAGCACTTCAGTGGGAGCGAGTCGCAAGCGCTGATGGATTCTGATGTTTCAGCAGCTTCTCCGTTGACTGTGCTGTCAGTTCAGCTAGGGGAGACCTGCAGGGGGAAGTCTAAAGGCAAAAGAGATGCTTTTACACCCGTGTCGGTCACTCGGGGCAATACAATGCCTTGACAAATTAAAAGAGCCTCCTGTTCCAAGAGGGACTCCTTCATAGCAGAAATTCCTGCCTGTCTACCACACAAGTACCAGGAGACAGCTGCATGAAAGTATGAGCTCACAGCCTAAAGATGTGGAGAAAGTGTGCCTTGATTTTTTGCTGCAGGCCTTTTGCAAGGAAGCAATTAGAGAAAACTTGGCAAATGAAATGAGAGTGAAAACAGTGATGAAACAAACCCTATTCCCAACCCTGCCATCTGGGGAAACTGCAATACGAATTCTGGAGTGAAATGGAAAAGGTCTTTGCATTATTCTCCTGTCTTTCCCTGAGGCTGGCCTGAGGTTTCTTATAACCCCCAGCACCAGGCCACAGTGGGAGCCAGGCTTGCCATATCACAGCTTTTCATCCAGCCTCCTGCCCACATCCTCCATCCCACCAGCAGCTGCAAGGTAGCACAGAGTTGAAGGCAGCAAATATTTATCTTAACAGGATCCTTCCTAAGCCGAAAGAAAATTACAAAAGGACGTTGAAGGGCAGCTGCAAACCTACTTGCAGCCCCCGGAGTGCTGAGCTGCAGGATCCAGCCAAGCACCTCCATATTTCACTCCCTCTGGACCTGGCATCCTGCAGTGGTTATGATCTCTCCCTCCTGCTGTTAGGATGACGTTAATGCTTTTATAGGTACATTTTCCTTTACAGTCAAGGTGCCAGCTGTAGATATGCCTCACTTCGAGTGAGTTATTGTCATCCTAGGATTTGTTAATTAGCCTTATCCAAACATCCACCACTTTAAATCCATTTTTCTTTTCCTGTTAGTGTAGAGAAGTCTGTTATCAACATACCACTATTTGGACTGAGATGTAGCACTCTGCCCCAAAAGAGTGACTCTTTTAATAAATAGAAGGGGAAGTACGAGCAGAGACTGCTGTTTAAGAGTATGCTTAAGGAAGATGGTAAACAATTCGCTCACACTCCTCATACAAGTTTTATTTAAAGTTTTACTTTCTAGCAACATGAATGCCTCTGGCCAGATATGGTTTTTGTAGAATATAGAGCTGCTTAGCAGGAGAGGATTGATTCCATGCAGTTTGTCAAGTGAACAGAGGCTCTTACTTCCATCCCTGCAGCTATTCCCCACACTTCATATTCGGCTTGACAAATAAATACAAGATACCTAGCCTGGGCATTTCTGCTGAATTTTCTCTCTGTAGATTTCAAAGCACCTAACAAATATTCCAAAAATTTTTAATTGAGCAACAGTCCAAGAAAAGCATAAACACCTTAGCTCTTGCCTTCAATGCAGAGAAACTTTGGAGTTTGGGATGAAGGAGCCAAGGATGAGCTGGCAGTGTGATCTCTAGGTGATCCCTAAGCAGTGTGGTACAGCAATGGGCAGAATAAGCAGGTGTCTGTTGTCAGCCCCTGAATTTCACCTGCTGTTTATCCACTGTCTCTTTAATTAAAAAAAGAAGTTGTCTGCATGGCAGAAGCAGGCAGAAGCAGGTGTCAGCATGTATATCCAGGAGTCCAGAGGTCCAGACATTCTGGAGGGATGTGGGAGGGAATTGAACCTTTCTAACTGAAGCTTGCATACCTTGCAAGGAGAAGGAAAAGAACATAAGAAAAAAGGACACAACTTGCCCTGTCCCATCAGAGCTAGTGCAGTTTCCCATGCATTGGAGAAAGGCTAGATTAGGTACTCAGGCAGGAAAAGCTACCCCCCAATAGTCCCCAGTTCAGGCAATACTTTATACTTAAAAATATGGAAAGACAGGATAAACACGAAGTACTGATCTGTTTCACTGTGCCCAGAACCCCATTCTCTTCCTGTAAATTTCTTGTGGGTAAAGGGGTTTTCCTGCATGTTTTTTTTTTTTAATTTGCAAAGCAGGAGGGAGCAAACAAAACACTCATAATTGGCATAACTGCATTCCAGTAAATTTTCAAAGGTAAAATTTGCCTCCATAAAGTTTTTTCCAAAACATGCAGCTCAGGACAGAGGTGGAGGAAATTTACACTATTTACTTTTGGCACTTAAAAGCAAAGTGATTCACTCAGTCCTCCCAAGTTCCCTCTAGAGCTGTTTTTGAGACACCACTCCCCAAAGTCCAGCTTGGTTGTCCTTGGAAAAATCTGACTTTCTCTTCCCAGTGACTATAGAGGGAGCCCAGGGATTTTCTTCAGCATTTCCTCCTTACTACAAAATTTCACTGCAAATCCTTATGAATGCCAGATGGCTTCAAGGACACCACTTCCCTCTAGAAGAGTCGATTGCTTTGTTTGGATGACAGGGCCATGCATTTCAACAGGATTCTGCATAAATTGCTTCATTTCTTGCTTTTAGGAAGTTACCAGGGAGAATGTGAAAGCCCTAAGCATCACAAACTGGAACCTGAGATGCTTGGAAGATTCTTAATGTTTATGTACAGGCAGGAAAGCACAGCTTGAGTGTGATTAGCTTCTCTCTTTTTCTTCCTTAAGTCATAGCAAAGCACATTCCAGCCAGAAATAAAGAGGAAAAGCTGAAGTGATGCATATCAGATGAGTTGGGTATTTACACTTTGCTGAGAATCACACCCATCACCTGTTTGGTGAAGAAGGGAAAAACAGATAGCCAGAAGCTGCTGAAATAACACAGCTGCCTCCCAGCTGCAGTCACCCAGAGCTCTGCGAGGAATGGGTAATATTTTCTTTTAAAAACTTGCTTAAGGGTTGTCATCTTCACAACAAAAAAAATAATTGCAAAGCTCATAAAAATTACAGCACGTCTCAAAGCACAAGAACTTTGAAATTTAAAAAAGACCTGCAAGAAAGCAATTTCCAGACTCACAAACCCTTCTCTGTGGTAAACTACACATCCAGAATAAATTGTTGAAATTATTGGGATATCAAGAAATGAGGTATAAGCAGAACCTAATTCAGGTAACGATTTAGGGCAGTCTGAGCACATGCACCTTAAATTACAGTCAGCATTAGTCTGAACACTGTAGCGCGTACCTCCAGTGATACCTTTGCAATGGGTGTATCATGCAGACAGTAGGGTTTTTTAAACCAACCACCCAACCAACCCATTAACCAATCCCACCCATCCTACTAAAAAACGCATGGAAGGCTTAGGGAGGTTTGTGAAGAGGTTTGGAGACAACCATGCCAGAATGGACCTTTCTGACAGGGATGGGTGTCAGCCCCCTGGCTGCCATAAGGTGTCCCAGAATAATGTGTTTGGCCACAATAGAAACTGCAACCAGGAGAAAACCCTCTATTGCACAATCTCCGCTATCCCTCTCCCCTGCCCCAATTCCTCCATTAGCTTAATAAGACCTTGAGTGACCAGAGTCTAAAGAGCTTCCACCCCACATATGTTTCTCTTTGTATGTGAGCCCTTAAATAAAAGAAAGATTTTGTCTCCCAGCCCATCATTACAGCTTCTTTTAAAGCACAGGATTAAAAATGTAGCACGTAGAAATTCCCTAAAGGCTCCAGTATCTTTCCAAACACTGAAACAACATTAATCAAATAGTTTGATTCCATAAAATAAAAAAGGCTTTGTTAGCCTTATTTAAGCCTCATAATTGCAATCAATACCAGTGTGTTGAAATGTTTGGGTTGAAAATAAAGTTCCCATATAGGCCAAACATAATTGCGGGTCAGGAGTATAACAAAAAAGCCTTAGCAGGGTGTAAAAATTCGGATAAGGGAGACTCAGTCGTTTCTCTCTGTCCCTTTCTGCTACCACTGATGTTTTTCACCCTGGCAATACAGCAGAAACAATTTCTCTGGTGCACAACTTCTAGAGCAAAAACCTCTGTGAAAGCTGGAGCGATACTAATACTGAGGAGAAAAGCTATTCTACCATTTCTGCAGGTCTCATGGGAAAAAAACTCTGAAGACAACCCAGCAGCAGGTGCAAACTTAGAGCATCAGACACAGCTAGTTATGAAACTAGAAATAATTGGGCCTCTTTTTCCTCAGCACCTGGGGTTTCCTCCCAGAAGAGCACAGAGAACATTTATTAGAAGTACCAAAGGCGTTTGGGAGCATGAATTCCTTTGGACTTTCAAGAGTTTTATGCATTATACCCAAGCAGTGCTTTTGACATACTTTCAAAATGTTTTGTGGGAGAAAAAAAAAGGAAGTCAGACTTCAGGGCTTTTAAATAGCAGTTTACGGACTAGACACCATAGGCATCTGGAAGTGGTTGGAGACAGACTATCATTAGACAAATGATGGGTCAGAGAGGTGCAGATATATGGCCCTCACCCTATTTTCACCATTCAGAAAGATTTTGCACTGGTCAAGCAGCTAGAATGGGTTATTTCCTTTTGTTAGAGGTTACAGTCCATCACATGGTTACACTGGGCAGTTTCCTCACGGTGAAACCTTCCAAGCTCTGGCATGAAATGACTGGGTTATAGAGGCAAAAGAAATTGATAACATTTGTGGTTTGCAGATTGCTGCAGCCCTTGGAACAGGCATTACCTGGCAGAAGGCGCTACACGAATGGCCTCAAGTGCTTGGCAAGGAGAATCCATTCAATGACCAGATCGAAGCCATATTCAAAGACCAAGGTGGACACTGAATCCCAAACAGACGGAGCCCTCACGCGATTCATGGTGGCGCCGCCACGAGTCAAGATGATTAAAGACACACACAAAAAAGGGGGAGGGGAAGTTATAGGACCCAGTAGCAGTGGACATAACACAAGAGCATTCTTTTCAGGTTGTATCTCACCTGCACCAGTAGGCTATGCTTTTTCTGTGGAGCTACAAAAATAAAAATCAAAGGAAAGCTGCCAGCTAGACCATTTATTGTACCACTTCGAAAATCCGTATTTCTTTTTTCCATATATAGCAAACTCCTACCCCTACCTAATTTTCTTCCTTCTGCAGAACATTTCTAGGCTATTTGTACTGTTTCAACAGTTAATCTGATCCCAAAAGGAGAGGGGGGGACCCCAAACCATAAAGTTGCTATAAATTGTGCATGTGTAATTGCCTTGTCTGTCAATACATTATTTAGCTGCTATTTGCTTATTAAAGTGTGCCTGGAATAACAAGGCACTACACTTTTGATTTGCCTGGCAGCATCAGCACAGGGTGACTGAGCACAGGTTCTCTTCCCCCATTAGTAAGATATTAAGTTGACAACACTTCATGTATTTAAAGCAGGTTGATTTTTCAACCTGTAATATATCTGCTTTTTTCGCATCCTAGGAAATGTAAGACGCCCAGTCCTATATCTTTTACAAGCATGGCTGAGGGAATCACTGAAAATACCGGGAAGCCCTTACTTCATAGGCAGACTTGAAGACGGAGCATTATTGTGTTTTTTTCACCAGCTTATCCAATGCTCTTAGCAAAATAAATAAATATTTAAAAATGAGAGACAGCTCTACCCCACTTGCAACCTTACTGGTGATGGAGCAATCAGAGAGCATAAAATGGCATTAGTTACAGGAGGCAAAGATCTGGTAAAGAGCAAGCATTAACATGGCATGACTAAAACCTCCCCCAAGAGCCCAAAGCTCAGGTAGAGTTGCTCTGCTCCTTGTTCTGAGCACAGACCTTGCACAAGGCTGTGTCACCCATGAGGCGGCTCTTGGGCTGTGCTCCAAGCCCTGTAGGACATGTACCCACTCAGCATTTTGAACAGGCAGGGGCTGACTTGACTAATACTATTTTGATTGAAGCATGTATTATTGCTTTCCTGAATCCTGTTCCTTTTTTCAGAGTAGTCAATGCTGCGTCTTTTATTAAGATATTAAGATAGAAATCAAGATAGAAATTCCTTTGGGATGACTGCTAACATTTAAGTAAATATTCAAGTCTCCTACTTTAGGAAACCAAAAGGGAATGCATTCCTTAATTGAATGATACTTGTTAATAAGGCCCCAATCCATTCAAGGCATTTAGATGTTACCAAAATATCCAGTCTCCCAAGAAATAGTGTCAACTCCAGAGAGGCATGCCTGGGGAAGACTATTTTGCATTAGAAGGGAAAGGAAATCTCCCTGCTTCCTGTAGCAATTCTCTTCAAACAACATAATATTTCATGTCCCCACACCAGGTAAAACAGTTCCTGTTTTTTTTATTACCTATTCAGGAACTCTTATCTTTCATTAAATACAACACAAGGACAGAATCAAGTGCATTCACATGTTTTTACTATAGACCAAAGTACAGCACAGACAGTAATTACAGAATATCAGATTATTTCCTCTAATTCAACATACAGAAGTGTAGCAATTAAAAGGGGGGAGTCATGTTCAGAAGCCTAATTTTCAAGGCAATTTCATTGCAAATTATTGTATTTCATTTGAGATTGGGACTTAATAACACCAATTAGGAGTTTTACAAAGTAGTAAAACTGAAATTTCCTCAGCTAAAATAAGCTTCATTGCCCAGAGCAAAGCATTTGTCTCTTAGACTTTCTTACTAGTGAACTTCTTGAATTTCTGAACAATGACAAAAAAAGGTTTCTTATAAAATTAGAACATCTTTTCAAAGACAGCCTGAAACCTCCATAGCTGAATCCCTAAGCAGAGCCTTCAGGTTTGCCCAGTACAATTGCTTCTTGCTGGATAAGGGGTCTCTGAAGGACACCCTGGCTGGAGGCACACTACCCAAAGCACATGCCCTCATGCCTCAAGCTGAGCTCTGCAGCTCCAAACCAGGCTGCATGTTTTGTAACCTGATTTGTAACTAATGCAGTAACTATCTGCAAAGAAAGATGAATTTTGGGACTATTAAGCCATCAGCTTTTACAACCACCATATCTATTATCTCAAATGCAAAAAACAGCTGAAGATCTGCACCCCCAACCATCAATCACTTACCCATACCACTCTAAAAATACATGTCCTATATTTAAAAAATGCTGCTGAAAAAGCTTACTTATGCTAACGCAGTGACAAACTATGAATTCTAGTCTATTCCATTAGGTTAACTGTCTCCTGATGCTTAGACTGGTTGAAGGTGACAAATGCATGGGGAAAAGAGAAATAGGAAAAAAAAGTTTTTCGTGGAAAACTAATTCCATGCAATTCAAACTTTATAACAGTATGTATTTCTAGAAGGAACGGTCTGTCAGTGTCTTTTTTGGGGAGAGTCAGAGTATGTGAATACAGGAGGGATTATGTCACTGGCTGGGTCCAGCACACTGCACATGGAAAGGTTCTCTTGATGTTACTCTGCAAACGGTTTTTACAAACAGAGCTTTGTTTGAAATCAGACAGTAGGAACTCTTTTTGAAGTATAGAACATCTAAAGCTACCTGAAGCTATTTGAATTCACGCAGTCTAGCCTCTTCACAAAGCATCTGCTCCAAATGTGGAAAAATGACACCACCATTGCTGCAAACTCTTTCACTGCAAACCGTTAAAAGAGCAGAGGGAGGGGAGGAGGTGGCACTGAGCAGTGCCAGCCAGGAAAGCCGTAAGTGCAGGCTTCCTGCTAAGCTTGCATCCCATGCTTTTCTGGCTGCAGGAGCCCATGTCCTCACCACTCATAGCTTGTGCTTGAACTCACCACACAGGTCAGCTTTTCTAACTTAACACCACCTGTTACGCTACACCTTTCCTTTGACATCTTCTTGGGCAATGAACACAGACCAGTTTCTAAGAGGGATAATAGCCCAATTACCTAAATAAAAATGTTCCCTTGAATATAATCTAGTTCTGTTCTTAACTCCTTTCTATGGACTCATTCCGTAATTCAAAATTCAATAATTTTTAACATCCACTTGGAAGTTTGAGAAGACAGCCTACCACATATCCGCTGATGAAATTTGCTCGTGCACTGTCCACGTTCTGTTCGTCTGCTGCCATGTCTCTGTCACAAAAAAAGAACCATCTCTCCTCTTCATATCTGATGAGTTGCTGCACACAGACAATCTGGCCTCCCACTATAAAATTTGGTGCTAGCTATATCCAAGGCTTCACATTATCTTCTCAAATACATGTACAGAATAGAATCCTTCCTTAAACATTGTGTGGAGTCCAGCTTTCTTCAGCCTACAGACTAGTATCTCAAATGCATGGATGACATTATGAAAAAAGCAGGAAAGGTTTTATTTTTTATTTTAAATGAATAAAATAAATCTCAATACATAGTTTGGAAATATTTGAAGACATCAGAAAAGAAAACAAGATTTAAAAGCAAGTACAAAAGGGGTAGGATAAAAACAGTATAAGCTAACAGAACTTAGTGTTTCAAGTGTGAATATATAACAGCAATAGCAATCAAGTATCCACTACAGCATTCCTCATGAAATAATGAGCTGGTATTTCAATACACTCAGTGAAAAGCTGTGAAAACTGCATGTTTTAACTGAGAAATGTTGCCATTTTCATGATGGGCCTGAAGTACTGTTTTTATATGCATTTGTGGACATGTTTACCAAGGGGAGGAAGACCCATCCTTTCAGCCAGTGGAGTATTAGTTGGTATATAGCAGCTTTGTAAAGTCTTATTATTAACCAAAACAAACAAAAAAAGGCACTTTTGCAACCTATTAACCTATTCGTAGTTCTCAAATGGAGAATTCTAGCTCATACAAACCACAAGTCCCAAGAAATACTGATGTATACAACCCTAAAGCTGAATTTTTCTGTTTGATTTTTTTATATAAGTCCTAACAAAAATATTCAAGACCTTCAATTTCTATCAAAGTGCAATATACTCCATACGTAATTCCACACCTGCAAATCACATAGTGTACACACCATGCACTTATCCATACTAGTATGTATGAGAAATTGCAAAAGTAGTATGAATATGTTGTGCATATCTTTTGTTCTGACCACAAGGATGCTGTACCAGCAGAAATATCTATACTGCATGTTGTAGAACAAAATTGACTAGTTACTTCTATGCCTGATCATTACAAAAGAACCCCAACAGATGCCACAACATTAAATCTTGTGCTTCAGCAGCATCCTTGTTAGAGTATTTTGAGCTACTGTTTCTTTCAGAGAGTTGAGTTACCTAGAAAGCTTGTCTTTCACTAGCTAGTGCATCCCTTCCCACCCTGAAGTGTGATTTCCTGCAATAATTTAGTTGTTTAAAGGAGAGAATGTACCTAGCTAGAAGACTTCCAAAAAAGGAGTTACATAAATATTTAGCACATTTAGAAACAGCTAATTTCTTCCTACCATACTTAAAAGCTAGGAAGTAAAAAGATTTTAAAAACTTTAAAGTGAAATAAAAATACTGCATAACATAGTCCTGTATAATGTTAAATACTCTCTCAGACTTAAAGCATAAGTGACCTAGAGGAGTTCCCACACTTTCATTTAAATTCTTTCCTTGTGTAGTTCCCTTCCAGAGTTTAAAGCTTTCCAATAGGTTTGTAACAGGCATCAGGCTGCCACATGCGAAGGTCAACAAGGACTTGGTTGAGCTTTTGCATCCAAAGGTTACGCTCTTCTTTAGTGTCAGCAGACAGCCAGTTCCTAGAAGGCAAGGAACCCAATGGATTATTCTCCACCTCCAAACAGTTGTTGTGAAAAACATCAAGCTGATCAACCATCAAAGCCCAAACACCCAAGTTAAAAATTAAGTCAAATATTCCACAATCCTGCTACCAAGCCACCTGGCATTTCCACTTCTAGAAAAGCAGTTCTTTGTCGTCAGAACACTGAAATGGGACAGCAGGAAAAATGGGACTAAAAATGAGTAAAACAGTTCAAGTGTGACCCCAAAATCTTAGCATTTAAACAACCTTTGCAATGGTATGACAAACTTGTAAAGCTCCTATGTTACTAAAACTATCGCATGAGGTAAAATATCCTCTCACACATGTCCCACAGCTTCCCACAAGCTCCATGATTTTATGCACTCACTTGGTAACACAGAGTGTATCTCTGCATTGGCTGACAAGAGTCTCTCGGTCATCTTCTCTCTGAGGTCGGACAGTTATTAGTTCAAAAGTGTTGGGACGGGCACAGAACTCCCTGTTGGCAGGTTCTATCTGATGATTAGTGCAGTTAGCCAAATTTATCCGGCCCAAAGGATGCTGAAAGTTAAATCAGTGCATCAGTCAAGAATACTGCAATCAAGAGTAACTCTGAAAAACATACACTTTGACAATATTAAGTGAACACACCTTCCCTCAGTCAGTTACTTCACACAAAAAGGGTGACATATATGCAGCTGTAAGAAATTTATTTTATAAAAAAATTCCATAATTTAAAGTAATCATGGCCTAATACTGGTATTTAAGAGCTACATCTATCTCTGCATGATGGAACATATATAGTAGGGGTGAAGGGATGCATTTATTAGTATTTTTGTAGATCATAGTAACCAAAATATAGCTGACCCTCCCAGTACAATAGTGAGACAACTCTAGAAGATTTTCAAGAGCAGAACCTGGAAAATAAACCAAAGCTTCTTCCTTGTAGACAAAAGCAGAATAGAAACCTTTTTCTTGCTTAACTTGATTTTTTTTTTTTTACTATCTTCTCTTACAGTAGGCGGAGATTTTTCCCTCTCTGCTGGCATTGATATATTTTGGCAATGTCAACTATCAGCATATGGTCTTCCTCTGTTAGCAGGGAAGAAACTAAACTCAGGCATCTGGATTGGCATAGAAGACCCAAAAGGGCCAGAGTTTGCCACAGAGTTTGGGAAAGAAAATGTTCTGCCAATAAACAAGAAAGTGTTTAATGGTAAGTAACTTCAGTGAGTCAGAAAAACCCTCCTGAAAGCAGTCTTTAAAAGAACCTGGAAACATTTTAGTACACACTCCAAGAACACACTAAGGAGACAAGAAGGTTCACCTCAGTGACAGATGAACCTCTGATTTGTCTCATTAGCCCAACAATAACTTAGGTTTCTGTGGAAAGCATTTAAGAAGCACCAGTTCCAGCTATAATGTGGAGCTTCAAGAAGACAATGACTTCAAATAAGATAGTTCATAATTACAGCTATGCTTCTGCAATATACAAGGATTGCCCACTCTAATTCTTTACCATATTAAGTGCTAGTCATCATTTTGTCTAAAACTTAAGGCAACTAGATACAGTCTGCTTATTAAGCTGTACAAGGGCAATCAATTTCAATTAAATAATTAGTTAATGAGCACAATGGAAAGCCTTAAAACTAAAGGGGAAATTAAAAAAGGATCTTCTATCACTTTCCCCCCTTTCCCACTTGACAGGGCAGTCACTTTCTAAGTTTGCCTTCTTTTAGGTCAGATTTATGAAGACAAATCCCCTCCATTCCCCAAGGAAGCTTTATGAGCTTGAATCCCATGCTTTACCAGTTTTAAGCCTAAATATTACTGTCCTTAAAAAAGAACAGCTATTTGTGTAGGGTACTATAGAACTTCAGACTTAAGCTTTATAAAACAGCATTACCTTTCGTTTTTCATCATCTGGGTATGTCCAATAGGAAATACAATTTCCAGACAGCACGCACCAGCGTCTGTGCCATGCTCCAAACCCACTGACATCTTCAAACATAGTCTTAAAAAATAAAATAAAATTAAATGGGGTAACATTGTACCTTGAGCTTGGTCTGTACTCAACTATTTTTCTACCAGAATGGTTCTGCAACCCTTCATAGGAGTAAATGAAAGAGAAGGAATAAAAATTATACTGGGAGACACTTCCATTAGTACAGTATACCTGTTTTACAGATGGCGTAGAAAATGAGCTCACACTATCATTCTCAGGTTTGCAACCTTTTGCTAAAAGGCACCTGCCATTGCTGTTTCAAATTACCTGATTTTCATGTTGATGGTGGCATGGATTCCAATTATTTTAAGGTAAAGAAGGGTTACTTACAGTATATAAAGTATGAATGGTTCACAAAACATGTTCAAATAACAATTTATTGTTATTATATATTTGATTAATTTTTGACTTACAATTCAGGATTAAAAATATGCAGTTAGTTATTCAAGAGGCCACACTCAAGAGAGTCCAGTCAGTTCAAAGGAAATTAGAAATTGATTTTTAAATGTTTGTGTTGGCAGTTCTTTTATTGGATGCTGGATTTCATCAATTTCAAGCCCCATTTCCTTAGTACTGGAGTGGAGAGTTTAGTATCTGACTTCTATTCCTGATACCTCTTGAACTTGTATAGAACTTTTTTTCCAATTAATGTGTGTATTGTGTTTCTCGCTCTTCACAATTCAGATTATTATTTTTAATGGTGCAAGGAGTTTCCAAATGCCTCTGAACAAATTCAATATGCATGTACACCATTCTTCAGGTTTTACATATTGTATAGTTGAAGCAAATATGGACTATCTCAATTTAGTACAAAGAAACATGGGACAGCAAATACCATAAGCATGTGATATATTTGCATCTAATGAAATCTGTTCAACTTCAGTTAAGTAAAGGGAGACAGAAAGCAGTGTTTGAAAAGTCTAAAGAAATCGTGATTTCTGGAAACATCAAAATAACAGCAAATCTTAATGTTTCATTTACATAGCACATTTACTGCCATCTTGTGGACATTTCAACAGTTCCAGCTCTTAGGCCCAAGTATCAGCTGCATTTTCTAGGTCCCGTTTTAGAGAACTGCACAAGATATTTCTCAAAAAAAACCCAAAAAACCAACTGTTGCTTCTTAGTCATTTCCAAAGACTGTGGACACAGTAGCAAAAACCCAATCATTTGTTTTTACTAGACACACAAAAGAGTCCTGTAAAATTTTCTGTGCTAGAAATTAAAATCTCATTTAACATCACACATTATATCAAGAGAAGGTAGCAAGAGAAGGTTAACTGAAGTTCAAAGTAAGTGAAAACGTGTTTAGAAGAGAGATATGCAAATACTTAAAAGGTAGCTTTAACTTAGATATGTTTAGAAGATAAACTAAGAAACATTTGTTTGAGATAAAAAATAAATAAAGCCAGTTTTAAGCTTCAGACATAGGTGTGACATTAAAAAATGACTATTGAATAGGACCTGTATTTTCCAAGGCAGGAGTTTGAAGTGAATACCTTACCAAGAACCCTTTCTCCTCCACCAAAGAGTCCACTTGGCATTTCAACTTCAGATGTATATGACCTTCCAAAGGTGACAAAAAGGGAACCTGCAAAAAGTAAAACAATCAATTGATTTTGCCACATCTCAACTAAGTCTTACTAGTTCAAGCAAGCCACCTGCCCCAAGATGTCAGCACTGTCTTGTTCTTAAAATCTTCAGCCAGAAAGAAGCAGTCAGTCAGACTCAAGCAAGACAGTAATAATCACTTTTTGTTTCAAGTTCATTTAGAAGCTTTCCAAGAATTATTTATTAGTTTGCTCAGGACATATGCATGAACATGCACTTTAGCTATAAAAATAGGCACTCTAAGCATGGTTAGAAACAACAGAAGGCACCAGTCTGCACCCTTCAAGCTTCTGCCTCAGTTTGACATCAAGTTGTTTGGAAAATATCAAAGTGAGCTTAAACAGGAATGGTACTTGGATACCATAAGCATTTTTGGCAGATACTGATGTAGTAGTGCCTACTCAGATAAACCTTTGTATAAAAGAAAACCTAGAAGGGGAAAAGTAAGGAAAACAGTTGTTCTCAACTGGTACTCAAGGTGTTAAAGACATGTTAAGTAATCTCTAACAGAAAAGGTTTCAAGTCCTATCTTCTGCTACTGCAAAAAGAAATAGTAGCTTAACTATGGTACCAGAGGTCAGTTACACTTATTTGATATCCTGATTTGATATCAAGAGTTTGGAGGAAGAGCATGCAACAAGGTCTGCCTTTGAACTTCCCCCAATCCCTCCACACATAATGCCTCATTACCTTGACTACTCCCATGAAATCACATCCCTTCTCTTTTTTTCCCCTCGCGAGGTAACTGAGGCAAACTCTTAATTCAACAAGCAAATGATGACCTGCAGGGAATTCTACCCACCATATTTTTTTTCTAATTTGAACAAGCAACACACTTAAGAATCTTGAAAAGAAATTAACAAAAAATCAGAAACATTGGTCTTTTGTATTAGTAGAAAAACCAGCAAGGTCAATGCTACTACTCAAATACAAATAAAGAACTGTTTGCTAGGGAATAGGCAACAGTACACAGTAACAACATAGCTTTTAGAACCATGGAATCAATGCCAATCAAATTGAACTAAATTTTGCTAGTAGTTAAGATGTATAGGAGTAACCCTCAGTAGTTAAAAGTGTTCATCTGTGGGTCTCAGTGAATCCTGAAGAATACTGTGGTGTGGTTAGAAATCAATCACCTTTGGACTGTAGACATACTGCAGCTTCTTCCCAGAAATAAAACACACCTGTACAAACAGGTGATCAAATCATTTTTATATGTTAGATCTACCCAACAAACACAGCATGCATGGCTTGCTCCTGTAGTTAACAGGAATAGTATAGCCCAGAAAAATTTCTAAGCATCAAGTAGGAGTCTGCATGACCACTAGAGAAGCAAAAAATAGTAAAATACTTCCACATAACAAAAATAAGTTGAATCAGTCTTGGATTTTTTTATCAGCAAAGACAATTATAACCCTACATGCTACACCAGGGAACACTGGCATGTAAGCCTTGCAAAACATAGTAAAATTCATGTCTGAATGAGAGCCTCAAGGACACTTGGCCATTCTCCACTTCACATTTACAGGTTTTGCATTCCTTTCAGCTTTAAGTCAGAAGAGAAGAATCCAGTTTATGGATTATGAAGTTTACCAATGAAGAACTGAGTGACAGCAAAGCAAAGAGGCTGTATAACAAACAGAACACATGGTTTTGCAGAGCCTACAATACCATTACTAATTACTAAAGCAGGTCTCGAAACACCTTCCTGTATGCATAATGACAAAATATTGCATTCTAGTTAATAATATATCTGTTTTGAAGGGTTGAAGGTGATGGAAAGAAAGCAATTTGTCAAAAATCCAGCTAGAGGAAAACTAAAGCCCATGACAAGGCTAGCTTGCATTCTGGCCCATCTGTCATAGGAAGTCAGCTCACTGTCATAGAAGATTATCTGTAAAGGTACTCAAGATAACTCCAGAATTTGAAAAACTGGTTTCTTAGGAGACTTTTGATTAAAAATAGGAGATGATAAACTAAAATTATCACTTGCTTAATTTTGAGAGAAAACATGTAAATTCATTTAAAATACTTTCTTCTGCAGGACTCAAGTAAACTAATACCTAGATAAAACTCTTTTCAGAGGTTAAAGACAAATTATTTCTGTTAAGGTTTTCAATTCACATAATTTCTAAGCCAAAAACATATACACCATGGAAAATATCTTAAGTGTACATTTGTATACAAATAAGGACCTCACATTTTGACATGTTTAGTATTTTCAAAACTTTAGCTTAAAAAAACAAATGTCTTGATATGTCTTATCAGAACAAGGTTTCAATAGAATAAGAAGCAAGATTATTTAGGTCCTCAGAGATTTTAATTTTCTTCAGCAGCAACAAGTTGAATTAAATCAACATTTAGGCTGCCAGACATTTTTCTCTGGTTCTCTATGAGCACAGCAGCTGATTCTATGTTCTGTGCAGTTCATCAAGAAGCTGGCTCAAATTTCCTGACTAGAAATCTTTAATAGAAACATTGATTTGTTCTGAAGCAAGAAACACCTCTTCTAATGATCTAGGAAGAGAAGAGACATGCTAGTAGAGGAAAAACCCTAGGCAACCTAAACTGACTTCTAGCAGCATTCTTATTATTGTGAAAGACAAGGGGTAGAAATTCTGCAAGTCTCAAAGGCTTCTAACATCTTGTATTTAGTTAGTTAATCTTTGTAGGCATTTTCTTAGAAGAATTAAAAAAAAACCACCTGCAAGAAAGGCCAGACAGACATGAGCAACATGCACTAGGAAGCAGGCTCCTAATTTAAATTATAAACTAAAGGATCATAGCAACCTTGTCCTGGAACATATAGCCCAACAGTTCTTTGTCCTCCCCTTCAAAATTTATCTAGGGAAAAAAGAAACATGCTCAATGCAATTAGTGTAAAGTTAAGGTCTAGAGGAAAAAAAGGACACAGTTATACCTGAGTATATTTTGGTCCTTTCTCTCCTGAATTTTAACAGTACATGTAAAAAAGGAATGAAACTCAAAAAATGTACTGTGGCAGCAGTTTGTTCCATATTAGAAATGCATGAAGCAAGTTAAAAAGCAGCTGTTTGGTACTGCCATAGGCCAAGTCAAAACTGGTAAGGTTTAGTGAGGTAATAATTTAACAAAAAAACCCCAAGTCATGAATAAGAATTCCCCTTTTTTGCCAGATAACTGACTGCACCTGCAAAAAATTAACCAAGTGATAGTTTCCCTGGAATTCTTTTTGAATCTTATGGTTTTGCTACAGTTCATTAGTCCAGTCCAGTGTCCTGTCCTACAGAGTTATAAACTAATAAAGGTCAAATCCAAACTGCTGAATTTAATGAAAAATCTGATTCCATTAACTCCAAGAACATGGGGTCCCCAATAAGGAAGCTTTCACAAAGACTTCTACATGTAGTTCTAGTTAAGAGGAACATTTTTGCTGAAGAACCAAAGCTGCTACTTCTGAAATTCACAGTCAGTAACAACAGTGCAATTTAACTGTTAAGTTCTGCTAGCTGTTTCAGTAAAGGGAATCTACTTCTATCTCCAAAAAGTAAAACTTCTAAAAGCAAGTCAGAATTATTGGGTTATTTTGTTTTAAGACTTATACATAAACACAACTTGTTCTTGTTTTCTCAACTCTCATCAGAAACTGTATTGCAATAATACTACCATAACAATAAGACTTGATTAGCCAAAAAAAGAAAATTGTTCTTATGCTGCTGTTTGGACAGCTGAAGCTGTGATTTAGTACTACCATAAACTATAGCAACATTTGAATTAATTTAAATTAGCTTACGATAGCTGCTGGCATAAACACCTATTAAAATAGCTTTTAGGTATTAGATATTAAAGGTTAGAGATTATAACCTCTATACAAAATAAAAATATGTATTTTTTAAGCTTCTCATGGCAAAAGCCAGTAAACATTCTGTTTAGACAAGGAAATAATGGTATTAAACTCAATAATAGCTCTCAGAAAATGAAGATAATTACGTTCTACAAATTTAATTGGCATATGAAAGGAAAAACTCATACTCCTAAATATATTCAAGTGGCAATTTTTAGGTCAATTAAGTGCAGAAAATTTCAAACACTTCATTATCATTAAAACACACTTAATGCTTTATTTAGTGATAACTGCAGGACTAGGAGCAACCATATGAAGACCACATATAGATGCCAACTGCATACATCAATTTTTTGTCAGTGAAAGCAAATCAGTAATCAAATTTCTTCATTTTCTTTGCATAACCATACCTTATATTGAGCTACAGAAATGAAAGAGCATCTGGCATAGTAATACAAGTCTCTCTGTTGTATCTCAAAATTACATTTAATTCATATGAAATTATATATAAGTAACAATTATGCATAAATTTTCAATTTATTTCAATAAATATCTATAAACCTGTATGCTTCATTTCTAGGGTGGTACTTTCACCTGAAAAGTAAACCCAGACTCATTCATTTTTCTAGTAGTATGCAATTACCTTTGGATTAGTAACCAATAATGTCCATTACCTTGTCCAGTGCAAATTTGGTATTTCCTACAGAAGACAGCGATAACTTGTGGGATCCAACAAGGATGAAATTAGTACTGCGTATGGCATTTGGGCCACCTGGACTGGCCATGGCTGTGGAGAAAAGTTAAAGTGAAGACATAACAAAACTCACAACCAGGATGCTGCAATGCTTAAAGAAAAGTACTTTATTTGTACTACTGTATGCATGCCCTACTCAGCACTCCAGGATAAGCTCTCTTTGCAATGCAGCCCAGCAGCACATTCAGAGAGAGTATTGATACACACCATTCCTCCTCAGCACATATTTTCTTTCAGAAACAAGCTTTGAAAATATCCACAAGGGAGAAAACAAAGCATTTTAAGTCTCAAGGGGGATGGAGAGAATGCTAGCACACTCTACAAAGCACACATGCCCTGCAGTAGGAACGTGACTTTTCTTAACCTCTTCTCAAGTGACACACTGCAATCTTCCAGAATTTCTATGCCTTTTCTTTGCACTTACATCAATAGCAACACACACTGTAGCTCAGGTTCAGGAATGTTACTAGTTGCAGCAGTATAGCAGACATTGCAGATTTAGCTCATGAGCTCCTCACTGCTGCAATTTCTGCTAAACCTGGCTCAAGTATCTCATGCTTTAGTCAGAGAAGCGTATAACATTTTTATACACTTAGAAAAACACTTAAAGATGCTGTTCTTCCCTTTCAAGAGTCAGAAATATATAAACAAGTTTATACATATTTTTATATATAAATATATATATGAAACACTACACACAAGAAATACTTCAGGATGTGTATGTATTTTCAAATTATTCTTTATTGCTTTACTGACATCAGAGTCTAGTTCTCTAATTTTGAAATTATTAAATTAGTTTGAATTCACACTTTCAGGAAAAATAAAAATGTAACCCACGGGTATCTGATACCAGATATTAGTTTTGATTTTGTAAAGATATCTTCCATTAAACATAATGGTAACTTAGATTAAACACAAGACCAGTTTCTGGGCTGGAAAATTTGGTGTTTATTACTCACAAATTGCCATCTGTTACAAGTATTATTTATTGATATACTAGGTTTGACAGCAAGTGTAAATTATTCATCCTGGCATAAGCTGTTTAGACTTTACTTACCTGGAGTAAGAAGGCTGCTTTTCTAGAAAGAGAGGGAAATAAAAGTTTAGTGGAAAAGTACTTCTGACAGTTTCTACAGAAGACAAAGCTAGAGTAGAAAGAAACTAGATTGGAAGTACTTTTAAAAATCCAGTCAAATAGAAAGAAAATTGAAAATGCTAAATAAATGTGTAGTAACTGCATATTTCCAGCATTACATGTGTAACAGAGCTGTTTCTTGAGCTGATGACTGAAAAATTTGACAGAAAGCTGGACAATTTATAGAGTCTTATGTAATGGACAGAAAGAACCTATTATGGGCACAGCCTTAATCTGTGTGAGAATATGGCCTTCAGAAGAGGTCATAATCAGATCTTGTTACAATATTACATTCATACTTACCGAGGTAATAGATGTTAATAATCTCTTTGGAGTAATAACCTACAAAAGAATACAAGAAGATAAATGCATTTGCTACTGAATTTGTCCACCACATTAGCATGAAAATTAGACAGTGAAACTACTGAAGGCTTATCTAAATACATTTTGAATGGGTACTTGTAATGAATAAGTCTTGGGTTTTGACTGGATATATCTCAGTGAAAGAAATGCTACATATCAAAGGAATATTTACTGCAGAAAAGTTAAAGCATGCATTAACTTGGGATGAGTAACATGTTTGAAAAAAACCAGTCTTAGGCCTTTTAGCGCATGTAATGGGGTTTCAAGGTTCCATTTGTTTACTAAATGCAAGAGTTAACAATAAAAGTACAGAACTGTTCAATGTGCTACTGTCATACATTATTATTTTCAAGTTACACTCTCAAAGTTTAAGTGAGACTGTACGTTAAATATGAATTGGAATTATGTACTCATCTCTTCTTGAAGCTGAAAGACAAGTCTAAGCAGCTTGTCAAAAAGCAGATATAGGATGCCGTTGGCAAACCTATAACCTCATATCAGCAACTTACCAACAGTGTCACAAAACCATTCCTTTTCAAGTAAAAATTCCTTTAAACTACAGTACAGGAGAAAAGTAAACCCTGGACTTGAAACTGTAATTAGAAAATAGGTGGAAGCTTTCACTGTGGGAGACTTTCACTGTGCCAAATCAAAGAAATTTCCTATTTCTGCTTGCAGAGATGGGATTTAAGTACTCATTCCAAGTGCTTTGAAAGACACTCAAGTTTCTTGTTCTTACTAGGTGACAGACATCTCATCAAGGAAGAAATCAGACTTAAAGTCATTAACTCACTGTGTGCTCTAGCTACTAGAATGAAAAGAAAAACACACACTTCCCCCTAACCCAAAAAAGCCCCAAAACAAACAAACGACCACAAAACCCCTAAACCACGGCCAGAAACCCACTGCCTTGTTTAGGGTTACATATCCTTAACAAAGCACAAACAATCAGCATGTGCACCCTTATTAAAATAATGTTTGTTAAAAAGTAAGCATGTAGTGCTTTTACCTAACACTGGGACACAAGAAGAATTTTCAGTTGATCAATAAAACCTTTAAGACAAATCAAACTCTAGGGTGGGGCATATTGACTAGCATAGTTTAATTGAAGTGGAGAAAAAGCGCAATAAATCACTATCAGAGGCCCCACACCTAATAAATACAGGTCTGCAAAGCATAGCATTTTGGGGAACTAGTAAGAGTTCTCCCTCCCTTCCAATATATTTCAGACTCAACCAAGTGCTGCAGGTCTAATCTACTAATTGCTGCAGGTCTCCATAATCCATCTGTCATTTCAGATGTTCCAAGAAGGGAGTAAAAGCAAGCAACAGATTGTCTGAGACTATCAGTCAATTTTCCAAGTGCACCTTCTGTTGAAACATAACACACTGATTTTTAGCTTTCATTTACCTTAGATTTATTTGTCTTTTTTCTTTTATCAGTGCTTGTAACTTCTTTTCTCTGCACCTGTAAGGCAAGAAGGTATTAAGAAAGTATAGCACATCATTCTCCCTCACATCTCCTCTTGACAGGAACTGATACATACCCAACTGTAAACTTCTACATTTATTTCAAAGTCATTTGACACATCATGCCTAAAAGCAAAGAAAAAAACAAGTTAAACAAACAGAGGAAAAAGGCTTCTGTTTTGGTTTTGGGGGGATTTTTTGTTTGTTTGGATTTGTTTTAAGTTGCTCTTTACTTCTTCCCTCCTTTCACTTCTTATAACTGTCCAAGGAGCAAGAAGACTTTAGTGTATTACTATTTGAAGATACTTTTCAGAACTCAGAGAAGAAAAGAGGAGGGAAGGACAAGGGGCAGATAGAGTGCATCTACCATTTCTCAGATTGCACCCTTCAGCAAACTGCTGGCACATGCATTTAGAAACAGATTGAGTTTTTTTAGTAAATAGCTTTAAGAGAAAATTCCAGTTCAACTGAACTTTAAAAAGGGAGCTTGTTTATTTATTTTGAAGACTTACTAACAAGCAGCCATTTGAACTCACAATACCTTTTTAGTTGACATATGAGAGTTGAAGTTACAATAGTAAGAGCACTATTTTTCCAGATACCAAAACCAAATAGCTACATAAAATGTTAGTCGCTGCAAAAGAGAAAAACACATCTCAGGCACAGCAATACATCTGTCATTGCAGGTGTTCCAGAAAAGAACAAAAGGTAGAAAAAGCAAGAGATAACATAGCTGATGGATGGTAGAATAAGTCTAGGTTGCTCTTCTGAGAGAAGTGCCTTCCAGCTATTTTTTTAAGAAGGAAATAGCTATACCACAAAATCTCACCATACTTTTTTGCAGAATATGACATTCTTATAACTATGACTTTAAACATTTTTATGCATGCTCCATCACCAGAGCTAGAACTGTTTCAAAAAGTGTTTCTTTATACTTACATAGTAAATGTTGTAGTAAAAGTAAGAGCATCTCCATTCAGGGAACTGGCAGTACTTGCTAATGGAGTTGCAACCATGTTTTCTGCTCCAGATCTCAGTATTATTACATAGTAGTAATTTCCTGCTTCTGTAAAAACACATCAGATCGTTCGGTTAGCCAGAGGACTCCGAGTATCTAAAAAAATCCAAGTATTGCATTGCTATTAAGCACATCTCTATTTCACCTGACTCAAAACATTTAATTACAGTCAAGACTTGCTTATAAACTTACTCTTAAAACTATTTTATTTTCTTTATTAATATTACTAGCATATATAAATAGTACTACTATAATACTAGTAAAGTTGTCTCCACAGGATTCATAGCAACTGTATTACTGCCTGGGGCATCTCCTGCCAGATCTACACTAATGAGTGTGTGAAAGGGGAAAGTAAGAACTTTCCGTCAAATTCAGCAGATAATCTTAATTCTCTATACTCCTTAGCTCTGCCATCTTAACCATATATCAGCTTTCACTGAAACACTGAAAACTTAGTCAGAAGCAGACGAACTGAATGCAATAGCCAAATTTTCATTACCCCTAGATTTCTGAGAACAACTACACAGAAGAAAAAAAGAAAAGAAAATAAATTAACCAGAAATAAAAGTTGGGGGAATGAGGAAGGGGAAGAAAAGAGTTAAAGCTTTTGTTGGCTAGTTTTACCTGGCTTTTGAACTGTACCACATACAAAGTCTGCTTTTAGAGGTAGACGCATTTCTGAAATGGAAACAGATCCCCTGGAGGGAGCAAATTCAGAGGATGTAGAAGCAGGTTTATTTCTTTTATTATGTGGTCCCTCACTCTTCAGTTTATTCAGTTCTTCCAATAAAGCAGTTCTCTTTTCAGCTGCATGAAGAAATAAATTGTAATTGTACAAAAGAAAAAGTACTACTGAACATTTTTTTTCTGCCATAAGTATGTAAAATACAACTTAAATGTTAATCATTTTACAGTATGGTAGGAATATTAGGGTCAAGAAAAATACTAAAAATGTTCTCTTGCCTATTAAAGGAGCTGAGACAGAACAGATACCATCCTCTTCTGTTTTTCAGGTGAAGAACTATCAATAAGTTGCCACAATGTAGCACAATAAACGTGTGGGGAAGAAATTATAAACTCTGTTGAAGCGTCCATTACAAGAAATTGCACTTGAGTATAAAAACATACTTGCAAAGAGAAGAAGTCTCTCTGCTTCTGCTTCTTCTTGTGACCCTTTTCCATGTTCCTCATCAAAACAGCAGTTCAGAGCTTGACTGGCTTGGTAAATCACTGTCTGTTGCATGTTGATCTCATTGTTCAGTTCCTGTAGTAGACCAGTAGCAAAAATAATTAACAGGAAGAGAGATTTAGTGTTTCCTTCAAACGAGGAAATATCCCAAGATGAACATTTTGGGGGGGCAATGCTTCAGAAGAAAATCAGACCCTTTAGATAGCAAACTGCAAAAACCTTGTCATTTACTATTACTTCAGCAAGAGAACATTGCAGCACAACTTTTTTTGATCTCAAGAGTTATGGTGGGGAGTGAAAAACTCCAATATTGTATGTTACATATTGTGGTAGTTTTGCCTGGCCCAGTTTTTGCCAGTGAACAGGGTGGGGTACAAAGATGGCTCCTGCATGTCCTGAGTAAAGATTCTGGAAATTTTCCACCATGTCCAGCAGAGCCAGTCTCTGATGGCTGTAAAATGATGGACATGCTGCTGGTAAAACCTGGGCCAATTAGAGATGTTAGTTACACCTCTGTGAAAACATATTTAAGAAGAAATCAAAACAATGTGAGCACGCACTTCTTTTCAGCCAGGGAAGGAGGAGGAGGAGGTAAAAATATGTGAGGGAGAACAACATGGAGGCACGAAGGTCAGTGGAAAGGCGGGGGAGGAGGTGCTCTAGGCGCCAGAGCTGCAAACCCTCTGCCAGCCGTGGTGAAGACCACGGGGGGAGCAGGTGGTCCCCCTGCAGCCCATGGAGTCCAGGGGATACAGAGAACCCCC